>CM055277.1:4523921-4571332 GCA_029237695.1 Conchocele bisecta | reverse complement strand
AGCGGTTTGTTTACATGTAACGCTCGTGCGGCACAAAATCTACAACAACAACAATTACCTTATATGTCAAACTGTAACTTGGTGTATTTCACTTCACTGATGTCACTGTGACACTGACACTGTTCAGGGACATACACAGGGGTCCGAAGTTGTGCTGGAAAAGTGTACCGAGTCCGAATCGGTGGGCGTCTTAGTCGGAGGGCGTCTTATAAAAAGAGACGCCCACCGACTAAGACTCCCACCGATTCGGACTCGGTACACTGTTCCCAGCACAACTTCGGACCCCTGTGGGGACATACATACATCGATACAATATCCTTCGTCCCAGCACTGTTTCTGTTTCAACTTTTGTCCGTAGTCGGAGTTACGATTCCATTCATAGTCTTCCTCTGCTTCATTTCAACCTTTGGCAATTCATTCCATTCATAAATTTGGGGTGGCACGATTTACCCAAATCTAAATAATAGTGAACTCGCCCCAATGACAACTCGCCCTAGATTAACTCCCCACACCTTAAGACAACTTGCCCCAAACAAGTTTAGAACAGCTCGCCCCAACTGAAGTCAAAATATAAATATAACCCGTAACATGAACATAGGTTCAGGGTTAGGGTTAAATGCACAGGTGATTCTAGCGTGTCTTGGATGGTCAATTATCATGATTATTGTTTGTACAATGGTGTCGGCTAATTATGCAGGCCTAAAGCTTTCCAAACACATTTATATGGCATTACCCATCTCCATATTCAGTCAAACTTTCCGGAATATTCAACACAGTTCAAAGACGCTTGTGCTGGTAAAATGTCATAACGTTCTGACATCAGTAAGTGACGTAAATTGTGTGATGTATGACATCACATGCGTGTTTGCAACGTCACATTTCTTTCGGCTACTGCTGCACATCTGATAGTGTAAACAAAATGGCGAGCAACATACTGGATCACCATAGCAAAATTGGTATTAAACTTGAAGCAGAACTATCCAGTGACATCATGGCAGGTCTGTTTCTTTGTTTAACAGTTAATTTAGTAAATAAGACAGCTATTCCATCAGCAGGGTCTGAGGATTTTACACATTTTGACTATATTCAGAATAACAGTTTACCAAACTATCGGAATGTGATAAAAGTGTGCCACACGGTGACAGTGTAGCAATTAATCAGCTTGTTTATTCCAAAATCCACATAGTTTATTATGATGTACACATGGCTAAATTTGACGTGAATTGAGCATTAGCCGATGCACAGAATTAGCCGAAATGACAGTATATACATAAAACACCTTTCTAAAGTTAAAACAATGTACAAAACAATTCAAATGCGCCCGGGTGTAAATAAAATAGTACTTAGAAAGGTACAAAACTGCTATTAGCCACCATTGAAACAAAACCCCACACGATGTAGACATCTGGAACTCGCCTATACAACGCATTACAGCGTGTCGAAACCGCTGCTTGGGGTGGGTTTTCGGCATAGATGTTACAGTTGCTAATACATTAACATAAACTCAAAGATTTCGAGTGTAAACTGCACTAAAAAACGCGTCTCACTAACCTAAATTCACTTTTTATAATCACACGTATACTTCCGCATTCTCAATGACTATTAGCCGCCATCTTTTCAATCACGTGCACGCAGAGGTTTGGTTGATTACTGACGTCATTTCCATTAGCCAACTAAATCAGTGTGTGTCACATGATTCAATATGTTTAAAGATGGCGGCTAACATTCATTTTTATACCCCCACAAACAAATTTTGAGGGGGTATATAGGAGTCAGCTTGTCGGTCGGTCGGTCGATCTGTCGGTCGGTCTGTCTGTCGGTCTGTTGGAAATTCCCTTCCGCTCTATATCTTCTACACCCATGCATGGATTATCAAATGGCTTGGCACAAATGTTTCTCATGATGAGGTGTGTCGCGATCAATAACCACGCACATACGTCAAAGGTCAAGGTCACAGTTGAAGGTCAAAGGTCAAACCTATCGAAATTCCCTTCCGCTCTATATCTTCTACACCGATGCATGGATTATCAAATGGCATGGCACAAATGTTTCTCATGATGAGAAGGTGTCACTGTGTCGTGATCAATAACCACGCACCTACGTCCAAGGTCAAGGTCACAGTTGAATGTCAAAGGTCAAACCTATTGAAATTCCCTTCCGCTCTATATCTTCTACACCGATGCATGGATTATCAAATGGCTTGGCACAAATGTTTCTCATGATGAGAAGGTGTGTCACGATCAATAACCACGCACCTTCGGCCAAGGTCAAGGTCACAGTTGAAGGTCAAAGGTCAAACCTATTGAAAATTCCCTTCAGCTCTATAATCTTCTACACCGATGCATGGATTATCAAATGCCTTGGCACACATGTTTCTCAGGATGAGAAGGTGTGTCGCGATCAATAACCACGCACCTACGTCCAAGGTCAAGGTCACAGTTGAATGTCAAAGGTCAAACCTATTGAAATTCCCTTCCGCTCTATATCTTCTACACCGATGCATGGATTATCAAATAGCTTGGCACAATTGTTTCTCATGATGAGAAGGTGTGTCGCGATCAATAACCACGCACCTACGGCCAAGGTCAATGTCACAGTTGAAGGTCAAAGGTCAAACCTATTGAAATTCCCTTCAGCTCTATATCTTCTACACCGATGCATGGATTATCAAATGCCTTGGCACACATGTTTCTCAGGATGAGAAGGTGTGTCGCGATCAATAACCACGCACCTACGTCCAAGGTCAAGGTCACAGTTGAAGGTCAAATGTCAAACCTATTGAAATTCCCTTCCGCTCTATATCTTCTACACCGATGCATGGATTATCAAATGCCTTGGCACACATGTTTCTCAGGATGAGAAGGTGTGTCGCGATCAATAACCACGCACCTACGTACAAGGTCAAGGTCACAGTTGAAGGTCAAAGGTCAAACCTATTGAAATTCCTTCCGCTCTATATCTTCTACACCGATGCATGGATTATCAAATGCCTTGGCACAAATGTTTCTCAGGATGAGAATTACGGTGTGTCGCGATCAATAACCACGCACCTACGTCCAACGTCAATGTCACAGTTGAAGGTCAAAGGTCAAACCTTTTGCAGGCGGCAGACAAATAAACTGCATAGTTTGTGTACACAACTCCTCTGAAACCGTTCAGTGGATTGATCTGAAACTATACACACTTTTTATGCCGAACAAATATTTTTTTTACAAAAATATCATCCTTTTAACTTAGCCATTTTTTTCTATTTTTATTAAATCGATTCATTGCGTTCTTGACAAACTCGGCACAGAGTTTTTAATCAAAATCATATTAATCCATTACTCGTGTAAGATCCTCTATAACTGATGAATGAATTTTCAAATGTTTTCAGATTATCTCATTTTCATTGACCACGTCTGCAGGTAAAAGGTCAATGTCACACATCTCTAAGGCCAGCATTAAATAATGATCATGAAATTTTTATTCAAACCTATAAAACTCTTCTAATGTTAAGCTATTTGTAAGTCCAACTCTTTGTGGGGGTATTATGATCACTCCTGTGATAGTTCTAATTAATCGGGAAATGAACGTGTTAGATTTTAAAAAGCGAATTTAGGTAAGTGAGACACGTTTTTAGTGAAGTTGAGTAGTTTACACTCGAAATCATTGAGATTTATGTTTGGGGTTTTGTTTCAATGGAGGCGAATGGGAGTTTTGTACCATTCTAAGTACTATTATATTTACACCCGGGCACATTTGAATTGTTTCGTACATTGTTTAGAAAGGTGTTTCATCTATATACAAACAATAATTGACCATCCAAGACACGCTAGAATCACGTGTGATTAAATGGAGTGACTGCAGAATTGGTCCGCCACTTTGTTGACAACACTAACCCCAACCATACCTTGGTATATCCCTGATAGCTGAACCTATTGTTAATGTTAGGAGTTATATTACGCTAACACTTATATAGATAGGACCTTGTTTTATTGCGCAAACCCTAGCTTAGAAAATCTCAGCTCTATTGATATGTTTTACTATTTTATCTGTCTTTTATATGTTCTGTATCTGTGAGAGCTGAGACCCTTATAGTGTAAAATTTAGTCACAATAACAGCCCATCTTGTCCTGGTGTTTTGCTACACAGTCTGACGAGTGAGAAGTGTAACACTTCACAGTCCTGTTAAAACATGCATAGACCAATACTACACATGTGGATATACATAGTTTTACATTGGTTATCCTTTTATTCCCATTTGTGTAGCAAAACACCAGACACATTGAGCTGTTCTTGTAACTAAATTTTACTCTAAGGGTCTCAGCTCTCAGGGATACAGAAAATATAAAAGACAGATGAAATAGTAAAACACATCCATAGAGCTGAGCTTTTCTAAGCTACCCAAACCCTAATGTTAGTGTTAAATCAGAAAGGGGGCTGACCAATTCTGCAGTATAACAGGTTTAGATATCGGTGATATACTCTTAATGTTGACATCCAAGGAGACAGTTTGTGAAAAATGTTGATGGGTTTCATTGTAATACTATTGCGATTGAGATTTATATACATGTGCCTGTGACTGGAGAAATGAGGCTTATGCATTTGTGACCTGTGTAGCTCCAGCTCACTTCTGTAGCATGTGTTTTGACTGGACACTACGCAATTCATTCAAGTTAATTCAGTATGGAATTTCCTCAACTGGCTTGGCTGTTAACACTTGTACCACTACAGTCCTCTACAGTGGTATTGACAAAAAGTGTAGGTCCAGATGAACCGGATCTTCACTTTTTGCAAGTAATTTTCATATATTGTTTTAGAAAATAAAACCACCACCTATTTATAAATAAGTCTGAAAATAATTTTGTGATGATTGGCTTGGTCGGTAAATTAACATCAAAATCCATTCCAGTTACTTAGGGGTGAACTGAAAGGGTTAATCACATTGAAAGCTGACATGTAAATGCGATAATTAACCGACCAATGCATGTTTATGACCAAGGAAAAGTTGCAACTGTATTCGCACAGACTGAGTATTCATTGTATCCCCCGGACTTCGTCGGGGGATACTATGGGTTTGACAGCGGGCCGCGTCCGCGTCCGCGTCCGCGTCAGCGTCCGCGTCCGCCGCAGACACTTCTTGCCGGAGCATAACTCGAACACCCTTTGGAATATTTTCATGAAACTTCACACATGCATAGACCACGACCTGAAGGTGTGTCGCGCACAAGAATGACAACTCTTGCATAGCTAATTTTTTAGTTATCTCCATTTTTTGTTTCGCGCATCGATTTCGTGTCCGGAGCATAACTCGACCACCCTTTGGAATATGTTCATGAAACTTCACACATGCATAGACCACGACCCGAAGGTGTGTCGCGCACAAGAATGACAACTCTTGCATAGCTAATTTTTGGGTTATCTCCCTTTTTTGTTTCGCGCACTCTACAAACTGGACATTAATGCATGAAGACCCGTTTTCTCGTGTGCTCTGTACATCTTACATGTAGAGAGAACAATAGCCTTCTCTGGTTGAACAATAGTGACTGGGAGAACCATTCACCTGTGGATGTGCTAGCATGTGCAACTGACCACTGACCACTTACAGGTAATTTGTACTTACAGGTAAATGATTATATTACATTTCCGTAAACTGTGTTGAAAATATTGTGGCAATATGTGGACCTGTGCAGATATGATATGTAGATAAATATAGGACTATTAAAAAAATTCCTGGCTCCAGTAGCGAGCATTATTTTTTTTTAATTTACTTTTTTTCTTTATTTTTTTTCCATTTCTTCAAATTCTTTTTCTTTTTCAATTTTTGTCTAGTAACATAAGGTCGTAAGTGCTATATACGGACTATTATCATATAATAAAACAATTATTGACTAGTGATCCATAGAATATAATCCGATATTCTATGGCTCACTAGTCAATAATTGTATATGTTCGTGCCAGTGAAAATTGCTTTCGGGCCTAGGCTCGAGGTCAAGGCGGGACAAGGCGAGACATTTCCGCGGAATTCTTGTTATTTTTAATTTTTATGCCACCGGGTTTCGAAGACACGGGTGGCATATAGTGTTTGGATCGTCCGTCCGTCTGTCCGTCCGACTGTCCGTCCGTCACACTTTTCGGTTAACCAATTTGTCACAGTTTCTCAAATATGCTGCAGGTGGCATCCGCGTTCGACAGACGCATTTCTTGTTAAACTTATTTTTATGCCACCGGGTTTCGAAGAAACGGGTGGCATATAGTGTTTGGACCGTCCGTCCGTCCGTCCGTCCGTCCGTCCGTCCGTCCGGGCCAACATCGGGGGTTTAGGAGCTAGGGTAAGGGTTAGTTTTCTTTGATCTCTTTGATATTGTCGGTGCCTCGTAAATTTACGAGCTAACTCTTTGATATTTAGGAGCTAACCCTTTGATCTTTTATATAGCGGTGCCTCATAACTCCAAATGTTTGAACGTCCGTCCGTCCGTCCGTCCGTCCGTCCCAAAGTCCGTCCGTCCGTCCGTCCGTTTCCGTCCGAACCGTCCGTCCGTCCGTCCTCCGTCCGTCCGTCCGTCCGTCCGTCCGTCCGTCCGTCCTCCGTCCGTCCGCCACCGTCCGTCCGGTCCGTCCGTCCGTCCGTCCTCCGTCCGTACCTCCGTCCGCCTACCGTCCGGTCCGTCCGTCCGGTCCGTTCCGTCCGCCGTTCCGTCCGTCCGTCCGGTCCGTCCGCCGGTACCGTCCGGTCCGCCGCCGGTCCGTCCGGGCACACATACAGGGTCTTAGGTGGTTAGAGGCGTGGCCTAAGACAAAAGAAAACAATAGATTTATTCCGTTGACCACTTAAGCCTATTGTTCCTTAGGTGGTCATTCCTTTGATCTTTTATATAGTAAAAACCACCTAAGGGATGTCACGTAAGGACGTCCGTCCGTCCGTCCGTCCGTCTGCAGGTGGCATCCGCGTTCGACAGAGGCATTTCTTGTTTCAATTTGTTTTTCAATTTATTTTTCAAATTTTGTCTAGTGGCATAAGGTCGTAAGTGCTATATATAGACTATTATCATATAATAAAACAATTATTGACTAGTGAGCCATAGAATACAATCTGATATTCTATGGCTCACTAGTCAATAATTGTATAATATGTTCGGGCCAGTGAAAATTGCTTTCGGGCCCAGGCTCGAGGTCAACGCGGGACAAGGCGAGGCATTTGATTCCGCGGAATTCTTGTTTACTTATCTCCCTTTGTTGTTTCATGCACTGATTTCGTGTCCGGAGCATAACTCGAACACCCTTTGGAATATTTTGTATTCAACTTCACACATGCATAGAAGACGACCCAAAGGTGTGTCGCACGCAAGAATGACAACTCTTGCGTCGTTAATTTCTTAGTTATCTCCCTTTGTTGTTTCGTGCACTGATTTCGTTTCCGGAGCATAACTCGAACACCCTTTGGAATATTTTCATGAAACTTCACACATGCATAGACCACGACCCTAAAGGTGTGTCACGCAAGAATGACAACTCTTGCATCGCTAATTCTTTAGTTATCTCCCTTTGTTTTTCTGCGTACTGATTTTGTCTCTGGAGCATAACTCGAACACCCTTTTTTCAAACTACTTGTGTATCTGGGGAGGGGGATACACATGCGCTTGTCGACAAGCGTCCATTTCTAGTTGAACTTGATAATTGACTTTCAGGTGTTTAGAGGCAGATGAGGCTCTTTGAAAGAACACAAACCTAATGCTGATGACAGGCTAGTTTCCGGCTGTGGTGATGAACACAGATGGTGAGTACAGATAACAAGTATAGGACTTGCAATTACGAGATTTTCACCAAATGTTTTTTTTTTTAGATAAAATTTTACATCATAATCATGCATAAGCTATCACTTTTGAGACTTCTTTTCCCACAGTTATTATGTGATGATTATCATTATCCAATTTTATCGAGCTTTAATTTTAACTTCCCAATCAGGGCTCTAGATATTATCATAACAGGAAACTTATTGTGGGGGCCCAATTGTGAGGGCCCTATTTTGCTAGGGGGGTCCTGGAGCATGGTCCCCCGAAAGATTTTGAAATTTAAGAGGCGTGAAACGCCATTTCCTGCATCCTCAGGGCCCAGTCTTGAGGGCCCAAATGGCCCGATGTTGCTAGAGGGGTTCGGGGGGATGCTCCACCATAAAATTTGAAAATGTAAGAGGCGTGAATCGTCATTTCCTGCATTCTCGGGTCCCAGTCTTGAGGACCCAAAGGGCCTGGATGTTGGTAGGGGGGTCTGGGGGCATGCTCCACCGAATATTTTGGAAATTTAAGAGGAGTGAAACGCATTCTCAGCAAGTTTGAGGATGATAACATGTGCTTTATTACAGAATTATCTTACTTGGGGGGGGGGGGGGTGGCATGGCCCAACAAAATTATTGGGGGTGGGGGGCACTTCCGCCACCCCTGATTATCTAGTAGGTAATATACATGAACTTTTCGGGTGTCATTGCACAACAGTGTTATTGACATGGAACTGCATGTAATTTTATCAGCGCCAACTCTTTTTATTCTATAGCCCACCCATGCGCCACACAGGTTAAGGCCAAATTTTAAAGTTTAGGCCAATCCATGCAGCATTTACATGTTTCTGTTAGCCATTGCACACTTGATTTCCCTTATAAATGTTCTTGTTCAGCATTCAAGTGATATATTTGTAATTATTTTCAGAGTTCGCCAATCACATCTGGAGACCTTGAGAATACTAGCCGTTCAGCAGTGTAGCCACATTTTCTGACGTGGGATTCATATCTGAGGCCAAGTGAAATACAACAGGTTACATGCAGGATCGAACCCGTTGGCCCGGCTTTAAATTACCATAGCTGTTGATAGACTGTTAAACACCCAATAAATCAAGCAATTCATGCGATTGATAGTGATCTACAGTTACATGTTCTACGGAAATTGGTACATTGTGTTTGTTGAGTGTATGAAATATCACACTTTTCGTTTAACGAATCAGCAGATGGGTTGATCAATTAGATTAACTCAAATACTTGTTTGTCTGAAATTGCATACGTTCGGCAATATGTGTGCGTACAATGAGTGTACTGTGACTTAATTGAAGTCTTAAAGAGTCCAGTGTAAATTTTAATCACATGGTTGTAAATAATACAAATATATTTTATTACACATACCGTTTACTTCATTCTTAAGCTTGGTTGTATATCTTCTGCTAATCAGTTCATTTCAAATCTGAGTTGAGATGATATTAATTGTTTAAGCATTTTCGTAGTAAGATGCCTTTGTACATAGATACTCGTTTGTGGTTTATTTCAATATATTTTAACACACTTTTAGACAGGTGAATAAATTATATATATTGATTTATTTGCACTGTCACGATTAGCGGAAGCTATACAATGTGGGACGCTAGAAACAAACAAGCCAACAGCAGTTGCCGTTGCCTCTGATTGTTTTAACCAGAATAAGCGCAGTGGCAAGGTCAACTTCAATGGCTTATTGTTTTCTTGCTGATTTGCGCAGAGTCCTTTTTAGTTAAACAAAATATCAAAAAATATTAATTTGATGCGAGTGTGGGGCTGATTCATATATTCACATGAGTCCCGTGTCACAAACATGTTGTAGCATGGCATCGCAGTTCGTACCGATCCTGTGAAATGTGTGTGTCGATTGGTGCAGTTTTGTGACACCATGGGATGACTGCGTTTATCACATAACACGAGTATATATGCAAGTGCATGCATAAACATGCATATGTGTATATATAGTCCGGAGTGTATATGCATGCAGCTCCATACTATGCAACAAGTACATGTAATGCTGTATTTGTATTTGTTGAAATGTATTACTGTTTGCTCAATGTTTGCTCTTGTAATTCTGTTAGAATGGCAATTGTATGTGTGCCTGTGTTGTACTATTGTTCTTTGTTTTATGGTGTACAGTTGATGATACGTAAATGAAAAATATAACAACTGAGTTGCGGGCGGCTGACTAGGAACATGCAAAGGGTAAATTTAACAATGGGTTTCGTCCTTCCCTGAATCCTATATCCGTGTTTTGCCCCTCAGGTACATTTTTTTAGCGGCCTTCCGAAGGAAGAAGTGCTGATGGCATACCCTCGGCATCGTAGGCGTCCGTCTGTCTGTCCGTTTGTCTTCAAAAAATTTATAATGGCCTATATTTCCTTGCTTGGATTTGCTTCATATCATATTTCACACACGCATTGCTCCAAGGGTCCTCTACTGCGCTGTGTCAAATCCACGTCCGTGCCGCCCCTTCTAAGCCTAGGGTCAAGGTCACATGTCAAATACTTTGTGCATCTCGAAACCTTAACGCTCGGACACTCGGGTAAATGGCCTATATTTTCTGTTTCCTTGCTTGGATTTGCTTCATATTTCACACACGCATTGCTCCAAGGGTCCTCTACTGCGCTGTTGCAAATCCACGTCCGTGCCGCCCCTTCTAAGACCAGGGTCAAGGTCACATACTTTGTGCATCCAGAAACCTTAACGCTCGGGTATATGGCCTATATTTTCTGTTTCCTTGCTTGGATTTGCTTCATATTTCACACACGCATTGCTCCAACGGTCCTCTACCTCTGCTAAACACAGAGTCGAGGTCAAATACTTTGTACGCTCGAAATCTTAACACGCTCTGGTAAATGGCTCATACATTTTGTTTCCCTTATCCAGCACGTTGTGTTTTCAAATGTGCCCTCGGTTCATTTGCTGCCACCGGGCGCGCTTCGTTGTCCTCGGACAACTCTTGTTACTTTCTTGCTACTTGACAGTTGAATCCATTTATACAGATTATCAAAGTGATACATATTTGTACCAATCATATTACTTTTACGGAGTCTGGCTAAGTGAATCTGGTGTTGCGGGGACCTGGCACCAGGTCCGGTTATGCTACTGTCTGGCCTAAATATATATTTTTAGGATATGTCTGTCCGTACGTTTATTTTTTGGAAGTTTTTGTAAGTTTCTTAAATCACATAGGGGCCCTAAGTGCGTCGACAGACCACATTTTCTAGTTGTTATGCCCCACCACGATAGTGGAGGGGGCATTTAGTGTTACCCTTGTCCGTCCGTCCCGTCCCGTCCCGTCCCGTCCCGTCCGTCCGTCCGTCCGTCCGTCACAAAACTTTAACGGTCAGGTAAAAACAAATTTTGACTTGGAATTTGGCCTCATTTATTATCAAAGCGATATGTGGGGCATCCGTGTTCTATGAACACATTTTCTAGTTTGTAAGTATGGAGTACTCAGTTTGTGTTTCGACCCTGTTAACCCGGCCTAAAATGACCATAGTTCAATACCATTAAATAAATAAATAATTGAATGTAATTTCACTATGTAATTTCATAAAATCAACAAGGAAAACAGTCACAACAACTGTGTTTGATTGTATGACATTTCATACGTTCACAAATATTTGTTTTTCCGATACTTAATCATGTTAAAAAAAAAGCTGTAGAGTCCAATATTATTTATTTTGATGATAATTTCATACAGCCATTTGTCACGCCAGGGTGACACTGAGCTAGTCTACTGAAGGGACGGAACACCAAGCACGTTGCGGACAGAGACAACAAGGTATATTTTTACAAGTATGATATATTTACATAAATGATAAGCACAAACAATAGATGAATATGTCAGTACGGACAACATCCCCTAGCAGCCACCGCTACAGACCCTTGCACAACCAAGGCACATCCACGATTCTGGAACAGGTAGGTAAAGTCAAAAGTAAACGTCATCATGATCTGGATCAATATCCAATGTTAGAGATCATCTAAATAACTCCGGCTTCCGCCATGATGGGAGAACGTCGTAAAGTTACTGGTACTTATGAGATACATAGCCTACTTGGGCGGATGGGGTCCATAACGCATCGGTGAACGTCCTTATCGATTCATTACGTCCTGGGACGGAATGACGTCACCGGAATATGCCCCACTCGATTAAGCCCTTGGTACACGCGGAGCAGAGTCCCCGCTAACAGGTACACGCGGAGCAGAGTCCCCGCTAACACACGGTATCGTGGACTCCAGAATAAGTAAATAAATCTGTGTTGCGTACTGAATTTACGCAGACACAAAGTAGGGACGTGCCGTCGCAAGTTGCTGACTGGCTGGTGTACTGGCTGGGGTACTGGCTGGGACTACAAAACACCAACGGTGTTGTTACCAGAATGTAACGTGATATAGTCTCAGTAATAGTCACAGTAGTGCACATGAAATCAATATCCTGATTGCATGGCAATACTAAACATCATATATTACAATGATGAAACATGATAAATTGCAATGTACACAACGATATTTTCACTAATTGGAAGAAGGGGGCTGATAGAATTCATAAGTCGGAAAATGCGATATAACACATTAATGAACAGCCACTATATCTAGTGTACCCAACGATATATCTCTTCACAGCCGTACATGTGAATACAGACGTCATTCAGTTATTTACCATTAGTAAACAAACATTTAATTGCGACAGGCCTTACCTTGATCAGACTGCCCGTGGCCAACTGCGCTAACTTAATAAAGAGCAACTGTGCCAAGTATTCTCCTGTAAGACTCACAGTATTACATTACATTACATTACTAACAATACACACTGTATACTCTAATCAGTCTGTAGGATTCCCCAGGCTGACACAAAGCATCAGTGATTGAACAAATTATACTTCACATCATGTCCTTATTGCAGCTTACCGATATATAAATCAGTGCACTTAAGAGTAGAACTGTCTGATCTGGCCCATCCTGGTCGCAATAGCATTTACAATATTTACAACACACTGCGAACGTAATAGGACTTCATAAAATGAATGTACAGACGACTGGGTTATGAGTTTACTCTATAGAGTAATGAAAGTCGTCCAGAAAATTCACGTTACAATTGTGACATGTTTAAAATTGGCAATATTCTCATGTATTGTACAGGGCGCAGACTGATATTGGATTGAATCGTAATATAAAATGCATAGCTAATGTTAGTGAACATTTCAATCAAGTTCGCCCTTCATTTTACAAATACAATAAATTGCTAATGCAATTAGTCAGAGTCACATGCAACAACAACACATGAGAATAATATGCCATTACAATACTCACGGAATGCTCCCACATGCCAGTCCTGTAATCGTTATCATTTACACGTAAACACGACGAATTAATGAATCAATAATATGTTATTAAGGGAGATAATCTACAACATCGGATACATCCCATACGGCTTTTATTGACCAAGCGTTTGGTCGAAACGGGGCCAAATAACTCAGGTAAATTAAATAGTGCAGTATTATCGAGGATACGATAACACCGCGTAGAATTGCCGGTCTTGGCAAGATTCAGACTTAAATGGCAGCATTAGAAAGTAACAACATATGTACTCACCAATTCCCAATGAAAAACTTGCGCTCCAATGTCACAAGAATGAAATTGAATGTCCGACTGATAGTATATGGTGATACAACGAATATATACCACCACCCTAGTGCATGACTATCCTCATATAGTCTGCTTGTCAATGTAAATCTTATGTGCCCACATTTGGCTTACAATTTTACGTAAGTGGACTAATGATCTGACAGTCAGTGTAGCTCATGAGATATCTGGTGAATTAGTCTGAAATACTTCAGTCATTAATAGGTATGACCTACTAGGTAATTAGGCTGGCATCCAAGTCTGCATATACAGTGTAGATACCCAGATACGACCAGTACAAAATCCAATACTGGTGGTCCGTGCGCGGTTTCGGATAAAGCGCTGTTCTCTCCAGTGGTGTACTCCACTCCACGGGCGATATTTCACACATCAATACCATTCGACCGTCTTGTACTAGAATATTCGATTACTGCTTTAGACTATGTGACCCGTGTTACAATTAATGGATGATAAAGAAAATAGTCGGCTACGATTCGTGACACCATTAATAGACAAACCGTCACTGAATTTGATTCTATTAAATTTCATTCGTTCAGCAAGATGTGTGTGCAATGAGATATTGAGCCTTAATTGAAGTCTCAGAGTGCAGTATTATCTATTTTGATTGTATACAATTTCATACAATCACCAGTAGAAAAAACATTTGTTAACTGAGGCTTACGGTTGTAGAATCCGGAATTTTTTTTTGGATTGTATGTCATTTATTTCGAACGAATATGTAATTTCATACAATCACCAAATTGAATGTAAAAACTATAACTTTGACTGTTTGATTTTATGAAATTTCATATACTCGCAAGTTTTAGATCCAGTATTGTTTATTTTCATCGTATGTAATTTCATGCAATCATTTTGACTGTTTGATTGTATGAAATTTCATACGTTCGCAAATACTTATTATTCGAGACTTAAAGTTTGGAATCCGTAATGTAATTTCATACAATCGCCAATAATGGAAAAACTGTCTCATTGACTGTTTTTGATTGTATGAAATTTCATACGTTCGCAAATATTTGTTTTCTGAGACTTAGTAAAAGCTGCATACAGGGATCCTCTAGATTATCGGACAAAAATGGCTGTTTTTTATGATATTTTTTTAAAATAGCAGCTACATGTACGGGCATAACATTTTCACAGAACAATCGTCGGTTCTTGCTTTCTCAAAGCATGGAAACTATTTAGCAAACTGTGCCATCTTTCTCACTTAAAATTGGGTCAGATCATCAGTCGTAAGATTGCCCCAAAATTAACATCGACAATCAATTATCCGGACAAATGTATAACTGTCTTATAACTTGTATTATCACCTTAAAATCATAATGTTATCGCCTGAAAACCAGTATAAACAGCATTGTGTTGTTTTTCAGAAAAAACAATCACCATTCGCTTCTTGGAAAACATCTTATTTATAGAATTTATTGTATTTATAGAACAACTCTGCAATGACGTAATGGGCGCACTCGACTGAGCTCTTCATAATTTGGTGGAAAATCCGCGGTAATGATCGTTTCGTACACTGGTGTTTTCGCACCTGTCGATTTTACCCACAATTAATATGGGTGCGAAATGGTGTGTAATGGCTTGGGTCCGACATGGCTTGGGGCGATTTGACTTTGAAACAATTATTATTTGTTTTTGAATAAGTAGCTCTTCGTTCTTTTTCTATCATGATACATTTTCGCATTCCTTCCTATCTGCTCTGTATTGTACATTGTGTATTAAACAGTCTGAAAATTATATTGGAGGAATGCATTGTATCGTCTGCATACTTGCACACAACAGAGTATTGAAAAACTATATAGGGGCCTCAAATTATCCGCATGCGCAGTGACAGATACAAGCCCCCGCGCGACGTTTGACCTAATCAACTTGTGGACATAGTTGGGGGAATGTTTTCAGCAAATTTTACTAAAATGTTTACCATGCCGATATATTATTCCCACTGGCATGGAAACAGCAAGCACCTGAGTGACTTAGATGTGTTCGTTGCAAAATCGGATCAAATGAATGCGTTTAATTAACAATAAACAGCTATTTTGATTTTTCCGATAAATTGATTGTCTGGATAATTGGTATGACCCCTGTAGTCCAGTATTATTTATTTCGGTTATATGTAATTTCAAACAATCACCAATGATGGAAAAGCAATCAATGAGTTTGATTGTATGAAATTTCATACGTTCGCAAATGTTTGTTTTCTGAGACTTAGTTAAAGCTGTATATAGTCCAGTATTATTTATTTTGATCGTATGTAATTTCATACAATCACCAATAATGGAAAAACTGTCTCATTGACTGTTTTTGATTTTATGAAATTTCATACATTCGCAAATATTTGTTTTCTGAGACTTAGTTAAAGCTGTATATAGTCCAGTATTATTTATTTCGATCGTAATTTCAAACAATCACCAATGATTGAAAAGCGATCAATGAGTTTGATTGTATGAAATTTCATACGTTCGCAAATGTTTTGTGTTCATTGTATGAAACTGTATTATTTATTAAAAGAATACAAAATTGGCATGACTTGTTATTCAGATAATGGTACTCATTCAAACCAAAACTATGTACATTGTTGGGTCTGATTTGAAATATGGTCTTTCCGAATGTATGATATTTCATACAATCGTAAAAAAAATGTACCAATAATGGAATTTGGTCGTATCCAAAACACTGATTTATGCTGTATAAAAGGGAATTTTTGAAAATATGGTCTTTACGAATGTATGATATTGTGGTAAGGCAGTTACGAATTTTGCAGACATTTTCGGGTCGAATATAATGAAAATACGGTCTATATCCTTGTATATAACCCATGTAGCCCACAATTATCCACTATTTAACAATTCGTACGGGATTTCGCAATTCGCATACCTCTCACATCCCTGAAAACGATGTGTAAGGACTCCAAAGGTTTGGCGGTGGGAAGTGCAGGCGCAAAAGGTCAGCGACAGGTGTCAGATAAGTGCTGATTGCTATTTTTGTATATTATGTTATAAGATACAAACTGTAAACATGTCTCGTTTTGTTATACAAGTTGAATTACCCTAACAGTGTACGCCTTTCGGGCACAAATCAGAGATGTAAAACATGCATAGCATAATGTCACATCTGTAATATTTCTGAAAGAGCCTTTCTTGTTTTAAAATGCATTTGAGACAGGTTTATTGTGTCGCATAACTTTTCGTGAGCGTTATAAGAGTTAACATTTAACTGTACTGTATAGTTGCATGCTTTTCAAAGACAAAATACTCGTTCAATTAGTCCTGTGTCTAACATACTTTTTATGGTGATCAATTGAAAATGAAACTCACCCAAAAATATATGTTAACTGAAAGAGAGACGCACGTAAACAAAATAGTGTTTCAGCACCATTCCTCGCCATTCCACGAATGAGAACCATATGAGCCGCGTCGCGAGAAAACATGTCTGCGGGAAATTCTTGGTCAAATTAACATTTTGTTACTATGACAATTGATGAATTGAATGCTTTTTATTCGATCATAATATCTGCAATATTCATTAAGATTAGAGAAATATTGTTATACCTTCTATTTCCTTCATCTAAAATGCTTGATATTTCACACATGCATTCCTGTAAGGCTCTACTACCATGCTGTGCCAAATCCACGACCGTCCAACCCCCGCAGATCCCAAGGTCAAGGTCAAATACTTAGTCCGTAAACTTAACATCAGAGAAATACTGTTATAACTTCTATTTCCTTCATCTAAAATGCTTAATATTTCACACATGCATTCCTGTAAGGCTCTACTATCATGCTGTGTCAAATCCACGACCGTCCAACCCCCGCAGATCCCAAGGTCAAGGTCAAATACTTAGTCTCTTTACAAAACTTAACATCAGAGAAATATTGTTATAACTTCTATTTCCTTCATCTAAAATGCTTAATATTTCACACATGCATTCCTGTAAGGCTCTACTACCATGCTGTGCCAAATACACGACCCTCCAACCCCCGCTGATCCCAAGGTCAAGGTCAAATACTTAGTCTCTTTACAAAACTTAACATCAGAGAAATATTGTTTCAACTTCTATTTACTTCATCTAAAATGCTTAATATTTCACACATGAATTCCTGTAAGGCTCTACTACCATGCTGTGCCAAATCCACGACCGTCCAACCCCCGCTGATCCCAAGGTCAAGGTCAAATACTTAGTCTCTTTACAAAACTTAACATCAGAGAAATATTGTTTCAACTTCTATTTACTTCATCTAAAATGCTTAATATTTCACACATGAATTCCTGTAAGGCTCTACTACCATGCTGTGCCAAATACACGACCCTCCAACCCCCGCTGATCCCAAGGTCAAGGTCAAATACTTAGTCTCTTTACAAAACTTAACATCAGAGAAATATTGTTTCAACTTCTATTTACTTCATCTAAAATGCTTAATATTTCACACATGAATTCCTGTAAGGCTCTACTACCATGCTGTGCCAAATCCACGACCGTCCAACCCCCGGTGATCCCAAGGTCAAGGTCAAATACTTAGTCTCTTTACAAAACTTAACATCAGAGAAATATTGTTTCAACTTCTATTTACTTCATCTAAAATGCTTAATATTTCACACATGAATTCCTGTAAGGCTCTACTACCATGCTGTGCCAAATCCACGACCGTCCAACCCCCGCTGATCCCAATGTCAATGTCAAATACTTAGTCTCTTTACAAAACTTAACATCAGAGAAATAAGTTATAACTTCTATTTCCTTCATTGAACATTATTATTATTTCACTTGTGCATTCCTCTAAGGTTGTACTATCATGCTGTGACCAATCTACGACTGTCCAACCCCCGCTGATCCCAAGGTCAATGTCACATATTTAGTCTCTTTACAAAACTTAACATCAGAGACATGTTATAACTTCTATTTCTTTCATTGAAAATTCTTAATATTTCATATGCTGTGACAAATCGCCGCTCTTCTCGAGGTCAACGTCACATACTTACCGTATAACCTCGAATTAACGCCCCCTCCTAATAAACGCCCCCCCCCCACCCCCCCCCCCCCCACCCCCCCCCCCCTCCCCTCCAAATTAAAAAAAAACTAAAAAAAAACATATCACGTTCATGCCGCTCCCGCTAATCCCAGAGTCAAGGTCACAAGCCCACACATTTGGACATTTTTACATATTTTAGGGGTACCTGGGCCCAACGCGGGGGGTATTCCGTAAGCCTCGCTTACTGACCAATCTAGTTAAGCTTTTCAAATAGTTGTGGTCGTGAAAATAACACGTAAGTGTAGTGTGTCTTATTTTCATGTTAATTTCAACTAACAGTAGTTTCTTCCATTAAATCATGTTGATATTCGATCAGACGTTTTGTTATCCGTATCCGGATCCGGATCATAGACGATAGTATTCATACAAAAACGTGATCTAACTGTTTCGAATAAAAAAGGTGGATTTCGATCGTATGACCGTTAGTACGGCAGTCTAACGTTCATCCAATACATTCTCAGACAGGATCCATGACAGATCGAAGACTGTTTCGTATTTTTCACACACATACACCCGATTATAGATATATTCTGTTCGTTAGATAACTTAACACAACGGAACAAACCTAACATGGCGGTCTGACAAACGTCGATAATTGGAAATCTCTGCTGAAATCACGTCAGCTAAGTTCACGACGTCATATCTTTTGTGACGTCGTCAAACTCCCGAAGACAGGTTTTCTCGCGACGCGGCTTATATCATGCTTCTAGCAAGCAAGCAAGCGGGCGACGTACGGGCGTACATTACCCGTGCAATGTGTCTATTCCAGCAGCACCTTGGCGGAGATACGGATCTTACGGATCATTATTTTGATTGGCATGGGAGGCATCGCTGGATTACTTCTATTCGTGGGTACAATCTACTCTATATACTTGTGTCTAAAGATGTCGAAGGAAAAATGGCACGCGAGGAGAGCAACAGGTGCAAGGTATATACCAATAGTTGAATTCATGCATTAACAATTACTCACCCAAAGCCTCATAGTGCATTTAGCATAATTACTGTCCGTTCCACATATTTCCATCAAATATTGTTGATTGTATAGCGAAAATAAATGTTTCCTATGGGAATTTAGCATGAGGGCTAACAATTTTAAAAATATTTGTTTTCTTATTTACATATTCTTTTAAGCTTTACAATTTTGGAATCAATTTCCAAAATGCTTCGTTTTTCGATCCTGCCCGTCACCGTCCTTTTTACCTCATGTTATATTCCCATATTTGATGGAATTTCATCAAACAGAACAATTTGGGGGAGCGTGACGTTTTTGCTGTTGATGAAAAAGTACTTATATTTGAATAACCTTTAGATTTAATGTGTTTAATGGCCAAACGTACGTCGGCAGCAACACGTGGCACAGACAGCAGTGGTGTTGGTGAAGTCGACAACAGTGCGATAAATAGGTTACATAACTTGGTTTATCACAAGTAACTTCCTTTGTAACTTATTCCGGGACATCAATGGCATACGCATTAAAAGAAGTCATTGCTTTCACGTGACGTTGCTTCGGTTCCCACCCATTGAAACTGTCCACTGAAATGTCAAACTGACAAATTCAGATAATGCTAACACGCAAGATGCCCCAGGTGTATCTATATTTATAGGCTATTTGATTTATATGTGGATATATTCACGAGTTCCGCAGCGTGCATGTGCAAAATATAAATAAAACTAGAAATGGACGCTTGTCGACAAGCGCATGTGTATCCCCCTCCCCAGATACACAAGTAGTTTGAAAAAAGGGTGTTCGAGTTATGCAGTGACGGAAAAACAAAGGGAGATAACTAAAGAATTAGTGATGCAAGAGTTGTCATTCTTGCGGGACACACCTTTAGGGTCGTGGTCTATGCATGTGTGAAGTTTCATGAAAATATTCCAAAGGGTGTTCGAGTTATGCTCCAGACACGAAATCAGTGCACGAAACAACAAAGGGAGATAACTAAGAAATTAACGACGCAAGAGTTGTCATTCTTACGTGCAACACACCTTTGGGTCGTCTTCTATGCATGTGTGAAGTTTAATAAACTAGAAAATGTGTTCATAGAACACGGATGTCCCACATATCGCTTTGATAATAAATGAGGCCAAATTGTAAGTCAAAATTTTCTTTTACCTGAGCGTTAAAGATTTTGAAGCCCCAAGTATGTGACCTTGACCCTGGGCTTGGCGGGGACAGGAAAAACGTGGATTTGGCACAGGGCGGTAGAGGACCATTAGAGCAATGCATATATGAAATATGAAGCTGATCCGTGAAAGAAAACAGAAATTATAAGATATTTACCTGAGCGTTAAAGTTTTTGAAGCACTAAGTATATGATGTTAACCCTGGGCTTGGCGGGGGCGGGACGAACGTGGATTTGGCACAGGGCGGTAGAGGATCATTAGAGCAACGCATATGAAAATATGAAGTTGATCCATGAATGGAAAGAAAAATTATAAGATATTTACCTGAGCATTAAAGTTTTTGAAGCACCAAGTATGTGACCTTGACCCTGGGATTGGCGGGGGCAGGACGAACGTGGATTTGGCACAGGGCGGTAGATGACCATTAGACCAATGCGTATATGAAATATGAAGATGATCCATGAAAGAAAACAGAAATTATAAGATATTTACCCGATCGTTAAAGTTTTTGAAGCACTAAGTATGTGACCTTGACCCTGGGCTTGGCGGGGGCAGGACGAACGTGGATTTGGCACAGGGCGGTAGACGACCATTAGAGCAACGCGTATATGAAATATGAAGTTGATCCGTGAATGGAAATAAAAATTATAAGATATTTACCTGAGCGTTAAAGTTTTTGAAGCACCAAGTATGTGACCTTGACCCTGGGATTGGTGGGGCAGGACGAACGTGGATTTGGCACAGGGCGGTAGAGGACCATTAGAGCAATGCGTATATGAAATATGAAGATGATCCATGATCCATGAAAGAAAACAGAAAGTATAAGATATTTACCCAAGCGTTAATGTTTTTGAAGCACTAAGTATGTGACCTTGACCCTGGGCTTGACGGGGCAGAACGAACGTGGATTTGGCACAGGGCGGTAGAGGACCATTAGAGCAATGCGTATATGCGTGTTCGAGTTATGCTCTGGATACAAAATCAGAGCACGAAACAACAAAGGGAGATAAGTAAACAAGAATTCCGCGGAATCAGATGCCTCGCCTTGTCCCGCCTTGACCTCGAGCCTGGGCCCGAAAGCAATTTTCACTGGCCCGAACATATTATACAATTATTGACTAGTGAACCATAGAATATCAGATTATATTCTATGGCTCACTATTCAATAATTGTTTTATTATATGATAATAGTCTGTATATAGCACTTACGACCTTATGCTACTAGACAAAAATTGAAAAAGAATTTGAAAAAAAAATAAAAAAAAAAAAATAAAAAAAAAAATGGAAAAAAAGTTTAAAAATTAAAAATAATAATACTTGCTACTGGAGCCCAGCATTTTGTTTAATAGTCTTATGTTTATCTACATATATCTGCACAGGTCCACATAATGCCACAATATTTTCAACACAGTACCCAATGTAGTAATTTACCTGTATAAATTACCTGGTCAACAGTGGTCAAGCACTGGACATCTGCACATGCTAGCCCATGCTAGCACATGGTTCTCCCAGTTTCTATTGTTCTCTCTACAGGTAAGGTGTACAGAGCACACGAGAAAAGGTGTACAGAGCAGAACAGGTCTTCATGCATTATTGTCCAGTTTGTAGAGTGCGCAAAACAAAAAAGGGAGATAACTGAAAAATTAGCTACGCAAGAGTTGTCATTCTTGTGCGCGACACACCTCCGGGTCGTGGTCTATGCATGTGTGAAGTTTCATGAAAATATTCCAAAGGGTGGTCGAGTTATGCTCCGGACAGGAAATCAGTGAGCGAAAACAAACAAGGGAGATAACTCAAAAATTAGCTATGCAAGAGTTGTCATTCTTGTGCACGACACAACTTCGGTTCGTGGTCTAATTGAATGTGTTAAGTTTCATAAAAATATTCCAAAGGATGGTCGAGTTATGGTCAATCAGTGCGCGAAACAAAAAAGGGAGATAATTAGCTATGCAAGAGTTGTCATTCTTGTGCGAGACACACGTTCGGGTCGTGGTCTATGCATGCGTGAAGTTTCATGAAAATATTCGAAAGGGTGGTGGAGTTATGCTCCGGACACGAAATCAGTGCGAGAAACAAAAAAGGGAGATAACTCAAAAATTAGCTATGCAAGAGTTGTCATTCTTGTACGCGACACACCTTCGGGTCGTGGTCTATGCATGTGTGAAGTTTCATGAAAATATTCCAAAGGGTGTTCGAGTTATGCTCCGGACAAGAAGTGTCTGCGGCGGACGCGGACGGACGTCCTTACGTGACATCCCTTAGGTGGTTTTTACTATATAAAAGATCAAAGGAATGACCACCTAAGGAACAATAGGCTTAAGTGGTCAACGGAATAAATCTATTGTTTTCTTTTGTCTTAGGCCACGCCTCTAACCACCTAAGACCCTGTATGTGTGCCCGCGGACGCGGACGCGGACGCGGCGCGCTGTCAAATCCATAGTATCCCCCGACGGAGTCCGGGGGATACAATAAACAAATTAGTGGTTATTTAGAAAGACTAATTTGCGATGTAAAGCGTAGTTCCTGCACTGACCAATATGAACTCACGAGACGTCAATATGGAACAATATTGACGTCTTGCGTTGCATTGTGTTTCAATGGGAAACGAAAGTACGTAGGTAATAAGTCATTATATATGCACCACTGAGGCGACGCTACTTTTTGTGACGTGTTACTGGTCAGCAGAAAGACAATTCAGTTTCTAGTGGTCGCTCAGAAGAGACACATCCAAGTGTTCTGTAATGCAAATGCTTTCATAAACTGGTATTTATATTATGAGTGTACATTGCTCAGTAGATATGAACATGTAGATACACGTAAATATACGTAACTACATGTATATGATTTAATTCGGATCAGATTGGACAGTTACCTGATATTTCAAGTTCGATAACCCTGCTATGATACTGGCCTATATATGTATATTCTTTATCGTGACGTATTTAGGGACATATCGTCGACGGAACGTAGAGACGAGCTGTCCGTAACTACTGTCTGTTCCACGTTTTGCTGCCGACGATCATTTGGCTATTAAAGGCACATGCCCACTCAGTAGGCACAACTGTTCAATATATCAGAGACATCATCTGAGACCTTTTCTGGCAATACAACATTCATTCACCATTATCAGGGTCGATATTCGTGTTTCCTTAAAATGTTAACTGACATTGTCATTTATTCTCTGTATTTATTTTTTGATGTGCAATGATCATAATTTATAATCTGTCGAAAATATGTTTTTTTTCAGGTGGCGCATTTCGTTTTAATTTAGTATAAATAAGTAAAAATTATCTTGCCTCATTTGATTATGAAATTACCACCGCGCGTCACTATCAGTAAAATAAATAGCACTAAATGATTATATCTGTATAGCGGGCACTCGTAATTTTTAGAACTGGTGGAATAGTGACACAATTATACACTTATTTAAATCCCATAAAGAACATGTTGTGCCTGCTGAGTTGACATGTACATTTAAACACAATCAAATATTGATTTTGTTGCGAAACAACTATTACTTAGCTTGTTTGTTGTAAGTAATACACTTACAACCACTCATTCAGATGCTATATAAAGTCCGCGAAGTGGTACTAATTTTATGTATGTAAACTACTTGTTAACTATAATCTGATGAGTTATTTGCAAACATAGATGAACGATGGAACATTCCCTCTCCAAAACATACATGGGAAGGTGTGACAAAATATAACATATGCACATACCATGATAATATATGGCAACAAGAGTGTGATAACAATGACAAATTCACAAGATTCCGAAATATACACACATCAAACCTTCGCCACGCAATACTATGGAATACCATAGAAAGTAAAAAGACACTCGATGCAGCACTAGTCGTCGCAAAAGTCTGGGTATCTATTAACAGCAGTAATCGCACAACTTGCACAAATTGCAACATACAATTTGCAGACATTTATTATCATGCAATAGTTGAATGTATGAGCCCCTACATTTGCAACAAGAGTGCATGCTTCTTTCAGCTGGCAGAAGGTTTGATGGGTGCAAGTTTCACAAATCGCATACTTACCTATGTGTTCTACTCGGATCTAACTCAGTGATAGATATGACAGACAATATATATGCTGTTCACATTTCTACGTCTAAGTTACGAATTTGCGGCAGGCGTGGTGCGCGTGCTGTAAACTGACCCTAGTGACATTAACATAACAAAGTGCGCAAAAACATAGCATAACGAGTGAACATATTACATAAGAAGTATGTATGTTTGAACTACCAGCATCTTTGCATGGATGCACATGTATAATCTGTACACATGCTTCATCTTGCTTTTTCACACATGCATTTCTTGTATGTTTTCATGAATATGTATGTATATGTATGTCTTGTATGTTTTCATGTATATATTCAAATCTCCGCAAGGAGGAATTAAAGAGTATATATATAGGGTAAATTGCACAAAGGAGCTACATTTTGTTTAAAGCAAGCGGCTAACAAGTCTTGTGTCTGGGGCATATTGATAGGTAGGGGCGGGTTACCCGCACCCCAAGACTCTTTTTTAGGCCTATTTGAATATTTATGCAGACAAAATCTTATTTAATTTATTGATATAGACAACTACAGAATAAATAGTTAAACGGCGTACCTGGAAGTTTGATATAAAATCGAGATATCTATTGATTTATTGGTGTTGAACTGCCTATCAACAGCTAAGGTCATTTAAGGCAGGGCCAACGGGTTCGATCCCGCATGTAACCTGCTGCATTGGGGAGGGGGTGGGAGAATCTGAAAATCAGAACGGAATATTTACATTGAAAACAATGCACACATCCCTTAAAATTAGAATAACCAGACCTGGTGCCAGGTCCATACAATACCAAAGTCATTTGGCCCCTTCTCCTAAAAGTAATAAGATTACGAATAATCGTAATACTCACGTAAGGGGTATAACCAGATTCAACTATAACATACAAAAGTGCCGGAGACGTACGTGAGGGCCAAACCAGGTCTCCGGTTGGGATACCGGTAGGATGAACTCCGATCGTTAAAATACCCATCGCATGCTACCACCTGCCACCCACCTATAATCGAATTATTGATAATAATGAATACATAGTAAATCCCTGCCATTACATTTCTCCATTCATGGTCACATGGTTTGATAATTTCTGTGTTTCAGTTAGCCCGGTGGAAAGCTCATAAGGTGATATGTCTTTATCCGGCACTCGTGACAACCTACCCAGCATCCGTGACAACTTACCCAGCACCCATGACAACGTACCCAGCACCCGTGTCAACCTACCCAGCATCCATGACAATCTACCACGCAGCCGTTACAACCTACCCAGCACCCATGACAATCAAATAAATGAAAAGTCATGCAGAGCATGATGTTATTAGCCGATCAAATCAGGGTTCAATATATGTCCACATTTTAGTAGTTACAGAATCTAAGGGAAGGTGAGAGACGTTGATTTCCTCCCCAACCAAATTCTCCCAGATATATTTAGTAAATTACTATGGATTTGCCATTTACTAGGAGGCCATTTTGAGTTTTCTGACAATGGAGTATATTAACTGAAATATTATTCCAGTTGAAAGAATTAACCTTTGAATATAGGTGAAGGCGCTTAGCATTACACAAATATGTAGCAAGTCAACCGAAATATCATAAATACCCGATTCTTAATTATCATTATTACACTGGTGCTGCACTCCGCGCCGGTAAGACAATCACTTGAAAAATACAATATGCACCATTATAAAATGTTTCTAGACGAGTGTTTAAAAAATCAATAAAATTGCTACCCGTCTTGAAACATTTTTTTACAATTAATGTCGCCTATTGTATCTTTCAAGTGGATTGTCTTGACATATTTCCATCGGCACGGAGTGCAAGTAAGTGGACTGTTTCTCTAACGTTGCATCACAAATACAGAAAAGTATATGTGACCGTGGCGTGAGAAAAAGGCCTTATGGGGTTTGATCAATCTGGATATTAATCTGCTAACACACTCCTGTATGTGAATGTGCAGGCTGATCTGTGCTTACACTGGTCATATTACCATTGAAAGGAAGTAATAGCATGCTTACTATGAGTGTTTATACTTTATTATTACATGCTTTATGTGATAATCATGATAATGGAATAAATTATAAAGTATACATGTTTAGCTTCTATTAAAAATGGTTTTGAATTGGGATATGTATATGATTTTAATTTCAAAAGGTGCCAGCAAATCTGATGAAGAAATTCCATACCCCTGGCCCAGGAATACCAATTCAGCGATTTCGGTCGGCTGCTGGCATGGTACAGATAAACAGGTCGGCTGTCGGTCGGTATACTATACCGACCGACAGACAACCTGTTTACTGGTACAGTGCTGGCAGCCGACCGAAATCGCAGAATCGCTATTTCCTTGCAATCAATAGAAAAGTAAATGTTTGATGACGAAATAAGTGAATCTTCACTTCTGCAGCTACCGAGCCAACACTGTCATTGACATCAAATCCTCTGTCCGCCAACACTAAATCCCCAGGTAATAACTTGGACAGGAAGTCACTGTTGTCTGTCACAAACATTTTTGAAACTATCAGAAAATGTAGTGCAAATATAAGTAATAAAACCATGGGCTGTGGCGTTTTACTGTGGTGTAAAATACATTTGGTCTGTTGACGTCCTTCAGACTCGCGTTAAACATGCCAAATATATTGTTCACTCAGTAAACGCAACAGCCCATGGTTTTATTCCGTAATTATTTCAGAAACAACATGTTGATTGCTTGCCAGTGTCTCACAAAAGATAGATTAGTGTCATCAGAATTTGGTGAGAAGCATGGTGGGTAGCCATCAATCTATGTCTGGAAGCTAGTAATAAAATACATCATGAACTTGAAATATCAATTCAGCTCGTTTTTTTTATTTTTGTTATTTTTGGTGGTATACATGTACATGTATATTCTTTACCTGCCTGCCATGCTCAGGTAGAAGAAGTGGACAAACTTGCTCGCGAAGAAGCAGCATATCTTGTGGAATGATTCCAGCCCGTACGTTTGTTCAGCCGATGACAGTTTCTGGATGTCCTTCAATAATGCCTTAAGCTCGACAACGTCACGCAGCTCCTTGTGTGGCTTGGACTCTAAAATGAATGCATTCTTCACTGATAACACAGCGCCAAGTGGAAGAAGAATATTTATTACAGCTCAACACAAATATAACGGTGAATTGTACCACTACGTTCTGTAGAACGACTAGTTAACACCACTCTAATGATATCCATATATGATTAAATTATGTCTGTAACATCGCAATGTCATTCGACAAATCATGTTATCAGACACCCATTTTGAATAGTGAGTCGCCTACAGTATGGCCCATCTCCAGAAATTCTGGAGAATATCTTTATATATCTACCATATTTTTTTCATCAAGCCAGTTAAGTAATTTAACCAGAAAAACTGGTTATCGTGAATTATGTGGTCGCTATTGGGATCTGCCGCTACAAAACTATGTTCTCTATGTTCACTCGTTTGTTTAGCGGAAGGACCAATGGGAGATTTAGCGTGCATACAAGTTCCTGTATTAATGTACAATACATACCTTTCTTTAACCAGGCTCTATCGTGAAGTTCACCATGCAGGCAGCTTGGGTATTTCAGCCCGTGACCGTCGTGTATGTTCACAATGTGGTTCATCAAGGAGATCCATACTTCTACCAGTAGAGCTCCATCACCATGGCTCACTGCTGCACTGTAGTACATGTGGTTTGAAATCGACTGTGTCCACTGAGATACAATTTCACATCCTTTCCTCTTGGCTGCTGCGTCCACCTTCTTCTTCACACCTATAAAATGATGGTTGTCTTATTATTTAATAGATAACTTTAAAGTAAAATAATAATTCTGTTTTAATATAGAACACTGACCTGGGCAAGTGGAGGTACACCACAATGAGCACGCTGGATAAATGGGGCATATGGCCATTGTGACCCTTGTAGTCACAGATCAGCATGACAGTCTGAGAGAAGTTCACTTGTTATAGATTGGGCTAACCAACCAAACATCTTAACCACTGCATCTTTCACAACATAACGTAAATATTATAATAGACGCCCGGGCGTCTATTACAATCACCACTGGCTCCGAAGTCCTGGGTGGGCGTTTAATAGAGGCAAATGTTATTCAGCGAAGGGAAAATGATAAAACTATACAATTTCTACTCTCTGCACAAAACATAAACTACCATTTTGAAATACTGGATTATTTATCACGAAACAAGTGTGGGGCACAAGTTTCTTTGTCGGATTTACATATTTGAAGGGAAATAAATCCGGTATTTTACAATGGCAGTGGAATCAAGTGAATATTACATGCTCTTAGAAAAATGTGAAATTTGCTCTTATAACTCTAATTTTGACGTTTATAGCGTATGAATTGTTTCTTCGCCGAAAATGACGTCTTATGTCTCGCGAACGTCTAGAACGACATATTTCGTTCAAAGAAATAAATTTCTAAAAAATCACGGTAAATCACTGGGTAGCATGTAATATTTTAATATACACAACGCTGTCAATAATGTCACGCTATGGACCGGCAACGTCCATGTTCTATGAATTGCAGCAAAATTACATAACAGAATAAAATATTCTTAATTTCAAAGCCGTATTTAGTTAATTTATATTTTTAAAACTGTCCAAAAATGCAATGTAAATACAAATAATAAAACCATGGGTAGTTGTGTACGAAAACCATTTGGTCCGTTTAAAGTTTGCCTACAGTCCTTCGGACTCCACGCACTTTAAACAGACCAAATGTTTTGATTATCACAGTAAACGCAACAGCCCTTATTAGAAATATACCTTTAGCTACATGCCAGACGTCGTACCAGTGATTGATGCCAGGATGCTGTTCCCTAATGAACTTCTTCACTTGTGGGTGACGGTCTGTTGTGAAGTCAGAAATGGCAATGCCAGAATGTTCCAAGGTCGCTAAACGTCGCTTCAGGCCTTCGAGTTCCATCGCGTTTGAATTGCGAACTTCGTTACTCTGAAAGTAGAATTAACAGTATAAACTTGTGAAACTAACCAATGTTTGAAATCTATTCTCTAATATTTACAATGTCCATAAATTCATATTTAGGGAAACGCCAATTAATCGTATTATGATTATATACATTACATTAATAGCCACATGTGACGTCGAGCGATGTTGATTTGTTAACAAGTTTGTGTGACGTCGAGCGATGTTGATCTGTTAACAATTTTGTGTGACGTCATTACGCTATTAACCGGCAACGTCACTGTTCTATGTATAGCGACAAAATGATGTAAAAAATATGATTCTTAAATATAACACCAAATTTTCCTTATTTATGTTTTTGAAACCAGGCGGAAATGCAATCAAATATATCAGTAATAAAACCACGGACAGTTGCGTTTACTTTAGTATGAGAAACTTTTGGGCTGTTTAGTATGTGCGTGCACTCCTTCAAACTCCACACACTTTAAACAGACCAAATGTTTTTCATACCACAGTAAATTCTACAGTCCATGGTTTAATTCCTTAAATAATTCCTCACAGATTTGTGTATGATATTGCGACATCTCCAATTGTATGAGTACCTAGACATGTTTATAAAACAGGTGTAAGACGTTTTGATGTAACAAAGTGATTCAGTGACCTTGTAAGGGTAAAACATGTCCAGATATAGTGTCTGAAAACATGTAGTAGAGTACAGTAATAATTCAGAAAAATAGAAATACAGATGGAAGTACAAATCTCCGATCTGATACACATACCAATATTCCATACAGAGTTGTATCTTTAATGGTCCGGAAAAGGTGGCTAATTTGGTTTGCAACAAGTGTAACTCGAGATCTGATCAGAGATTTACACTATTTGCTATTGTGTTTTATATTCGAGGAACTGTACATCCGCGATATGCAAAGTACTCTCCAACAGTTCTGTCACTGAACAGTGTACCCGGTATACCATTAATATATTAAGTCAGTCAAACTGGGGGAGCAAGTGGTCAGACCATTGTTCCAACATTATATTTACCTGCACCAGTTGCATGTCCATGATTATGGAGGTCTGTAGATCCATTACAGTGTAGCTGCCGTACTTAGCGGTGTGTCCAGGCGAGCAGCATCGGGCGTCTCCACCAATCTTGAGCGGCTGAGTTACGGCTGCAAGTTGTGCTGCACGATCGCTCGTCCACACGCTATCGATGGCTGGCAGGAGATATGCATGCTGCAGTATGTGCGGGATTGAAATGCTTGTAAGTGGAGGAACCTCATCATATTCAGTGCCTTCACTGGACTCGAACCACTAAACAGAATAGCCGCAGCAGTCAATAAGTTTCCTATCGGTAATCGTCCATGGGAGGGCTGGTTCTGCCAGTCGCGTCGGTGCTCTGGGTTGACACAACAAACACTCTGCATCACGACTAACGTTCCCCGGGTTCTGGTTCTGGTGACGGTAGACGGACTCCCGCATGCATAGCACACCTGTAGTAGTTCTAGGAGGTTGGCCTCGAACACGACATACTTCTTCTGGGTCATTGGGTCGCTGTCTGGGGTCACAAGGATTTCTGCATCACTGAAAGATGAACTTTGTACATGTACTATTGTTGTTAAACCAATGTGGCATTGTAATCATTGTATATGTATCAATAGGAATATTTTCCAAACTTAACCATGCACAGATGAAACATGGAGATACATCGGATATTGAAACCTAGATTAACATGACATGTCTCTATATCATGTTTAACTTCTAGTTTTTATTATCCGACTTTTATCATTTATTATTTACTTTGAAACGGTAGTAAAGCCATAGTGCAGTGCTGTTTAATTGAAACCATGCCAGCAATCCGATATATGTATTGCGCATACATGTAGACTACATTGCAACGACAGTGATTCGGTTTGCTTCGGTATCAGGTCTCTAAACGGTAAGGTCCCTTATATCTGTATAGTGACGAAGATGTTTAAAAAACAAATGGATACCTGGCTAGATAGCTTGGAATTGATGTAATTCACTGATGCTGCACTCCGCGTCAGCTTAAAATGTTTCACGTTGAAATAAGTACCAGATTCCTGACAAATTCTCATTCAACTACATGTACAGGCAGAAGATACTGTATAAACACTTTTCCATCTAGCAGTAACCAGCGCAATTTTTGCTTGAAGAAAAATGGGTTTATGCAATAGCTCCAAGTACAGCTGAACAGCATCTCATCAGGAAACCGGTGCATTTCTCGACATGAAACATACGACCACAATGCGGAGTGCACTACCAGTGTACATTAATATCCTGTAGAACTAGATGGCCGCGGCCTGCATGTCGTGCCTTGGGGCGAGGCATGGACACTAAAAAAAGAGATATAGTAGACGGAAAAACTTTAACCAAAAAACTTTAAACGGACACAGGTAAGTACGTACGTACGTATGGACGCCAACGTGCCGACTATATTCCGCAAGCGGGCGCGACAAAAACTATAACCAAAAAGTTCAAAGTAATTAGACCTTGACATTGGGCACAGGGGCCGCACGGGAGGGGGATAGAATGAAAATATAGATGATGATGATAAACACTCATGTGAAGTTTCAAGGTAATGGGCAAAGATATAGTACATGAAAAGCCTTTAATCAAAAATTTCTAAGTAATTTGACCTTGACATTGGGCACAGGGGCCGCACGGGTGGGGGGTAGAATGAAAATATGGATGATGATAAACACCCATGTGAAGTTTCAAGGTAATGGGCAAAGCAGTTGCAGAGATCTAGTATAACAAAAAACATTAACCAACAACTTTAACCGGACACACGTAAGTACGTACGTGCGTATGTATGTACGTACGCCAAAATGCCGACTATATCGCGCTTTCCGCAAGCGGGCGCGACAAAAAACAGTAATTTCCAATAAAAACAGTATTTGACTAAATTTAATCAAATAATTTGTTGTTTTTGGTGAGAGGGGGGAGGGGGGGGGGGGGTTCACAAAGAAGTACCGTATGCATCTTAATATACAGAACTCTTGTGCATCCCAAACTACGGGGTACTGAACAAATACATACCTCCTCATCTGACATGTCCATGTCCATATCTGGTAGGTAGTCAGGGTCATCATCTTCCATACATGAATGGTCGGACATACTGTCATGATCGAGGTCATCATCTGCATCACCGGATGCCTTCGTGTTGGTCGTGGCAGGTGGAATCAGTGGGGTGGTGGGATGTGGAGGGTCATACTGTGTAGCCTTGTCGACCATCTGGCATGTAGGCTGTACCGGAATTGATCTGATGTATGCAGGAGGCTGGCGATACCATCGAACTGGCGTTTGGAATGTTTTGTTGTACGTCTGAAAGTAGCAAAATTTTGTTAGATATACAACATACAAGTAACAAAACAGTGGGATGGAAATACTATAAAAGTGTTTTTCATGCCAGGTATGGACTTGGTGATAGAACCTACAACCTCTGGTACAAAGCCCAGTGGTCTAACCTGGGGGAATAAGCCAGCCCCTCAAAATAGGGAGAAGGTTCACTAAAAAAATGCGAAAATATACAATTTCTTCAAAAAATTATGTTTTATGTCGTGAAAGACTTCTCTCTCAACTCAAAATAGGGAGAAGTCTAGAACAATTTAGGGAGAGAATTTCGCCCACTTCGCCCTATAAACTGATCCCTGAAATCATATTTGGTTACGATAGTATGGAAGTGATCTAGATCTTCTGGGGGTACATGAAAACGGCTGGGAATAATAATAAATATGACGTCTGTGATATCTTGCGATATCTTCCCACCACAATCAATAAATTACATGTACATGTACATAAATTTGCAAGTATGTTACCTTAAAATATGCCCGTCAAGGTATAGCCCCAAGTTTTCGGAAAAAGTGACTTGTCCTGTAAGATTTCTTATACGAAACTGTCCCAAAACAAAAAGTATTATCATAGTTGTTAAATATAATACAATTGAGCACTTGGCACATATACATATTATATTAAATATAGTACATATTTAGTCTTGTGGTCTTTTGTCACTGTGCCACCGCGGACATAACGTTGCGACGAGTGCATGCTCAAAACACATTTGTCGACAATAATAAAACATAACAAGAGTGCCGCAAGTCACAAAATACGCCCGTCGAATATGGGCCAGACAGCGAAGATGCAGAAATGTGAAGCTGTCACCAAGGCAAGAAACATTATGAGAATTTGAAAGTCTATAGCATTATTTCTTCATCTCGTTGTGCTAAACATGTATACTAATTTAGGCAGAGATAGAAAAGTAGCGTTAAGTAGAAATGATAAGGAATTTGATACAATATTGTAGAAAAAATGGCTAAGTTAAAAGGTGATATATTTGTTAAAGAATATGTTTTCGGCATAAAAACACAAAGGTGCACATCTTCAATATGTGTAGAAGACGTGTGCATAGTTTCAGAACGATCGACTGAACGGTTTCGGAGGAGTTGTGTACACAAACTATGTACCCTATATAGAATTGTATAGAAAAATGTAGAAAAAATGACTAAGTTAAAAAGGTGATATTTTTGTTAAAAAATATGTTTTCGACATAAAAACACCAAGGTGCACATCTTCAATATGTGTAGAAGACGTGTGTATAGTTTCAAATCGATCGACTGAACGGTTTCGGAGGAGTTGTGTACACGAACTATTCACTTTTTCGCCCGCCCAGCTACATGTCCCTAATAGGACACATTGTCTTAGGAGAACGAATTCTTCATGTGGCGCGTGCGAAAACAAAAACATTTTAAAACTTTTATTAAGAAATAGAACAAATGTGGACAAAAATATATATTTCTTGACAACAAAAACATAATTTGACAAAAAATGATACTCGTCTTAGGAGACGATTCTAATGTGCTGCCAATACACGTTTATTGACAAAAAAACCCAACATATTTCGATACGTGTTATTGGTTAGGCTACTGCATCGCATCGTCGAACCTATACACAAGATCGTGAAAACGCGAGACCAAATCGCGAGGCGAAAACGTGAGATTCTATTGTATTCATTCTCGCGTTTTCGCCTGGCTATCTCGCGTTTTCGAGACCGCGATGTCGCGTTTTCGCCTCGGCCTTTTCACGATGTCGCCTTCCGCTTTTGGAAATACGTTTGTTCATGTCATTATGCAGGGGCGTAGCCAGGGACAAATTTCTGATACGCACACATATCAAATGGTAGAACATTGGGTGATCACGGCTCACTCGTCGACCTAGCGAAGTGAGGGAGAGTGCTAGGGCACAGGTGGAAGACTCGGACCTATGACACCAAACAAATGCCTATTAAAAACAAATCCCATTACCCCACCCACTTGGTCTCGTACAGTACTTACATGTACTATACGCTATATAAAGGTGAGTATAAATAGGGCCATTATAGAAAAAGCCCTCTCTTTTCCGGCTCGCACAAACACAATAAACATCGATTAAATGTATGACTTCTGTCTCTGGCAATCGATAAAGGTATTAGGTGTGTGAATATACTCACTTCAAATCGCTGTTTCCAGCATTTATTCAGTTATTCGCATTTTGTATACCCCATCCAAAGCGAAATTTGCGTGTACGAAAGAATCTCACACAGAATCGGAGGCCGTCCGGCTGGATTATCGGTCATATTTGGCCGATAGCTGATCGCCAGCTCAAACTAAAGTCGTGCACCATGATCATATACATTACAGACTCCAACCATACAAAGTTCGTCCAATTGTGATCGTTCGTCGATCTAAAAAACACTTTTTTCTATAATTTCGTTCATTATCTGGAACTGGGTCAATGCACTATCTTCCATAATACAACCACCGAAGCGTCTATGTAAGAAAATCTCTGATTGGTTAAACCTAAAAATAGACGCGAGGACTTTCCCTTTTCAGGGTTTCCGGAAGACATAATAAGACGATTCTCAAATGTTGTCAAAATATGTTTTTGTAAAGAAATATCAATGTATTCGGGTTTTCTTTTCACATTTGTCCGATGTCTTAATAAAACATGTTTTGACAACACATGCGAATTGTCTCCTTAGACGATTCTAATATTTTGTAAAAAGAATTGTCACATTTGTTTGATTTCTTAGACCGTACAAACAATTGACAAATTCAGAAATCCACAACTTAATTTGTGTTTCTCCAGTCGGGTTTCATATGGTGGCGAGGAAATACGATCGATTACACACCGTGAAAATCTTGTTGCAAAACGTAAATGTCAATTGTCACGTAGGCCATTTCAGTTTACCGCGCGTTTCGTCAGCTGTTATTCTAATTACGTATTGTCGCTCGTTAGGAGCATTTCTTTCCTTCGTTTATAAGGTATGGGTTGTGGCCTAGGGCTTAAGAACACCGACTTCCAATCTGGAGGTTGTGGAACCGTTCAAACATCGCCTTGGGAATCAAACATACCTTCATAGTATGTCCATCCCATTTCAATTTCACTTTTTCCTTCGTTTATATGTCGCGTAGAAACGATAATTAAGAACCTTAAATTCCATTTCCACCCCGTGCATTTATATTTCTCTCTTTTAGGTGTCTTGGCCTGTCGACGCAGTGAGACGAAAACGTTAACATACATAAAATAAATCAATAACCATCGATTATGGCAGTAGATTTGTGTCTATGTTCGATCGGCATATTTTCATTTGATTATCGCATAATTATATTCAATAATCAAATGAATATTGATGATTATCGAACGTAAATACTATTGTTATTTTATGGTTGCATATATGTTCAATAATTAAATACATTATTGTAATTTCACAATAAACGGTTTATTTGTATGTTCAATAAATCAAACGTAAATATAAATTCGTTCAAACATATATTTACCCAATTAAATATAAATATGCACTGTCTGCAGATAACAGTTCTGCTATTTATTCGATAAATCTAACATTAAATAAACTGATATATTTACCTAATCAAACATAAATATAGTTTGTTTAAACAATTATGTGTGCTACATTGAACACACATAGTGCACTGCTGCATTGGTTCGATTATGTTTATTTTCAGTTAACTCAATCGAACGTATATATGTGTTGTCAATTGTTTTGTTAAACATATTGGTTCGATAAATTATACATATTGGTTCGATTAATGATACATACATATAGGTTCGATAAATGATACATACATATTGGTTCGATAAATGATACATATATTGTTCGATAAATGATGCATATTGGTTCGATAAATAATACATACATATATTGGTTCGATAAACGTTATATATTGGTTCGATAAATGATACATATATTGGTTCGATAAATCGTACATATTGGTTCGATAAATTAGACATATTCGTTCGATAAGTGGTACATATATTGGTTCGATAAATGATACATACGTATATTGGTTCGATAAATGATACATATATTGGTTCGATAAATGATGCATATTCAGGAGCGGATCCAGGATTTTGGCTTAGGGTGTGTGTGAGTTGAGGTCCACGATTTTGACCGAAATGCTTCGAGGGTCCGGGGGCATGGTTCCCCCTCCCTCCCCCCCCCCCGGGAGATTTTTTGAACGTAGATGCCCGCAGGTGCAATCTGGCATATGTCTGAGACTATAGTGCTGAATATCACAACACAGGAGAAGTAAGAAAAAGAGAAACGAAATTTGACCATTTTCATTTTTAATTTGCATATCCAAGCATTACGCAAACATAATATTATTATAAAGTTGCTCCACACCTTTCCAGCATCAAAAGCGTCCGTTTTTACACCGTGACTATTAACTAATTTCTTACTACTGTGCATTGAGTGATGCGCGTCACTGTCCGTACACGGGGAAATAAGCATATTGCTTCAAACTATTATGCTACGCGCAAGCTGAGCATCATCTCGGTGGTTAAACTGGGCACTGTGGAATATGCTACCCGCGGGCTGAGCATCAGCTCCCCACTGTTCTAATGACATGAATTGTCGGTCTACGGGTGGTTAAACGGGGCACAGTGGAATATGCATGCTACCCGCGGGCTGAGCATCATCTCCCCACTGTGCTAGCGACATGAATTTTCGGTCTACGGGTGGTTAAACGGGGCACGGTGTGATATGCTTCCCGAGGGCTGAGCATCATCTCCCCACTGTGCTAGCGACATGAATTGTCGGTCTAGTCGGTCTACAGGTGGTTAAACGGGACACGGTGTGATATGCTTCCCGCGGACTGAGCATCATCTCCCCACTGTTCTAGCGACATGAATTGTCGGTCTACGGGTGGTTAAACGGGGCACGGTGTGATATGCTTCCCCCGCCCGTGTTCTGAGCATCATCTCCCCACTGTGCTAGCGACAATGAATTGTCGGTCTACGGGTGGTTAAACGGGACACGGTGTGATATGCTTCCCGCGGGACTGAGCATCATCTCCCCACTGTTCAAGCGACATGAATTGTCGGTCTACTGGTGGTTAAACGGGGCACGGTGTGATATGCTTCCCGTGGGCTGAGCATCATCTCCCCACTGTGCTAGCGACATGAATTGTCGGTCTCTGGGTGGTTATACGGGGGCACGGTGTGATATGCTTCCCGCGGGTTGAAACATCATCTCCCCACCTGTTGTAGAGCGACATGAATTGTCGGTCTACGGGTGGTTAAACGCGGGGCACAGTGGAATAGCATGCTACCCGCGGGCTGAGCATCATCTCCCCCCCCACTGTTCTAGCGACATGAATTGTCGGTCTACGGGTGGTTAAATGGGGCACGGTGTGATATGCTTCCCGCGGGCTGAGCATCATCTCCCCACTGTTCTAGGGACATGAATTGTTGGTCTACGGGTGGTTAAATGGGGACACTGTGGAATATGCTACCCGCGGACTGAGCATCATCTCCCCACTGTTCTAGCGACATGAAGTGTCGGTCTACGGGTGGTTAAATGGGGACACTGTGGAATATGCTACCAGCGGACTGAGCATCATCTCCATACTCTTCAAGCTACATGAATTGTCGGTCTACGGGTGGTTATACGAGGCCCTGTAGAACATGTTACACGGATGATGCGCATTACATTCTCCTTGACTTATTGTGCATGCAGTGTTGTTGTTGTTGCTGCATCCCAGAGATGGCAAACCTACGTGATGTAAGCAGCCAATCGTATTCGAACCAATATGTACCAATATGATACATACATATATTGGTTCGATAAATGATGCATATTCGTTCGATAAATGATACATATATTGGTTCGATAAATGATGCATAAATATTGGTTCGATAAATTATGCATATTGGTTCGATAAATGATACATATTGGTTTGATAAATGACACATACATATATTGGTTCGATAAATTATGCACATTGGTTCGATAAATGATACATATATTGGTGGGATAAATAATCATACATATATTGGTTCGATACATTATACATATTGGTTCGATAAATGATACATATTGGTTCGATAAAAGATACATATATTGGTGGGATAAATAATCATACATATATTGGTTCGATACATTATACATATTGGTTCGATAAATGATACATATTGGTTCGATAAATGATACATACATATATTGGTTCGATAAATTATGCATATTGGTTCGATAAATGATACTTATATTGGTTCGATAAATGATACATGTTGGTATATTGGTTCGATAAATTATACATATTGGTTCGAATGCGATTGGCTGCTTACAACACGTGGCTTCGTCACGAAGAGCGCAACAACAATAACAACAATAACAACAATAACAAACATGGCCGCGGATGCAGATGACTGTGGAACAATTTGGAAAACTGCAATTGAGAGCGTTAAGAGCGACTTCGCAAGACTTGAGACAGACTATAACGGTCCGTTATTTGAGCGAACGCTACTCCGTACTGACATGGTCATCAGAGCTACTCGCATATACATGAGAGAGCCGTCGGTCATTGACGATACACGTGGATTCTGTGAGGAAATCGTGACAGAACTTTTCACTGAGAAGATCAGCAGTCTCTGCGGCAACTGAGATATTCAGTTTAGTGCCTGGTCCCAATTGTCCGCATTTTATGGTAGAAACAGGTATGTTTCGTTAGCGACGGTGTCGTACTGGTATTAAGCGAGGTGCCAATATCAAATTAGGGGGGGGCGGGCGGTATTTATCGGTCACATTCAACTGGTCGTACACACAATTCATTCTGCTATAATAATTCAGAGGAGTACTCTTTTTCATTTGTTGCGATGACTCTCAAATTCAAGATGGCCGCCAAAAATACAATTCGCTAAGAAGATACGAGCGATTGTAAATTAAAATTTTGCAAGGCAATTTCCAATAATTTGTTTCAAGTCAGTATGTGCGAAACTTTAAATTTAAGAGCTAAACCAATAGCTTGGGTTATAGGACATCTTTAGCATATATTTGACGTCCAGTTTAATAGTTTTCACATTTGTATCAATCCAAGATGGCCGCCAAAAAATGGAAATACAATATATTTCATTTGAACAGACATTATTATTGTGACAGTCTTTTCACGTATCTGGACCTTCGTATATGTGGTTCTACCTGTCGTGAGCCTCGCGGATTGACAGAATTACGTCAATTCGCGGGGCTCACGACGGGTACGCCCACAGTACGACACCGTCGCCTATTTCGTTCACTTTTAGTAGTTATGCCAGAACTGATAAAAAAAATATTAAAGCTTAGAGAACCACACGGATAGACTGCAGAATTGACCCGCCCAATATATCTGACATAACAATGTGTTTTTTTGGTGCAAAATCAAGCTCTTAGCATTAAGTTTTATCACAATTCCCCGTTTAACCACCCGTAGACCGACAATTCATGTCGCTTGAACAGTGGGGAGATGATGCTCAGCCCGCGGGAAGCATATTACACCGTGTCCCGTTTAACCACCCGTAGACCGACAATTCATGTCGCTAGAACAGTGGGGTATGATGCTCAGCCCGCGGGAAGCATATCACACCGTGCCCGTTTAACCACCCGTAGACCGACAATACATGTCGCTAGCACAGTGGGGAGATGATGCTCAGCCCGCCGGTAGCATGCATATTCCAATGTGCCCCGTTTAACCACCCGTAGACCGACCATTCATGTCGCTTGAACAGTGGGGAGATGATGCTCAGCCCGCGGGAAGCATATCACACCGTGCCCCGTTTAACCACCCATAGACCGACAATTCATGTCGCTAGCACAGTGGGGAGATGATGCTCAGCCCGCGGGTAGCATATTCAACAGTGCCCCGTTTAACCACACGTAGACCGACAGTTCATGTCGCATAATTCATGTCGCTAGAACAGTGGGGAGATGATGCTCAGCCCGCTGGTAGCATATTCCACAGTGCCCCGTTTAACCACCCGTAGACCGATAATTCATGTCGCTAGCACAGTGGGGAGATGATGCTCAGCCCGCGCGTAGCATAATTGTTTGAGACAATATGCTTATTTTCCCGTGTACGGACAGTGACGCGCCTCACTGAATGCACAGTAGTAAGATATTAGTTAATAGTCACGGTGTAAAAACGGACGCTTTTGATGCTGGAAAGGTGTGGAGCAACTTTATAATAATATTATGTTTGCGTAATGCGTGGGTATGCAAATTTAAAATGAAAATGGTCAAATTTCGTTTCTCTTTTTCTTACTTCTCCTGTGTTGTGATATTCAGCACTATAGTCTCAGACATATGCCAGATTGCACCTGCGGGCATCTACGTTCAAAAAATCTCCGTGGGGCGGGGTGGGTGGGGGACCATGCCCCCGAACCCTCGAAGCATTTCGGTCAAAATCGTGGACCTCAACTCACACACACCCTAAACCAAAATCCTGGATCCGCCCCTGAATATGCATCATTTATCGAACCAATATATGTATCATTTATCGAACCAATATATGTATCATTTATCGAACCAATATATGTACCATTTATCGAAACAATATATGTATGTATCATTTATCGAACCAATATGCATCATTTATCGAACCAATATATGTAACATTTATCGAACCAATATATGTATCATTTATCGAACCAATATATAACGTTTATCGAACCAATATATGTATGTATCATTTATCGAACCAATATGCATCATTTATCGAACCAATATATGTATCATTTATCGAACCAATATGTATGTATCATTGAAAATAAACATAATCGAACCAATATAGCAGTGCACTATGTGTGTTCAATGTAGCACACATAATTGTTTAAACAAACTATATTTATGTTTGATTAGGTAAATATATCAGTTTATTTTATGTTCGATTTATCGAATAAATAGCAGAACTGTTATCTGCAGACAGTGCATATCTATATTCAATTGGGTAAATATATGTTTGAACGAATTTATATTTACGTTTGATTTATTGAACATACAAATAAACCGTTTATTGTGAAATTACAATAATGTATTTAATAATTGAACATATATGCAACCATAAAATAACAATAGTATTTACGTTCGATAATCATCAATATTCATTTGATTATTGAATATAATTATGCGATAATCAAATGAAAATATGCCGATCGAACATAGACACAAATCTACTGCCATAATCGATCGCCGCAGAATATTTTCGCTAATTCGCTAATTACTTTCAAATTCGATTAAATTAATATAATCAGGGTCGCTGTAGATTGTTATATCACTTTCTTGCGATACACATGTACTGTGTAACACAATAGCTGCGACTCGCCAGGACGCCCGCGACGTTATCGATCGATAAAGTGGTCAGTTTTGGGATTAAGTTTATGACAGTCCGGTTAAAAAAAACGGGCTTGTGGCGGGACGTTCTAACAGAAAATAGTGACTTACCCGGGACTAAATTTCAGCATAGAGGCACTTGCCCGAGATTAAAACCGACTTGTCCCGGTCGTCGGGCGTGCCAATTCGTACAGCCCTGACTCTAAGTCATATGAAATATCACTGAAATATTGACAATTTATGACAAATTTTATACATATGACGTGCGCCATGTGATTTTGCATGTACAAACATGTGAGCACTTTGATGAAAAATGTTTACAAATTTTACAATATCTTTCATAAATAACATTGAATGGTGACAACATGGTGACATTCTGCATTTGCTCTGAGAATTTCATCAACGTGGCATGATTTACAGTAAATATCGCAAAATCTGTAAACATTTTTCATGAAATTCCACACAAACTGCAATTTGTTATTGTCTGTAAAAGCACGGGTGTCAAACATTATAATTCAGTGGGTGGCCGCAGGGCTCCAGATAAGGAATTACAGAGCTCCAGATAATTTTTGTGTCTAAAGCGTACTACACCCCCTGATTTCAAAATCATTGCGTATTTTACTTTTACAGATAGATTATTGATTTTCTTCATTACTAAATAGGGAAAAAATGATAAAAAAATATAACAAATTTAAACATTCACTTATTTGAGCTGCAACAAAGCTCAACTAAGTGAATTTTTAACAATATGACAGTATTTTCACTACTCAATTTGAAAATAAATGCGTATTTACACATTGTTGTGTGTATTGTGTACTCCCACTTTTGATAATCAATGCGTATTCAGCTAAAATAATTGCGTAAAATACGCCCGAATACGCACCTTTTTGGAATTAGTAATTGAGTACTGTTACTCCATCAGTTCTGAAGCAATTGGGTATTTCAAAATTTTAATTGGGTAAAATTAAATCACACTACTGCTTACACATCAATAAACAGCAATTATTGAATAGTTTGTTTCGAAATGAAAAAATATCTTGGCATTTCATTAGAATTGTCTCCTTGGAAAAATATGCTATATTGTGGTCTGTTTATTGTTTTCTGCACCATGATAAAGGTACCACAATTGTGCTCATTGCTTTTTGATACTTACTACTTCTGATTTCAATTGGGTTTTTGGCAATTTTAATTGGGTATTTACGCAAATATGCAGCTTATATACAAATACGCAGCAAATACGTTCTGATTTTGGTATTTTCCCCCCAATGCAGCAGGTTAAAATGGGATCGAACCCGTTTGGCCGGCCTTACATGACCTTAGCTGTTGATAGGCTGCAAATAAATAAACAAACACTATGGTATTAAATGTGAATTATGTGATAAATCGCGGGTTTCCAGAGACGAAACCGATGAAACAGGAAATGCTGCTCATTTGAACCATCACATTGAGACTGGCCAGGATCCCGGATTACTGTAATAACCCGAACTATTGGGACAATAATAGGGGCTTCCCAACACAATTTGTATCCCAACAGGGCTCCAGATAAGGAATTAGTAATTGAGTATTGTAAGGGCTACAGATAAGGAATTAGTAATTGAGTATTGTTACTCCATCAGTTCTGAAGCAATTGGGTATTTCAAAATTTTAATTGGGTAAAATTAAATCACACTGCTGTTTACACATCAACAGACAGCAATTATTGAATAGTTTGTTTCAAAATGAAAACATATCTTGGCATTTCATTATAATTATCTCCTTGGATGTGTTTTCATGGAAAAATAAGAAAAATATTGTGGTCTGTTTATTGTTTTGTTTTCTGCAGCATGATAAAGGTACCACAATTGTTCTCATTGCTTTTTGATCCTCACTACTTCTGATTTCAATTGGGTTTTTGGCAATTTTAATTGGGTATTTACGCAAATACGCAGCTTATCTGGAGCTTGATTGTTACTCCATCATTTCTGAAGCAATTGGGTATTTCAAAATTTTAATGGGGTAAACTTAAATAACACTACTGTTTACACATTAACAGACAGCAATTATTGAATAGTTTGCTTCGAAATGAAAACATATCTTGGCATTTCATTATAATTGTCTCATGGAAAAATATGCTATATTGATGGCCTGTTTATTGTTTTCTGCAGCATGATAAAGGTACCACAAGTGTTCTCATTGCTTTTTGATACTCACAGTCACTACTTCTGATTTCAATTGGGTTTTTGACAATTTTAATTGGGTATTTACGCAAATACGCAGCTTATCTGGAGCTGGAGCTCTGGGTGGGGTTCACACACAATATAATGATTACACCAGCTTACATGTCTGATCCGAACTCGGTTTCTCGCATTCCACACCTTGATTTGTGATTACTGCCTGCAATCTATACTATTCCAGTGTACTTTCGCGATCTTTACGATGACTATATCCGTATATAGAACACTTCACACCCACTAACTAACTGAATTTAGGTCAAACTTCGAGCGTGTTTTGATTTGTGTATCGGGATATTGGAACATGGCGGAGCTTCCGGTTTGTGACGTCAAAACTTTATTCATAACCAATTTGCAAACCGCCGAACTCTTGTAGTTATTTACGTTAATTTCTTCAAAAATTGTGTTATTTCGCTTAATTAAAGTTTTAAACAGAGATAATGGCCAAAAATGAAAAATTATCCGGTTGATGTAGTTTGGAAGTGATAAAACAAATTTCGCGTTTGTAGATTACCGATATAGGAGAAAAGGGTGGTTACAAACTTTTTCACAAACCGATATATAGCCGATCTATTTATAGATCGGCTAATAATGCAAAATTGACTCCGAAACTAGATGGCTAGATAGCTTGGAAATGATGTAACTCAGTAAATAAAATTTGGATTTTGAAAATCGGTCCATGAATTCCAAAAATATATTTTTTTAAAATCTGTTTTTAGCCCCCATGTTACATTCCCATAAGAAAATATTTTCTCCGCAATAAAATCAATATTTAATGGAATATCATCAAATAAGGTTGTTGGCGAGGGTGACTTTTGCTATGGATGAAAAATATTTGAATATGGCAAATCAGGAGTCACGAATCGTAGCCGACTATTTTCTTTATCATCCATTATTTGTAACACGGGTCACACAATACTAGTCTAGAGCACAATCATCGAATATGCTAGCACACACGATCGAATAGGTATTAGTGTGTGAAATATCGCTCCCGTGGAATACACCGCTAGAGAGAATAGCGCTTTATCCGAAACCGTGCACGGACCATCAGTATTGAATTTTGCATTGGTTATATCTGGGTGATTTACACTGTTTATGCAGACTTGGATGCTAGCCTAATTACCTAGTAGGTCATATCTACTTATGACTGAAGTATTTCAGATTAATTCACCAGTTATGTCATGAGCTAGACTGACTGTTAGAACATTAGTCCACTTACGCAAAATTGTAAGCCAAAAGTGGGCACATAGTTTTTACATTGACAGGCAGACTACAGGAGGAATGAAGTTGTGCGCTAGTTTGGCCGTACATATTTGATCTAAAACCATATTCTAGCAGTCGGACACTCACAACATTTTTGTGCACACATTGGATCGCAAGCAATCACTGGGAATTGGTGAGTACATATGTTTGTAGTTACTTTCTAATGCTGCCATTTAAGTCTGAATCCTGCCAAGACCGGAAATTCTCCGCATTGTTATCTTATCCTCGATGATACTGCACTATTTCATTTACCTGAGTTATTTGGACCCGTTTCGACCAAATGCTTGGTCAATAAAAGCCGTATGGCATGTATCCGCTGATGTAGATTATCTCCCTTAATCAAATCGAACTGATTCATTAATTCGTCGTGTTTACGTGTAAATGATAACGATTACAGGACTGGCATGTGGGAGCATTCCGTGAGTATTGTAATGGCATATTATTCTCATGTTTTTTTTTTGTATGTCACTCCGACTAATTGCAATAGCAATTTATTCTATTTGTAAACGAAGGGCGAACTCGATTGAAATGCTTACTATAATTAGCTATGCATTTTATATTACGATTCAGTCCAATATCAGTTCTGCGTCCTGTACAATACATGAGAATATTGCCAATTTTAACATGTCACAATTGTAACGTGAATTTTCTGGACGACTTTCATTTACTCTATGGGGGACACATGTACGCTCCTAACCCAGTCGTCTGTACATTCATTTTATTAAGTCATATTCGTTCACAGTGTATTGAAAATATTGTAAATGCTATTGCGACCATGATAGACCAGATCAGACAGTTCTGCTCTAAATGCACTGATTTATACGTCAGTAAGCTGCAATAAGGACATGATCTGAAGTAATTTATTTCGATCACTGATGCTTTGGGTCAGCCTGTGAAATCCTAGTCTGATTATAGTATACAGTGTTTATCATTAGTAATGTAATACTGTGAGTCTGCACAGGAAAATACTTGGCACAGTTGCTCTTTATTAAGTTAGCGCCGTTGACCACGGGCAGTCTGATCAGGGAAAGGCCACAGGTGGAAGACTCGGACCTATGACACAAAAAAAATGCCTATTAAAAAAAATCCCATTACCCCACCCACTTGGTCTCGTACAGTACCATACGCTAATATAAAGATGAGTATAAATAGGGCCATTATAGAAAAAGCCCTCTCTTTTCCGGCTCGCACAAACACAATAAACATCGATTAAATGTATGAAATATGTCTCTGGCAATCGATAACGTTATTAGGTGTGTGAATATACTCACTTCAAATCGCTGTTTCAAGTATTTATTGAGTTATTCGCGTTTTGATTACCCCATCCAAAGCGAAAGTTGCGTGTACGAAAGAATCTCACACAGAATCGGAGGCCGTCCGGCTGGATTATCGGTCATATTTGGCCGATAGCCGATCGCCAGCTCAAACTAAAGTCGTGCACCATGATTATATACATTAGAGACTCCAACCATACAAAGTTCGTCCAATTGTGATCGTTCGCCGATCTAAAAAACACTTTTTTCTATAATTTCGTTCATTATCTGGAACTGGGTCAATGCACTATCTTCATAATACAACCACCGAAGCGTCTATGTAAGAACATCTCTGATTGGTTAAACCTAAAAATAGACGCGAGGACTTTTCCCTTTTTCAGGGTTTCCGGAAGACATAATCTGATAGTACGCGAATCATGAAT
>CM055277.1:4452613-4523421 GCA_029237695.1 Conchocele bisecta | reverse complement strand
ACTTTAGAATAATTTACAACATGATTTGACAACATGATTTGACAGCACTGCAGAAGAATCTCCATTTCCATGATTCTGAAGTGATGTCAAACCATGTTTTTATTGAGATATAATGCAAGACAGGCCCGTAGCCAGGGGGGGGTCGGAGCGGTCGGACGACCCCCCGCCTAGCCTTGAGGTTCACTTTTTTAGCCTTGAGGTCCACTTTTTTAGACCCCCATAGATACTTCAGACCCCTTGAGCCTTCGAAACCACCCCCCCCCCCCCCCTTCAAACAGGTAGATACTTCAGACCCCTTGAGCCTTCGAAACAGGTCTGGCTACGGGCCTGCAAGATATAAAAGCAACAGCAGACGACAATTGTTGTGAGTAGCGGTCTAAGGGTTAAGCTGCGCGATCAACAATTTTATGCAATTATTTCCTTGAGGGGAAAACCACAAATATATTTACATGTAGATATATGGATGGTCTTTCAGTGTGGGTAATTTAAATTTAACGACCGGGGTTCATCCTTATCGGAATTTCGAATGGAGACCTGGTTTGTCCTTCACATATGTCTTTGCCATTTTGTATGTGACAGTTGAATCTGGTTATACACCTTATGTGAGTATTATGATTATTCGTAACCCTATTTTAAGGGAAGGGGCCGAGTGACTTGGTGTGGTACATGTATGGACCTGGCATCTGGTCAGGTTATTCTAATTTCAGGGCTGAATATATATATTTTCTCGATGTAAATATTCAATTCTGATTTTGGGATTTTCCTGCAATGCAGCAGGTTAAAACATGATTGAACCCGTTTGCCCGGCCTTACATGATAGCTGTTGATAGGCCGTTAAATTAGCAAACAGTGCACTTTTTGCCAGAAATTTTCATATTTTTCAGAGCAAAAACACCTCCTTTTCATAAATGGACTAGTCTGAAGATTGCATTGGTTGCAAAATTAACATATCAAAGTCCTTTCCAGTTACTTAGTGGTGAATGGGTTAAGATCAATATCTTACTGCTTAATCTTGTTATTCACACCTGGCGTTAATTGATCTGACATAGATGTATGTAGCTGCCTTATGATGCGTAGATATGCAAAGTTTATTTCAATTTTTGATTCCTCCCCCTTTTCGACTTAAGAATTTAACAATTTTGCCTTGTGATTCGTAAAACTTTTAAACCATGTATGATGAGTAGATGCGCAGTTTATTTCGATTGTTGAAACGAAACCCAGCTCATGGATTATCTCCCCTTTTGAACTTGGAATTTTGCCTCGTTTATTATCAATGCGATATGTGGGACATCCGTGTTCTATTAACACATTTTCTAGTTATTTTATTGTCTTTTCAGTGCTGGATGTATGGTACTCCACTCATGCATACATATATCCATCTGTATACAGGCCCGTACGCAGGACTCTATATAAAGGGTGCGTTATCGAAGGCGCGAAGGGCTGGAGTTACTAAACATATTTGTTAAGCACATCCACGGACGGACCTAGGTGGATTAAGGGGAGTGCTTACACACGCTTCGCACCCCCTCTCCGTATGCCGTTGAACGAATGCATAGTCACAATAGTCATTCAATCAATCAATCAACCACTCAGTCAGCCAGCCAACCTCAGTCAATCAATCAACCAATCAATCAAAACAAACAATCAACCAAACAATAAACCAACCAATCAACCAACCAATCAGTCAACCAACCAACCAATCAGCCAACCAATCAATCATTCAGCCAATCAATCAATCATGTCATCTTTACAGGGACATTAACCCTGAAGATACCATGGAAGAACCTTTACACAGAGCCCGTGGTGGCGACCATAGACGCCCTCAGTAGTATAGAGGCAGTCAAAATGATACCACCTACTGTGGTATCATTTATAACCCTCTATACTACCGCCACCACTCCCGAAAAATCCAAAACTTGGTTAATGAGGAAATTGTCTCCCGACAGCAAATTTATGAATTTTGGAGAAAATAATTTTGAAAAGAGGGAGTCAAAATGATATTGTAGTCCCAATTATATTGGAAATTGAACAGAAAAACCCTATCAATTATACCACTATTATTAGAGAAAATGGATAATAAAATACAATGTGAATTGAAAGTTTATAATGACTGTGTTGAAGAAGTTTACGAAGAATACGGGGGTTATAGTCCTATATATAAATTTTATAAATTGAAAACACTAGGCGATATCGAATACATGAAATATCAGCGTACTTTATTACGCTCCGATAAAAACGTTGCATTTACAATATTATACCGACAATTATGTGAACTATACAAGAGGCAAATACAAACATTAAGACGGATAATGCGTATCGGATATGAAACTAAGGTGTATTATATAAAATTGTTAAAACCCAACGATTCGTTTACGAATGTACATTTCTACGATATCGCTTATAAAGATATTGAAAAATTATTATTGAACAAGCACAACGAAAGGTATCAAAAGCCTCCACTCGTGCACAACACCCCCAGCGACTCCATGGGTAGATTTCTTAGCCGGCACCCAGCCACCGGGGTGTTGGGACCTTTCTTAAGCCCACGCATCTGTTGGCTCACAGTCTAGTTTTACGGGTCGCCTTTATCCCAATTGCCAATGTTGGGGTAAATGTTGTGTAACTTCCGTTTCTTTACACTTTGAACGCTTTGATCTTTCTCTTTTTATACGTTGGGTTAAATTTTGTTTTACTTCTGTTTGCAGGGAGCGCATTGATATTTGATACATGCATTCGTCTTAATATGCTAGATCATGCTATAGCAAATCCACAACCCATCTTCCACCACTGACCTCAATGTCAAGGTCCACCGCATACCCTTTAACCCCTGGTCAAGTTATATAATATTCATGTTTTTTATACAACTGTGCCAAATTTGAGTGAAGGCTGCCAACTCTTGTTAATTGCTGTTTAAATGAAATCATGACCGGGGTTAATTACGTCTCTGGGATGTTGAACGCTCCACTGCTTAGAGCTGGATGTTGCTTAGACCGTTGTAGGCAATACATAGTGTTCGTTAGAATTATACATCCTGATCAACAACGATTCCCAGCTTTGGCAAACTTATGAGAATGAATCAATTCACACACAGACAGGTGACCCCATGTCATAATATCAAATTGAAGGTATCGATGAGGCGATTGCTCTGGTGCAATATTTTTTGGAATCGGAAGATTATGTCATCCAAGATGGCCGGTGAAAGGTCAAAATGTCGTTATTTTATTACAGATTTCAAACGTCTTCTTCATACAAACCGCTTGGCCATTGGTAGCAAACTTCGCAGTTATGGTCCATTGGTAAAGCCTTTTCAGTTTTGTTAAAATGGCGGTCATCGTTAATCCAAGATGGCGTCCGTCTAAAAATAGCACAACATTTTAAAAAATCTTCTTCTCACGAACCACCAGACCGATTTCTACGAAACTTGGCAGAAATGATCGATGTACAATGCTTTTTCATATTTATGAAAATGATGACCCCTGGGTAAAACATGGGGTCAAATAGGGGTCAAATTTCATTTTTGACGGAATATGGTCTTATAATATATCGAATCAAAGGTATTGATGAGGCGATCGCTGTGGTGCTGTTTTCATCGAATCGGATGATTACATCATCCAAGATGGCCGCCGATAGGTAAAAATGTCGTTCATTTATTAGAGATTTCAAATGTCTTCTTCATATAAACCACTTGGCCATTGGTGGTTAAACTTCGCAGTTATCGTTCATTGGTAAAGCCTTTTCAGTTTTGTTAAAATGGCGGCCGTCGTTAATCCAATATGTTACAATGGTGACCTCTGGGTCAAAAATGGGCATGGCCCGGGGGATCAAATAGGGGTCAACCTTTTTACGGAATATGGTTATAAAATACATAAAATCTAAGGTCTCCAAACCTCTCAAAGTTGTGCAAGATATATCTGTACATATCGCGAGAAAACTCTGGTGACTTCTCATGTTTGTCGCACTGACATTTTGTGCCTGTCATGGCCTTATGTTGATGTATATGTAGTGACAACTTTGCATAGCAGTATTTGCTTGATTCGTGTACATTGCACAGGTGAGCGATATAGGGCCATCATGGCCCTCTTGTTTATTTCCTAATACGGTTTTTCTTTTGGCATAAACATGTTCATGCAATCTTGTATTGTGCAAAATATCAATTATTTCGACATCAACTACTCATACATTCCAAATATGTTTTACAAAGTATACGACTATCACGGAGGAAGATCTTTATTAATTGATATTTGTATCGCACTGGGCAGTTTCAACTGTCAACTATGTGGTTGCAACGGCATTGCACGTGCCGTTTTTATCGCTTTGTATTTACGTGTTCCTATTCAGGTCATGTGAGGTCATGACTTATATTGCGCATACAGTAATGACTATGATTATTGCGGCACATATTAAGAAAAGTATTGTGTTTTGTCTGAATTATCCCCTTATGAAGTGTAGTAGTATGTGTTTTAAATTGAGAGATGCACAAAACATTAAATGTGTGGCGGTAAGGAGGCAGAGACCAGTTAATTTCAAATAATCGATTTCACGCCCTAGGACAGCATGCATTTAATGAACTATTCCAAATATGTTGGCAGACAGTACAATGTGCTCGACATTTGTGGACAAGACACGCTAGAAGCTTTTAAATAAACACAAATATGCTGCTCTATTAGTAATACTAAAATAACATAGTTAGAACATATTTATGGAAATGATATCGAATTACAGCTCCTTTTCCAAGGTCGGACACAACCTTTCAGAAACTGTACAACAACAGTCAACAAACAAGTAAAATATCGAGGTGTGCGAATCCCGTAGACGATTTCACCAAAATTGCAAAGTATACTTATCTTGCCAAGTACACTTTGAGGAAGAAATTGTCAATTTAAAGATAAATGTATTAATTTTTATTTTTCTGAATTTATTACGGGCGACTCTTTGTCGCCCGCTTTATGTTACGCGTATATGAAAACATACCATTCAGTGAAACTAGGTTGAACATATGATTGAAAGTGTAAAATTTGTTTTACCGTAAACCAAGCAGGAGGTATTTTTACGACACGTGGTATTACTAATACGGGCGACGAATAATTTGGCCCAAAGGGCCAAATGCTTCTAAAACAAAATATAGATAACATCGGAAAGTATACTGAATATAGCTTACGAAGTTGCTGTATTTCAAAATTGTGTTGTCGTTGTACCTAGACTCGCCTAGGAGGGTCCCCAAGGATACACGAATCATTCGGAAACCCTCGCACCATTTCGTAAATCGCCATTATTTTGTGACGCGAAAAGATGACGAAATGGACAGATTTTACACGAATAAACATCTTCAAATTATCTCGAGAGACGCTTGAAAATATGCGTTTTAAATATTCGGAGTAGAAATGCCTTAAATGCGCAAATTGGAATATTTTATGGGAAGAAAAAGAAAAACAATTTGCAACGAAATGGAGTTTCATTATTCCGTATTTATTTTAACATTTTAACCCATGTCTCTGTCTGTCTGCCTGCCTGTCTGCCTGCCTGCCTGCCTGCCTGCCCGCCTGCCTGCCTGCCCGCCCGCCCGCCCGTCCGTCCGTCCGCCCGCCCGTCCGTCCGTCCGTCCGTCCGTCCGTCCGTCCGTCCGTCCGTCCGTCCGTCTGTCTGTCTGTCTGTCTGTCTGTCTGTCTGTCTGTCTGTCTGTCTGTCTGTCTGTCTGTCTGTCTGTCTGTCTGTCTGTCTGTCTGTCCGTCCGTCCGTCCGTCCGTCCGTCCGTCCGTCCGTCCGTCCGTCCGTCCGTCCGTCCGTCCGTCCGTCTGTCTGTCTGTCTGTCTGTCTGTCTGTCTGTCTCTCTGTCTCTCTGTCTCTCTCTCTGTATGTCTATCTTCTCTCTGTATGTCTATCTTCTCTCTGTCTGTCTCTCTCCCTATCTGTCCCTCTCTCTCCCTTTCTGTCATTCTCTCTCTCTATCTTTATGTCTGTATGTCTGTCTGTCTGTCTGTATGTCTCTCTATCTCGCTCTCTGTCTGTTTATGTCTCTCTGTGTGTCTCTTTCTTCTCTTATCATTACCTACAAACCACAATATATCTCTCCCCCGCACCCCCACACACCTTCTCTCAACATCATTAGATAGAAACCATAATATTGCTCTCTATCTTTCAACATCATTAGATAGAAGCACACTATATCTCTCCCTATATCATTGGATAGAAACCGCACATGTTGTGATTTTGTTTACAAGACAAAGTCAAGCGATCCATGATACTCTGTCGACAAGTATGCATTGCAACTGCTGTTTTATTGCGCCTGTTCGGTTCTGTCACGGCCTGTGCTGTATTCACAGTCCATGACACAAGTACCTCTTACCAACAGCTGAAGCTGTATGTAAAAAGGACAAAACTAATACGAAAAATAGTCAAAATGTGCTCAAAGACAACCAGGGATCGAGAAAATAATAGCATCACTGGAAGGACACACCTGGAGAATTTATATAGCCGCCACGCTGCACTTAACTTCGCTGATGTGAGTTTAAAAATACAAGACATAGTCAAGCGATCCGGGATAATTTGGGAACATGACTATCAGAACAAAGTATGCATTGCAAGTGTGCGTCTAGTGCACCTGCTGCTGTAGTCCAGGATACAAACACATCTGACACAGCACTGGGTTAATGTAAAGTGAATGTAAAACTTAACACAATTCATACCAAAAATGGGCAAAATGTGTATAACTCTCGAAGTGACAGTCATGCTCAATGACGACTGAGATTGCGAAAATTGGGAATAATATCACTGAAGATTCTTAGCCCTGTTATTTTTTCTTAAAATGATCGTAAATGTACTAATACAGTTTCTATAATGCTTTGCTTTTGCCAGTATACTGGTATACCCTCAATATTGAGGCTTATCGCCAGTGGATCATGTTTTTATTCATAAGTACATGTACATACAATCAAATATAATCAAATACAATCGATGTTCCCTGTATTTAGCCGGTACCCATTTACAGCTGGGTGGGCTGAAGCAGTGTGGATAAAGTGTCTTGCACAAGGACACAACACACGCGAGGCTCGAACCCACGATCGTAAGATCAGCAGACCGACGCCTCAGACCGCTCGACCATGCGCTCCACTATGCCTAGGCTATTCATGTACTATATATGAAACGGAAATATCTAAATTGTATCACTGGTTCAAATAAGAGAAGTGCGACAATGACACCATTTAATTATTGCGGGAAGTAGTTCTGCAATACTACAATATACTACGGTACCGTTTACAGCATACTAACATCATGGTAAAGCTATCAATTGGTAAATTTAGTTTCATATACTAACGTCGCCCGTCATAGGTAGTGCCTATTTCATATTATCATTATCAGAGCCATTGTGATCATGTAACAAATTCTGTATTGTTTTTTGTCTCAATTGATTTTTCTCGTACCTGTACCTGTGATGCATACACACATTATCAGTAGCCTATTTCACCAACATTGCAAAGTATACTTGTCTACCAAAGTATACTTTGAGGGAGAAATTTCTAATTTAGGAAAAAAAATAAAAAATTATTATATTGAATTTATTGCATTATCACAGACATTTTGGCTGTGATAATGTAATAAATTCAGTATAATAATTCTGCATCAAATATATGCAGTCGATATAGTTTCATATGAAATAATGCATTTCGGGAAAAATAAATGACTAATCCCTCGCAGTGTACATTGCTAGATAAGTATGTTTAGCAATTTTGGTGAACTCGGCTACAGGTACACTTACTCTACTACTTAAGAGCCAACATGGTTTTAATCTTGCAATTTAAACACTTTGACCATATGTTTCTTGTATTCAGAAACATAGAGAGTATTGTCCACGTAATTACAACAGATGACATGTGGACGCACAACCTCTCCCTGACAGAGCACGTCTATCTGCTCACATTCCGGGGACACGTGGTGGATGTTGTTAGACCCACGCCCACAAACATAGACGCTGTCATCTGGGTGGGTTGTGATTCCCAGTGGTGCCGTCAGGTTGTGGGCCGTATATTCCCCCACCACCTCGCCATCGAGTGTCAGACAGGTTACACCGCCGACATGGGACACCCAGAGTGTGTCGGTGGGGAGAAGTCGTAGATACCGTGTAAAGCAATCAGGACGTGTCCATAGTGTGGCAACCCTCCGGCCCCGCATATCCAGCTTCACTATCTCACCTGGATCATTCCTGGTGCTGGCCACCAGTTTCTCTCCACAGGCGACCACACTCCGACATGTTACTGCAGTCTGTATGACCCGCCCCGGGGCAATGGTGTCGGACACCGACAGAAACTGGACGGTGTTGTTGTCTGGCATAGAGACCACTACCTCCTCCCGGCTGACAACAACAATGTCCCATGGTTGGGACTGTAGAGGGAGACGAACCGCCAGCGTGTTTTCCGTGTTGTATAGTGTCACTGACATATTCCTCCAATCACTCACCAGGAGCCTGCCATCTAGGATGTGCACACCTGTGATTTCACATGTCTCACTGTCTTTAGGCGTCTCGGTGTTGATTTCATCGCGCAGATGTGGATAGCCTTTGGTTACTAATTCCCCGCCGGAGCCAGCATTACTCAGCTCATTGAATAACTGTCTGTTTTTCTCAAACGTGCACGGCTTCACGGATATGGACTTTCGGAGGTTGGAAATTGATTTACTGCATTCATTCACTATTGATTCGGCCATTTTTAGTAAGATAAAAAGGCTATTCTCGTGAACAGCCTGTGTTTTATTCGCGATGTCCGAGTGTGAAGTTTTCATGATATCCAGATAGTCCTGGCTCGACGTCTGGGCAGACTTCAGTTGGTTTATCACGTCGTCTACGTACTTCTGTTTGGTCAGTTCTTCCTCTGCCTGCACGGCGGTCAATAATGGCCACCAACGCATCACGATATGCCTGCACGGCATGTGTGTATTAAACACTGGCTTTCTGCATGACATCTATCAAGTGGGAGGTTTGCAGGTTGGTGCTATTTAACTTGTCTGTCAGTTTATTTAGTGAACTCAGTTTTTCTTTGCATTCCTGTGACTCTGCTATCCCTTTCGTGATATCCGAAATATATTTGACATCCGGGCAGGTTCAATGGTATATTGTCATACACACCGTGCATCCCGTTTTCTTGTGAGCCTCACAATACTATTCTGCCACCTTATCTGCGTGTACAGGACATGGGTCAGTCACGGCACCGCCAACAGCACCTCCATCAACCTCACCAGCAGCTTGCCGTTGGAGTCTCCCAGAAACGTCCAGAGTTCACACTTTAGTACGACGTAAAGTACCAATATTGCAAAACAAAAGTGTTTGCCTTCTTCAGATCACGGATGACAATATTGACGATGCAGTCCAGACGATAAATTATCATTCTTTAATACATTCATCCACTTTCCTGCCAGAAACTTCCAAATGTCCCACTGATGTCACTAACTGGCGTCACATTGATGTCACAAAACTGAGGTCGCACCGATATGTCACACTATACATATAATGGTGTCACACTACACTGATGTCACAGTTAACCGAGTTCGTATAAAATGTCTAATTATTTTGCAATTTCTGCTCAGACTCATATATATATATATGTTGTTACCACTCATTTAAACCGCCTCAGAGTCTCACGTAAGGGGTACAACCAGATTCAACTGTCACATGCAAAATGCCAAAGACGTATGTGAGTGCCAAACCAGGGGGCCGTTTCAGTAAACTTTGTACGGCTAAAATGTTCGTATTACTTAAAGTGCAAAATTATGATATTCTCTAAATCTCACATTAACACTGTTTTCTTGTAAAAAAAATATTGCGTTTACAGTTATTGAGCCATAAATGTAAATCCATCAATTGAAATTTCCAGACGATCCTAAGTTTGCACTTACGAATATTTTACGGAATTCCGGTAAGGATGAACCCTGATCGTTCAATTACCCATCGCATGCTCCCACCTGTCACTCACCACCAATATGGTACATGTATGGGATCGCATAAATTACTTTTAAAAGGTCATGGCTGTCCACGTGTATAATCAATAATCCGCTCGGTGAAGCTTACGAGGATTATGTCACCGTCCATGCGGACAAACTGTGTACTAAGTATTACAGGGAATGTTCACATAGATAAAAGGCAAGAGCAGGCCATATCACAAAGTTCTACCAGAGCTCCAGATAAGGTGTGTATTGGCGTATTTTACGCACTTACAAAAGTGGGAGTACAAAATACTCGCAGCAATGTGAAAATACGCATATATTTTCAAATTGAGTAGTGAAAATACTGTGATAAAGTAGAACATTTACTTAGCTGAGCTGCAAAAAGCAAACGGTGTTGTTTGCTTTTTGCAGCTGAAATAAGTGAATTTTAAATTTACTTTATTTTTTATCATTTGTTCCCTAATATTTAATAAGGAAGAAAATAAATAATACATTTGTAAAAGTAAACTACGCGTTTAATATGAAATCTGAGAGTGTATCTGGAGCTCTGTCTACACATGGCTACCGTAAGGCAACTTTGCATTGACAGCGTTAATTTACGCCGTCACATTCGCCCGACCAACCACTCACTGAAATGCAACATAGTTGAATAGTACGGAGCCCCACATACACGTGGCTACCAGATATTCCACTCTATACAGACAGCTACATGGCTACCAGATATTTCACTCTATACAGGCAGCTACATGGCTACCAGATATATCCGTGGTTTATGGTTCCTCTCAATAAATATTGTATAGCTACTCCAGGTAGTGTTACCGCATCTTTGAAAATATCCACACCTCTGTGTTTATAAAATTCACACATTTTTCCCACCGCTTCTAGGAACGGTGCTACATCTAAATCGTTATCATATTTCAACCAATCTCTGAAGGTTTCCATATTATTTTCTTCGAAAATTCTACGACATTTGTTTAATTTTGTTTCATCTATTAACATTTTCCCAGATAGTTTGGAATACCAATGCTCTATATCCGGTAGTCCTGGGTAATCCAGTTTGTCTGGAGAATCGAACCACTCGTAAGGAAAGAAAGATTTCTGTCCTTTGCAGTCGTAGGCTAGACTATCGTAACTTACACCAGGTCCTAGATAAAGTATTAAATCAAGAAATCTAAACTCTGGAGTAAATATAAATATTGTTGCGTTTGCACGTTTTCCGACCATTACTTTCTTTGTTGTTGATGCCCCAGTTCACCTACTAGATATTTCTTTATTAAGTTTATATCGTACTTACTGCTGTTAAAACCTATAACCGGCACCTGATCTATCCACTGTTCGATCTTGGTGATTTGGTTTTTACGTAAATGTTCTGTATTAAACCCATATCTTAACCATACTTCTTCTCTCATAGCTTTTCCCCTCACTTTCAAATCTTCGACGAATTTTCCTATAAGTTTTGCAGGATCTTTATCACAAATATGAGTTACTGTTCCTGAACAATTATCTCCTATACTAACGCTTACCGGAACGTGCTCGGCCTCGTATTCTAAACTATTACCGAGAGTTTCAAATTCTGGCTGGAGATACTCCTCAAAATCATATACTATCTGATATGGATAAAGAGTAGTGTCGCAACCGATCTTTATATCTTTACCCGTTCTTTGAAATTCGCATTCCCACATAACTACTAGGTTGAATTGTTTGCTTCTAATACATTTATCTCTTCTCATTGCGGATGCGCGTTCTTCTTTTTTATGCTTTGCATGAATCTCACACCCGTGCCAGTAACAGCCGTGATATTGATATACGGTATTGGTTTCTGTACAGTATCCATCTACTGGAGCTCCTAAAATCCATCTTTCACCCCCGTGTCCGCACTGTTCATGGTGAATGTGAATTCCCTCCTGCTTTTCCACATCCAATCGATTGCACCATACCTGTTAGAACTTTTTGGGTAGAACGCTTTCTCGAACGACGAACGCGGGCGCTCTAACTAATTACCATCACATATTACTTTTGTCTCACCTTTCATACATTTTGGTCCGTGTCTCTTCATATTACTCGCTTTCGTGAATTTCTGTTTGCAATTATCGCAGGCGTAAATTTTAGATAGATATTTAATTTTTTTTTATCAGAAATGCGTGATTATTAAACAGTCCTATTGTCATTGGTTCATTACCTATTGCCTTATAGTGAGCTGGTGCCTTTTTCAACCACAATACGTCACATTTGGTGGGTTGATATACTTCTATACCGATTTTAAAAAACTCTTCAACCTTTGTCAAATCTGAGAAAGGAATTGGTGAAACCACATTCCTACCGGTATATTGTTTACTAAGTTCTTTCGCTTTTTCTGTACATCTGTCAGGTCTTTTACCTGTCATATGCATCGCTAAACATCTGAACAGACAAAGGTCGTCATTATACTTATCTAAAGAATACATACCTTTTTTATTCTTCAACCATTCTGGAAGTTCTCCTCCTGCTGCTTCTTTGGATTGTAGTCCCAAATCTATTCCCCTACTGCCCTGTATTAGCTTTACAAAAACCTCTACCTATCTTACAAACTTCCACTTTGTATTTGGTCTCTCTATTTTATCATACATTATTCGTTTTTGCTCCTTATCTGACAACCAATTTTTAACGGTTTTCATTGATGATAATGGTTCGCTACCACCGAGATTTTTGTGAAATATTATAGTTATAGGTTTTCCATTTTTAGTTTCCTCCATATGTTCTATCTTGTAAGAATATGAATATCTCAAATAAAAATTTGTTGTTAGATACGGAGCGAGTTTATCGGACATGCGTTCAGACTCGTTGCTGCCTATGTTTTTACGAAAGGATAATGTAACTTCCCGTCTTCCATTTTCTACCTTTTCCAATGTTTCATCATAATCCCCTAATATTTCTTCACCTTTTTCCACTATCGCGCGAACGATAGATTTTTTCTTATTATTTGGTATTGGGTCACCTGTGCGTCTAATTTGGGACAAATTATTGGTGCTTGAAGGTTTTATTACACTAGACCTTAACCCCGCAATACTTTCTTTTTTTATAATGTTACCAACTTCCTCTGCTAGTGAGAGGTCTTTAAAGTCTCCTCGTTTGTGGGCTCGGATAACTAGCTTCATAAACGCCTCATTCTTTGTGGCGTTTATCAGCTTTGTCAACCCCCTAACTCTCAACCGTTTACCATAAGTAATCCCTAGAAATTCGGCTTCTCTTCTCAAACTTACGATTTCTGCTCTTGTTTCTGGCATTATCATATTTTCTGTATATAACCTATGAAATGTATCTGTTCAATTGGACGTGAAAAATTTACATCATGTTTTTTTCACGTCCAATTGAATATAAACATATAGATATACATATATAATGGAGTGTGTGACTTGTTGTAAGACGTTTACGCGTAAAGACTATCTATCAATGCCCCAGATGCCCTTGTAAATTCGTTGGTTCCCAAACTCTTTGTAGACATAAGCATCTACGCTGTCAGGTGGCTAAAGGTGAACGTGGTAGACTAGAGCTGGTAGAATTAGTTGCTGATCTGCGAAATAAATTAGCTATATTGGAGGATAAAAATGGGGTGTTGGAATATAAACTATCACGCGCGTACACATTTAAATTGCATTAATGATCTCGACTTTTTTTCAAAAGTCAATTTTCAATATAATTGGGACTACAATACCACTTTTTATCATTCAATACCACCACCAACGTTAAAAACGTTGGTGGTATCATTTTGACTCCCTCTATACTACTACATGGCTACCAGATATTCCGTAAGGTTTGCATCTACTCTATACAGACAGCCACCCACTCCATATAGATTATATTTCATCGTCAGTACAACGACAACATTGACATAAACAGAGCTGCCTGTTAGAGGATTAACAAGTAATCACATGTTTCATGCAAGTTAGATGATGTTTGTTTGTTGGGGTTTAACGGCATATCGACAGCTAAGGTCATTTAAGGCCGGGTCAATGGGTTTAGTACAACATCCTATATATTACCTGTACAGATGTAGGGAACATCCAAAAATCGGAACTGAATATTTACAATAAAAACTCTATATATTCAGCCCTGAAATCAGAACCAACCGCCCACTACCTATAAATATACTACCATGCCTGTCGCCACCATACTTGTTCTATGAACATTCACACAACCTTTTGGAGACAACCTGAAGCAGGGCCCGTTTCTCTAAACTCTGTACGACTAAAATGTTCGTAAGTGCAAATTTAGGACCGTCTGGAAATTTCAATTGATGGATTTACATTTAGTGAGCAATAAATGTAAATCCAATAGTTGTTTACAAGAAAACTTTGTTAATATGCAATGTATAGACTATCATAATTTTGCACTTGAGAACATTTTAGTCGTACAAAGTTTAGTGAAACGGGCCCCTGCTTCTGGTTGCAGTAGCAGAAGCAGTAGTCTACTATAGGGTTAACTGTATTGTAATATAGGGTTAACTTAACTGTATTGTACTATTGGGTTAACTGTATTGAAACATAACATTAGGGTTAATGTATTGATTTAAAATATTAGGGTTCAACTGTATTGTACATGGGTTAACTTGTATTGTTATAATATAGGGTTAACTATATTGTAATATAGGGTCAACTGTATTGTGCTATAGGGTTAACTGTATTGTGATATAGGGTTAACTGTATAGTAATATAGGGTTAACTGTATTGTAATATAGGGTTAACAGTATTGTAATTTTCAAATTTGCGGCGTATATCAGAAAATTATAGGTCGGAAAATCTGTTTAATGGCGACGCGCTAGCTGATATACGCCGCAAATTTCAAAATTACAATGCAGTTAACCTATTTCTAATGCACTCCTTTACTACTGGCGTAGGAATACACATTGAAATAATTTGCGACCGTTCATCAACAATGATATACCTGTAATGTATGAGTATGAAAATCAGCCAATCAGATTGCGTGATATTTATAGAGTGCATTAGGAAACTTATTCTTGCCCTGGTTATGTAGACAAAACAACATGTACGTACTGTATTGGACCATCATTTGTTTTATGTCACCGTTATATCATGGGGTGGGTAAACATAATTATATCCCAATACGTACATGTAGTTATCATGGTAGATTCGATTCAAAGACATGTACACTTAAAATGTAAAATAAAATAGATTTGAGTCACAAAATACCATATCACAAATATACTTAAGGCCAAAAGAAACTTTACAGTATATAAATGGTTCGATATTTTGTGAACAAGTATGTTTAAAACCTGATGTAAATTTTTTTTTTAAAGCTGAATCTAATCTGCAACTACTGCACCAAAACATTAGATGCACAGAGATTGTGTAAACAATTAAAATACAACAACACCCTTCATTTTAAAAACTGCAGTAAAGAGAACACAATTTCCTAGTCAATATTGATATCCCGAGCATAAAACGGATCGCCTACAGTGATCACACAAGGTGGGCACACTAGGTACTGAATATGGTCAATTCATCGTTGTGATCACAATAGGCGATCCATTTTATGCTCTGGATAATCAAAATCGACTAGGAAAGTTTCAAATTTGGGTTCTTTTTACTGCAGCTTTTGAAATGTTGTCTTTTTATTGTTTGCACAATCTGTTTAAACACGTGCATATAATGTTTTGGTGCAGTAGTTGCAGATTAGATTCAGCATTAAAAACAGTTAACATCAGATTTTTAAACATACTTGTAAATATCAAACCATTTATATACTGTACTGTTTCTTTTGTCCTTAAGTATATAATAAATCAGTATTGTCACGACACAACAGTTTATAAGTCTGAATCATTGGTTAAGTATACAGGAAAAGATTTAACTAAAACATGAACAAAATTGCACTAACAAATCAATATTACGTAGCACATTATAGTACAAGTAACTAAGGCTCACACCTGCCACCCACCCACACGCAAGTACTGGACCACCTGGAACATTCAAACAATACTAGATGGCCATGGCCCGCATGTCACGCCCGCTGAGGCTTTGATGATACCGAAAATCTTTGACCAAAATATTTAACCCGAAAGCACGTACCACATGTCAGCCAGGCGGTGTGTTATCTCCGTTGGCAAATATAGGATATCATTTAACCCTTACAATGCTGAATTGATTTGTGTCGTCTGCTGAATATATTTGTTTCTATTTTTCTCATCAAAAACTTGTTTTGGCAGCACTTTAGAATCATTTCCGATGGAAATGATTCTAAAAGGCTGCCAAGCCATGTTTTTTACTGAAAGAAAAGACGAACTATGAATTATCAGCAGACGGAATCTGTGCACACGTAGATACTTCCTGAAAACCTCATAAATAGAAACAATATACATGTATGTGCATATGCAGAAATATCCTAGAAGAAAAGTATGATGCTGCTTTAAAGGTACATGCCCACTCAGTAGGTACAGACTGTTCTTTATAGGAATTAAATAAGTGTACAATTGTGTCACTATTCCACCAGTTCTAAAAAGTGCAAGTGCCCGCTATACAGATATATTCATTTAGTAATATTTATTTTACTGATAGCGACTCGCGGTGGTATCAGGCTATTTTCATATGCAAATGAGGCATGGTATTTATTTAAATTAAATATACCGGTACTAATAACCTGAAAAAATAATATTTTCTACAGATTATAAAGTATTGATCATTGCACATCAAAAAATAAATACAGAGAATAAATAGTAATGTCCGTTAACAATTTTAAGGAAACACGGTTATCGCCCCTGATATCAGTGTGGACATTTATGTCGGATATAAAATGTATAATAATGCCAATCAATACGTGGGGTAATGGTGAATTAATGTTTATTTTGCCAGAAAATGTATCAGATGATGTCTCTGATATGAATAACATTTTATGTCTACTGAGTGGGCATGTATTTGTAACACATATGTAAACAATAGCCTATTAAATACAGAAATTGAAAATCCATAAAGACACCTAAGCACAGAAATCTAGCCTGTTGGCACACAAATGCCCCCAGTCGCAGATTGAAAATCTCCGGAAAACTTCTTAACCGGATCTATGGATTTACACACAGACACACACAGACACACACATAGTCCAAACAATAGATGCCTCCCTGATCTACAGGGGCGTAAACGTCTGGGGGCCGTTTCACTAAACTTTGTACGACTAAAATTTCGTAAGTGCAAAATGATGATAGTCTGTAAATTTCACATTAACACTATTTTCTTGCATACAATTATTGGATTCACATTTATTGAGTATAGGCTGCATATGCAGCCTATGCTGCTCAATAAATGTAAATCCATCAATTGAAATTTCCAGACGATTCTAAATTTGCACTTACGAACATTTTAGTCGTAAGAAGATTAGTGAAACGGCCCCCTGATCCATGTCTCCAGATAAGGAATTAGTAATTGAGTATTGTCATTCCATCATTTCTGAAGCAATTTAGTATTTCAAAATTTTAATTGGGTAAAATAAAATCACATTACTGTTTACACATCAACAGACAGCAATTATTGAAAAGTTTGCTTCGAAATGAAAACATTTCTTGGCATTTCATTAGAATTGTGTCCTTGGAGACAATTCTAATGAAATACCAAGATGTTTTTCATGGAAAATAAGAAAAATATGCTATATTTGTGGTCTGTTAATTGTTTTCTGCAGCATGATAAAGGTACCACAACATTTGTATTGCTTTTTTTTAATTGGGTATTTAAGCAAATACGCAGCTTATCTGGAGCCCTGCTGATCACTTAGCACACACACCAACACAATACATGATGGCAAAGATGAGGATGAAAAGCTTATCAAAGCAAGTAAGGTACATTTAAAGGAGAAATGCAACATCATTGTTGATTTTTATCTTTTATTATAGCCATTTTCTTCATGAACATATGAAAAAAACGTCGAAAACCCGAAATTAAAATATAAAGTCGAATGGAGGTTATTGTATAAAACAGATGCGTGCTTTACCGGTATATTCGCACCTGCGTAAAATGAAACTGAAAAATGACCCAAACCGGAAGTGACGTCAATCAGGTTATTCACTCGCGAGAAACAATGGAAGATATAAAACAATTTGACGCTAATGACGGGGACTTTTTGCTGCATTCTCCGCCAATTCAAGCACAGGGATATTTGTACGAACCTACAACACAGGATGGGTTTGCTGTATCCGATGACTCGTCGTCAGAGTCGGACAGCGGCGAATCAGAGCTCGACTGGCACGAACGACTTGGACATGCGAACTGGTATAAATTTCAACATTTTTTATTTTAGAAAACACGTCAGTATTCGACGGAGATTAACTCAGAAATTACGATGTGGTTTGCTGGGAATATATTGACATACCCTACCAGTACCTGAGTTGCGGAGTCGTAATAAGTAATATATAAGTAATAAGTAATATTCACGTACCGTCCGTTTACGGCTAACAGACTACCCCACCCACTTTGTCAGACTGCATAATTTAGTTCCCAGTATTGTGAAATATAATAAATTCAGTATAATAATTCGGCACACTTTTAATCATTAAATACATGCAGTGGTTAGTTCTATATGAAATAATGCATTTTGGGAAAAATAAATAATTACTCCCTCAAAGTATACTTTGTTAGAGAAGCATACTTTGCAATTTTGATGAAATCGCCTACTGATGTTGTGTTTTATCAAATTATAATTTAATATTCAACTTATTGTAGTCCTTGAACATTGTCCAATCTACTAGCTTAGATAAACACAGCTTTACATATATCTTTTACTATTTCATCTGTATTTTGTAGTTTCTGTATCCTTCTGTGTAAATTGTATTTTTTGTCACAATAATAGCCGTTTCTCAGTGATTCTGTCCTCGTGTTTTGCGGTCGTAAACTTGTCAGCATTTTTTAAAAACATCCATGAACCAATGACAAAACTTTACATATATGTTCACCATAGCTGATTTGATTGTGAAAATATTAATTATATTTGGACAGGTTTCGTAAAACAGTACGTATCGACCCACAAGTGATTTCAAGTTATGATAATAATTATTATTACCCAACATTTGGTGTATTTGATTTATTGGTGTTTAACGGCCTATCAACATCTAAGGTTATTTAATGCCGGGCCAACAGGTTCGATCCCGAGTTTAACCTGTTGCATTGTGGGGAAATACCACCAACATTTGGTGTAAAATTACATGAAAATTTAGCCTGTTTGGTGGGGTGGTTTGACAGAATAATCATAGGCAATTTGGCAAACCATATGGAATAAGCTAAATGCATTTTTCCCCCCTTCATCAGCTAGTGAATTGCCTGTTCCCTCATTTGCTCTATTCATGCCATGTCAAACTTCATGTGCCTGTTTATCACTATTCATCCACATGGTCAAGATCAGGACCAAATAAATATGGTGTCATAATTTGCGATACATTTTCGTCATCAACGCTCAGTGATCGTCATCTGCGTTGGTGTGATGTTGACCTATATTTCATTAAATTTTCAGGTGTGACTGTGGAGGATGTGTACCGACTTCCAGTGAGAGCACATGCTATATAGAGATAGCACCAGTCAACACGCTGATCGAAGAACTGGGACTGCGATGCATCACTGAACACCCCGGTTTTCATGGGAACTGCATCAACCAGTACGTCGTGGAAACTTCGTTTTACGAATTTCTGGATGGATATGGCCATGTCGGTGACGATGAACCAATACACAAGTAAGTAGTTATTGGTGTAAAGTAAATGTAGAGTTGCTTACAATTATCATCAACACTTATATGTGGCTTTGACTGGAGAAATGGGGCTTATGGGTTTTGACACCAGTGTAGATCCAGACCGGTCTGCGTTCGCAGTCTGATCAGGATCTGCACCGTTTCTCATTGCATCAATGAAAAACTTGGCATGCTTGGAACACTGAATATAGATTTGCTATGCTACAGGATAGCTGCATGTTTTCCGCTTTATAGGCAACAAGTTGCACTATATCGCTACACCACGCTACACAGTAAAAATGTGCGTAATGGCATTAATTTACAACGTTCATACTTCGCTATATTGTTGAGAGACAATTCTACAATATGACATAAATTTACATAATAAAGTGTGTATTAGCAAAATTATTAGGGCACTCTCCACAAAGCAGAAAGTAAACAAAGAACGCTTCAAACGCACATTCGGACGAGCCACGTGATTTTGCACCAAAGAATATGCGCCATATTTTTCACAAATGACATCAAAAGTGAAATTGTCGCCAACTTTTGGCCTCATTTGCGAAAACTATTATAAATAGATTTCATGCACATCTTCGGTACAAGATCATGTTGCTCGTCTAGTATGCAGTTTCATACAACAAAGCAAAAACAAAAAACACAATTTCATAAAATGTGGTAAATAGTTTATTGCAAATAGTTCAGTTTGTATCAAAATGAGCCACTACTTGTAGGCCATATAAAGTTAATTTATGTAATAACATCCAAATTTTGAAGAAAAAAAATGTGTCAGGTGGATGAATATTTTTAGTTAGTAAAATTGGTTCTAGTGTTCAACCCTTAGACCGCTACTCACAACAATTGTCGTCTGCTGTTGCTTTTATCTTGCCTTATTTCTCAATAAAACATGGTTTGACAGCTGAAGTGCTGTCAAAGCATGTTGTAAATTATTATAAAGTGCTGTCAAAGCATGTTATTGATGATAAAAATGGAAAATAGAAAATAAACAGCAGACGACAAATAAAATAAGATAGCGATCTAAGGGTTAAAGAAATGATGATTTTTCTTCAAATAAATAACTTCAACTATGGTGATAAAAATAATCTGGCGGAAAAGATATTCAGAATATTTGTTATTGCCTAGGCTGTATTTGTAAGTGATTCAATTTTGAACATTGTACATATTTCAAACCCACTACTTAGTATGAAAACGGCACACAAAACAACTGTATGTTTAACCCTTTCCACCCTAGAGGCCAGAAAGCAAATATGTGCAAACACTGTAGATCCAGATGAGCCGGCTCATCAGGATCTGCAGCATAGTCACTATTATTCCCCTCACAGTTTGTCATTAATGAAATAGTCCAGAAATTATTATGAAAAAGCCAATGTATGATATCCAGGGGTGAAAGGGTTAAACAATAAGTATGTGACCATGTTCAATTTTAACTACGTATTATTACAGGTAGGGCACCAAACATGAAATTAAAATATAAAGATATATACATGTAATATCAAGGACTAGTCATTGTTATAATTTATAGTGGATCCATTGAAAAAAGTTATATTATATATTTACAGGCTCTACAGACATGTATCGTACAGACGGTTTACACGATGGGTGTGGCATATACTCGGCAAGGGTGTTCGGAAAGTCATTCCATCCTGCGACGTGAAGAAGATAAGAGACAATTGGCCATCGATGAATTCACAGGATTCCGATACAAGAGACGTTGAATAAATGCCGCCATAACTGTGTACAAAACATCTATATTAAAATACAATTAACTACTAAAACTGTCTTGTATACTTGACTTGTCACTGAACATCTAAGTTGTGAGTTAAGTGAAGGTTTGGCATAAATATATATAGTGAATGGACGATATGTTAGACTGAGCACAAATGCTACACAACCATTTATCCAGCCATAGGCACCGATTGGGTGATAGACTAGCCACAAATCACAACATTAATTCTGCCAAACATCCAGTTAAATCACAACTTGCATTTTAACCATTCCGGACCTAAATATATACATAGTATGGTATATTCCAGAGGTATTGTTTCAAAATCTTAATAAATAATAAATAACAAGCATACAGATCCCGATGAGACGATTTGTTACGAGCAGACATCTGATCTGTAGCCGATTTCACCAACATTGCAAAGTATACTTTGAGGGAGCAATCATTGATTTTTCCGAAATACATTATTTCATGCAGAACTGACTATTGCATATATTTGATGATTAAAACTACGCAGAATTATTATACTGAATTTATTACGTTATAAATGGCTGTGATAAATTGGCTGTGATAATGTAATAAATTCAGTATAATAAAAATTGAAATTGAAAATTTCTCCCTCAAAGTATACTTTTCTAGGAAAGTATACTTTGCAATGTTGATGAAATAGGCTACTGGTGTTTGCACATGGTGGCTTTATTATGGTCTGCATAGTTGAAAGAGTTAACGTGGTAAAGAAACAAAATTGTATTGGAGAAACAAGTAGACAACAATCAGATAAAACCAGTCTTTTTTTGCAAATCTTCAGTCCGTATATGGGATTACAATCATGGCTTCCGACATGGCAACATATTTTGAGGATATATAGCGCATCAAGGGCGATGACTGCATGTTTCGTGTTTGCATTGTTGATTTCTTATGTTCGGGCGTTCTCTAGATTTGTATTCCATTCACAGCCACATATAGACAAGGACGGAAATCTAACAATTGCGGAATTGTATTGGCCATATTCAGGGAGTGATTTAACCCTTAGAAAGCGGGAACCGAAAATAGTCGTCTGCTGCTGTGACATATTTGATGTCTTTTCTCAGTAAAAACATGGTTTGACAGCATTTTAGAATCATTTCCGTTGGAAATAATTCTAAAGTGCTGTCAAAACATGTTTTTGATGAGAAAAAATGGAAATAAACAACCAGCAGACGTCAATTTTTTATTCAGCATTGTAAGGGTTAAGTTCAGTTCCTATCAACGAAAGCACTGAATCGCATCACAGAAAATGTACACGTCTTGCATCACTGATGGACATCTCAGTCATTATGCTGAACCTTGATCGATGAGCTGCAACAACTGCTGATTTGTCGATTGGTCCATATTGTGCACACACTGGTCCGGGTGTGGCAGCGGTGACGGGCTGTAGATCTGCCCTGCTGCTCCTGTAGCTGGGGAACTCGTCGCGTCTCGACAAAACTTCTGCGAAGAGTCTGTCGACATAGGCTGCAATAACAAAACACTTAACTGTCAGATGATTTATTAAATTGATTCATGTCCATCTGACACAGTAAATACATAAGGGCGGAAAAAATAACACAGCAAAAGTGGTTCACTGAGATTTTGATTAGGGCAGCAGCGGATCAGATAGTACCAGATGCTAATACCCCATAGTAAAACCAGAAGCGTACAGTTTGTTTTCATTATTATTTGCATTCTGTTTATTTATAAGCTGCTGATCTGGAGATACAAAACAAGAGCAAGTGAGCAGAGGCTCACGGATACACCTGGCCGCCGCCTAGACCGAAAAATAAAAACTTTAAGACAAATTTATGAACAGACGGACGGACCGAATGACAATAAGAATTCCACCACAGAAGTTGGTGTTGCAAAAAAATGGCAAATTGTTTCCGTAAAAATGTGATGGTAAAAAAGGTCAAGGTCATGTTATTGACGACACGAGTGCGTTCCAAATGCTCACATATATTATCAAATGTCCAAATATTTAAACAATCCTTCAAGTAGTGTTAAAGTTGTACCATGATGACAAAGCTTGTACACAATCTTTTACATGTGTGGACTACTATGCCGGAAAAAGCGGCGACTATAGTCACGCCTTCTGCTAAAGTAGGCGCGACAAAAACTATATACATGTACTTATGCATGATGTGGAGGGGGTAACAAGTGTTATTCAACTCACTGTAGGTTTGTGAAACCTTGATCTGTTTGGCCACCGCAGTTCCCTTCTTGTACTTGGGGGTGGACACTTGCCACTGGAGCTCCCCAGCCTTTGTCGACTTCTGTGGGCGTCCAGCATTCTCGTTGAAGTGCAGACATGCTAACTTCAACCTGTAATTGATAATTGCTTGTGTCAAATATTTGAAGAATGGCAATTGAATGTTTGTCGTCTCATTAGTGACGACACCGGCATTCAGCCAATGGTGTATACTTATTGCTGTCGATCAACACAGATTTGTGTGCATGTTTGAGGGTCCGATTTAGTAGATACTGGTCAGCCATAAAAGGCAATTGGTTGGCAATCTATTTAGGTCACAGTTTATGAGAAGCTTTAAATACCATACAGCATTATAGTTACACTGTCCTAACATTCATTATGGAAACGCCCATTCAACGTATTGCGTTTATATCCCAGTACATTAAATTAGCCCCACATGTCGTCACGCGACATTGATTCGCTAAAGTCTGTTTGACGTCATTAAAACACATGGCGTTCATCGTCAATAACGTCACGCTATTGACCGGCAACGTTGCTGTTCCAGCAATTTGACAAAATGACATATAACAAGATTATTCAAAATTTTAACACCATATTTGCTTATTTACATTTTTGAAACTATCAGAAAATGTAGTGTAAATATAAGTAATAAAACCATGGGCTGTGGCGTTTTACTGTGGTGTAAAATACATTTGGTCTGTTGACGTCCTTCAGACTCGCGTTAAACATGCCAAATGTATTGTCCACTCAGTAAACGCAACAGCCCATGGTTTTATTCCTTAATTATTTCAGAAACAACATGGTGATTGCTTGCCAGTGTCTCACTCACACAAAAGATAGATTAGTGTCATCAGAATTTGGCGAGAAGCATGGTGGGTAGCCATCAATCTATGTCTGGAAGCTATTAATAAAATACATCATGAACTTGAAATATCAATTCAGCTCGTTATTTTTGTGGTATACATGTACATGTATATTCTTTACCTGCCTGCCATGCTCAGGTAGAAGAAGTGGACGAACTTGCTCGCGAAGAAGCAGCATATCTTGTGGAATGATTCCAGCCAGTACGTTTGTTCAGCCGATGACAGTTTCTGGATGTCCTTCAATAATGCCTTACGCTCGACAACGTCACGCAGCTCCTTGTGTGGCTTGGACTCTAAAATGAATGCATTCTTCACTGATAACACAGCGCCAAGTGGAAGAAGAATATTTATTACAGCTCAACCACAAATATAACGGTGAATTGTACCACTACGTTCTGTAGAAAGACTAGTTAACACCACTCTAGTGATATCCATATATGATTAAATTATGTCTGTAACATCGCAATGTCATTCGACAAATCATGTTATCAGACACCCATTTTGAATGTGAGTCGCCTACAGTATGGCCCATCTCCAGAAATTCTGGAGAATATCTTTATATATCTACCATATTTTTTTCATCAAGCCAGTTAAGTAATTTAACCAGAAAAACTTGTTATCGTGAATTATGTGGTCGTTATTGGGATCTGCCGCTACAAAACTATGTTCTCTATGTTAACTCGTTTGTTTAGCGGAAGGACCAATGGGAGATTTAGCGTGCATACAAGTTCCTGTATTCATGTACAATACATACCTTTCTTTAACCAGGCTCTATCGTGAAGTTCACCATGCAGGCAGCTTGGGTATTTCAGCCCGTGACCGTCGTGTATGTTCACAATGTGGTTCATCAAGGAGGTCCATACTTCTACCAGCAGAGCTCCATTACCATGGCTCACTGCTGCACTGTAGTACATGTGGTTTGAAATCGACTGTGTCCACTGAGATAAAATTTCACATCCTTTCCTCTTGGCTGCTGTGTCCACCTTCTTCTTCACACCTATGAAATGATGGGTGTCTTATTATTTAATAGATAACTTTAAAGTAAAATAATAATTCTGTTTTAATATAGAATACTGACCGGGGAAAGTGGAGGTACACCACAATGAACACGCACTCCATAAATAGGTTGCTGGATAAATGGGGCCTATGGCCATTGCGACCCTTGTAGTCACAGATCAGCATGACAGTCTGAGAGAAGTTCACTTGTTATAGATTGGGCTAACCAACCAAACATCTTAACCACTGCATCTTTCACAACATAACGTAAATATTCTAATAGACGCCCTGGCGTCTATTACAATCACCACTGGCTCCGAAGTCCTGGGTGGGCGTTTAATAGAGGCAAATGTTATTCAGCGAAGGGAAAATGATAAAACTATGCAATTTCTACTCTCTGCACAAAACATAAACTACCATTTTGAAATACTGGATTATTTATCACGAAACAAGTGTGGAGCACAAGTTTCTTTGTCGGATTTACATATTTGAAGGGAAATAAATCCGGTATTTTACAATGGTAATGGAATCAAGTGAATATTACATGCTCTTAGAAAAAGCTCTTAGAAAAATGTGAAACTTGCTCTTATAACTCTAATTTTGACGTTTATAGAGTATGAATTGTTTCTTCGCCGAAAATGACGTCTTATGTCTCGCGAACGTCTAGAACGACATATTTCGTTCAAAGAAATAAATTTCTCAAAAATCACGGTAAATCACTGGGTAGCATGTAATATTTTAATATACACAACGCTGTCAATAATGTCACGCTATGGACCGGCAACGTCCATGTTCTATGAATTGCAGCAAAATTACGTAACTGAATAAAATATTCTTAATTTCAAAGCAGTATTTAGTTATTTATATTTTTAAAACTGTCCAAAAATGCAATGTAAATACAAATAATAAAACCATGGGTAGTTGTGTACGAAAACCATTTGGTCCGTTTAAAGTTTGCCTACAGTCCTTCGGACTCCACGCACTTTAAAAATACCAAATGTTTTGATTATCACAGTAAACGCAACAGCCCTTATTAGAAATATACCTTTAGCTACATGCCAGACGTCGTACCAGTGATTGATGCCAGGATGCTGTTCCCTAATGAACTTCTTCACTTGTGGGTGACGGTCTGTTGTGAAGTCAGAAATGGCAATGTCAGAATGTTCCAAGGTCGCTAAACACCGCTTCAGGCCTTCGAGTTCCATCGCGTTTGAATTGGGAACTTCGTTACTCTGAAAGTAGAATTAACAGTATAAACTTGTGAAACTAACTAATGTTTGAAATCTATTCTCTAATATTTACAATGTCCATAAATTCATATTTATGGAAACGCCAATTAATCGTATTATGATTATATACATTACATTAATAGCCACATGTGACGTCGAGCGATGTTGATTTGTTAACAAGTTTGTGTGACGTCGAGCGATGTTGATTTGCTAACAAGTTTGTGTGACGTCATTACGCTATTAACCGGCAACGTCACTGTTCTATGTATAGCGACAAAATGATGTAAAAAATATGATTCTTAAATATAACACCGAATTTTACTTATTTATGTTTTTGAAACCAGGCGGAAATGCAATCAAATATATCAGTAATAAAACCACGGACAATTGCGTTTACCTTAGTATGAGAAACATTTGGGCTGTTTAGTATGTGCGTGCACTCTTTCAAACTCCACACACTTTAAACAGACCAAATGTTTTTCATACCACAGTAAATTCTACAGTCCATGGTTTAATTCCTTAAATAATTCCTCACAGATTTGTGTATGATATTGCGACATCTCCAATTGTATGAGTACCTAGACATGTTTATAAAACAGGTGTAAGACGTTTTGATGTAACAAAGTGATTCAGTGACCTTGTAAGGATAAAACATGTCCAGATATAGTGTCTGAAAACATATAGTAGAGTACAGTAATAATTCCGAAAAATAGAAATACAGATGGAAGTACAAATCTCCGATCTGATACACATACCAATATTTCCATACATAGTTGTATCTTTAATGGTCCAGAAAAGGTGGCTAATTTGATTTGCAACAAGTGTAACTCGAGATCTGATCAGAGATTTACACTATTTGCTATTGTGTTTTATATTCGAGGAACTGTACATCCGCGATATGCAGAGTACTCTCCAACAGTTCTGTCACTGAACAGTGTACCCGGTATACCATTAATATATTAAGTCAGTCAAACTGGGGGAGCAAGTGGTCAGACCATTGTTCCAACATTATATTTACCTGCACCAGTTGCATGTCCATGATTATGGAGGTCTGTAGATCCATTACAGTGTAGTTGCCGTACTTAGCGGTGTGTCCAGGCGAGCAACATCGGGCGTCTCCACCAATCTTGAGCGGCTGAGTTACGGCTGCAAGTTGTGCTGCACGATCGCTCGTCCGCACGCTATCGATGGCTGGCAGGAGATATGCATGCTGCAGGTTGTAGTATGTGCGGGATTGAAATGTTTGTAAGTGGAGGAACCTCATCATATTCAGTGCCTTCACTGGACTCGAACCACTAAACAGAATAGCCGCAGCAGTCAATAAGTTTCCTATCGGTAATCGTCCATGGGAGGGCTGGTTCTGCCAGTCGCGTCGGTGCTCTGGGTTGACACAACAAACACTCTGCATCACGACTAACGTTCCCCGGGTTCTGGTTCTGGTGACGGTAGACGGACTCCCGCATGCATAGCACACATGTAGTAGTTCAAGGAGGTTGGCCTCGAACACGACATACTTCTTCTGGGCCATTGGGTCGCTGTCTGGGGTCACAAGGATTTCTGCATCACTGAAAGATGAACTTTGTACATGTACTATTGTTGTTAAACCAATGTGGCATTGTAATCATTGTATATGTATCAACATGAATATTTTCCAAACTTAACCATGCACAGATGAAACATGGAGATACATCGGATATTGAAACCTAGATTAACATGACATGTCTCTATATCATGTTTAACTTCTAGTTTTTATTATCCGACTTTTATCATTTATTATTTACTTTGTAACGGTAGTAAAGCCATAGTGCAGTGCTATGTTTAATTGAAACCATGCCAGCAATCCGATATATGTATTGCGCATACATGTAGACTACATTGCAACGACAGTGATTCGGTTTGCTTCAGTATCAGGTCTCTAAACGGTAAGGTCCCTTATATCTGTATAGTGACGAAGATGTTTAAAAAACAAATGGATACCTGGCTAGATAGCTTGGAATTGATGTAATTCACTGATGCTGCACTCCGCGTCAGCTTAAAATGTTTCACGTTGAAATAAGTACCAGATTCCTGACAAATTACCATTCAACTACATGTACAGGCAGAAGATACTGTATAAACACATTTCCATCTAGCAGTAACCAGCGCAATTTTTGCTTGATGAAAAATGGGTTTATGCAATAGCTCCAAGTACAGCTGAACAGCATCTCATCAGGAAACCGGTGCATTTCTCGACATGAAACATACGACCACAATGCGGAGTGCACTACCAGTGTACATTAATATCCTGTAGAACTAGATGGCCGCGGCCTGCATGTAGATAGTAGACGGAAAAACTTTAACCAAAAAACTTTAACCGGACACAGGTAAGTACGTACGTACGTACGTACGTACGTACGGACGCCAAAGTGCCGACTATATCGCGCATTCCGCAAGCGGGTGCGACAAAAACTTTAACCAAAAAGTTCAAAGTAATTAGACCTTGACATTGGGCACAGGGGCCGCACGGGAGGGGGGTAGAATGAAAATATAGATTATGATGATAAACACTCATGTGAAGTTTCAAGGTAATGGGCAAAGATATAGTACATGAAATAACCAAAAACTTCTAAGTAATTTGACCTTGACATTGGGCACAGGGGCCGCACGGGTGGGGGGGGGGGGTAGAATGAAAATATGGATGATGATAAACACCCATGTGAAGTTTCAAGGTAATGGGCAAAGCAGTTGCAGAGATCTAGTATAACAAAAAACATTAACCAACAACTTTAACCGGACACACGTAAGTACGTACGTACGTATGTATGTACGTACGCCAAAATGCCGACTATATCGCGCTTTCCGCAAGCGGGCGCGACAAAAACCATTAATTTCCAATAAAAACAGTATTTGACTAAATTGAATCAAATAATTTGTTGTTTTTGGTGGGGGGGGGGTTCACAAAGAAGTACCGTATGCATCCTAATATACAGAACTCGTGTGCATCCCATACTAAGGGGTACTGAACAAATACATACCTCTCCTCATCTGACATGTCCATGTCCATATCTGGTAGGTAGTCAGGGTCATCATCTTCCATAAATGAACGGTCGGACATACTGTCATCATCGAGGTCATCATCTGCAACACCTTGTTGGTCGTGGCAGGTGGAATCAGTGGGGCGGTGGGATGTGGAGGGTCATACTGTGTAGCCTTGTCGACCATCTGGCATGTAGCCTGTACCGGAATTGATCTGATGTATGCAGGAGGCTGGCGATACCATCGAACTGGCGTTTGGAATGTTTTGTTGTACGTCTGAAAGTAGCAAAATTTTGTTAGATATACAACATACAAGTAACAAAACAGTGGGATGGAAATACTATAAAAGTGATACTATAAAACTTGGTGATAGAACCTACAACCTCTGGTACAAAGCCCAGTGGTCTAACCTGGGGGAATAAACCAGCCCCTCAAAATAGGGAGAAGGTTCACCAAAAAAATGCGAAAATATACAATTTCTTCAAAAAATTATGTTTTATGTCGTGAAATAGGGAGAAGTCGATGACAATTTAGAGAATTTCGCCCACTTCGCCCTATAAACTGATCCCTGAAATCATATTTGGTTACGATAGTATGGAAGTGATCTAGATCTTCTTGGGGTACATGAAAACGGCTGGGAATAATAATAAATATGACGTCTGTGATATCTTGCGACCAACAGATTCCCACCACAATCAATAAATTACATGTACATAAATTTGCAAGTATGTTACCTTAAAATATTCCCGTCAAGGTATAGCCCCAAGTTTTGGGGAAAATAATGGGTATTACCATACAGGGCTCCAGATAAGGAATTATTAATTGAGTATTTTCACTCCATCATATCTGAAGCAATTGGGTATTTCAATAGTTTAACTGGGTAAAATAAAATCACACTACTGCTTACACATCAACAGACAGCAATTATTGAATAGTTTGCTTCGAAATGAAAACATGTATTGGCATTTCACTAGAATTGTCTTAGAGACAATTCTAATGAAATACCAAGATGTGTTTTCATGGAAAATACTAAAAATATGCTATATTTGTAAATGCTTTTTGATACTCGCTACTTCTGATTTCAATTGGGTTTTTGGCAATTTTAATTGGGTATTTACGCATGACCATACATAGCAGTCCGTTGACCAAGGTCAAAATTTTCAGTAGCAAGAAGGAACAGGGCTGATTTTGAAAATAAATAAATTGTACGAGTGTTGTACCTGTGACTTTGGCTCGGGATAGTTGGTAACTTCAGTCAAAGGTCCCAGGTCAACTGCGCTCCAAATGGTTTCGGTCAGAGGTTCACGGTCATTGGTCAAGTCATCGATCGTGGGAGGATCTTCGTTTGTGCATGTAGGTAGAGAAGCTGGAGGACAATTCTCAGCACCAGCTTCTGCGGAGGCATCTAACATCTCCTTAATAATCTGCAACAATAAATGAAGGTTTATGTTAGTTTATCAGCTAGGTATGAAACCGAGATGGTCGGCTGGGTTGAGTGAAAGTGAATGGGGTCAATGTCCCACCAACAGGTAAGGTCAAAAAGAATATGGAATCACAGTTTAAAGTCTCATCCGACTTTCCAGTGGAATGGAAATACTATAAAAGTGTTTTTGTTGCCCAATGCGAGGTTTGGACCCACAACCTCCGGATTGGAAGTGATGTGTGCTAACCCTTAGGCCACAACCCATCCCTAGTGACTGGGTAGAACCAATCTGCACATGTGTGAAGGAATTCCTGAAATTACATTGAACATTGAATTCACAGGCGCATGATCTGGAGACATAGTGTTGAGCATTAATAATAAATATAGATAGGGCCATACCATATCTTTTCTATGTTAACCCAGTTGACCAAAACCTACCTACGTATCCGGTAAAAACAAGCAAGGCCTTGAAAAAAACGTAGATAAATGTATGTTAAAAACTTCCTCAACCCTTTTTTGCAGTCTGCAAATGGTTGAGGAAGTTTTTATCATAAATTTAAATTTCCGCCAGCAAACTTTAGAAAAATATGAGACTAAAATACTAACAAAACTTATTATGTGTAAATTCATGAACGGATATAAAATGCACCAAGTTCCCAATCAGTTTTCCTATTACTTCATCAGTAAATAGCGTGAAATAGCATACATAGATTGTTATTAGCCGATCTATTTATAGATCGGCTAATATATTGGTCATCCATCGAATTCTGAAAAAGTTTGTAGCAACCCTTTTCTCCGCTATTCGGTAATCTACGAACTCGAATTTTGCATTTTTGGCAATTATCTCCGTTTAAAACTTTAAATATAGCCAAATAACACAATTTTGAATACGTAATGAGCTGAACGCCGGAAGAGATTGAACCCGGAAGTTGTTGTTGTTGTAGACCATAGTTGGCTCTAATGGCCATATACGACAACATACGCCGATTATTGGGCTAATTTAAAGCTTTTATTTATTAAACAGAACAAGTTTCAGCCACGTATAATCGCGTAAAATGTGTTTATTCGGCTAATTTATAATCGACCTCTGCTCAAAATCTCCTCCGACTAGCAACCCCAGCATCTCGGGTTTATCCCATTGGATCGCGTATGCGCGTCATTTGACGCTAGTTAATATTCACAAAATTTTCCACCAATCAAAACGAAGAATTGCCCTTCATAGCGAACTTTGATTTGTTTACGTATCATGCAGGGATGGTAGGGATGCATCCAGCACGCGCGATTGCGGCAAACCCCCTTAATTATTGTCAATGCCGCAAATTATTGATTGTCTTGCGCCCGACATCGCGCAAAAAATCACGGATGGGCACCTTTTTAAATGACCATTGCGCACATTAAAAAAACGTAATTGACTATTTAAACGCGCTGCGTATTTAAATCATTCGAAGGCGTGCAGTTCAATCGAGTTTGTGCTGCCGTTGAACGTAAGCTTCGAGTCGATTTAAACCATTTAAATCGATAAAAAAGGGATAAACAAGTGACAACGTTAACCTGTTATGCTCCATTAAGAAGTAATAAGCTTATGGCAAATCATATTACTTTGGGGCCGAGCTACTAAAGTGACTGGTGTGGCATGGAAATATTGAGTTCTGATTTTGGGAATTATCCTCATCGTGGACCCGTTTAATGCGGGATAGTACAACCCGTTGGCCCGGCCTTAAATGACCTTAGCTGTTGATAGGCCGTTAAACACCAATACTCACTCGCTCATTCATTCCCCCCCCCCCTCCCCGAGACTCAGTAACTACTAAAATGCGGACATATATTGAACCCTGATTTGATCGGCTAATAACATCATGCTCTGCATGACTTTTCATTTGTTTGTTCACAGAACCATCTCAAAACCTGCCCGCACTCGGACACTTAACAGGGAAAGAACTTGGCCTAGGATAGTATTACACATTAGCACAACTGTATAACAAGCATGGATATAAGTAACTGCTGTGTCTACCGTGATAAGCATAAAAGTACCTGCATATAGACGGGTCTCTTTCCATAAAGTACATATCCCCATAATTCCAACATTATAAGCATCGACTACGGCCTTGGGGTTCAAATAGTCGGTACTTTGTTAATCTGCTACATTCAAACAGCTGATTTACACATGCATATTCCGGGGCAGCTGCATCAAATTTAAAATTTCAGTGCGACAGTTGTGAATTGGTCTGGTGACGTTATGGCGCGTTCTAGTAACGTCACGAAACACATGCATTACGTAGGTGTTGGCTTGGCCTCGGAATAAGCATTGTCTACAGCCATGGTCAAACAGTACGCGCTGTACGTTTGAACACGGCTGTGAGCGGTGTCAAACGACGGCAGTCATTTAACCAGGGCTCCAGATAAGGAATTAGTCATTGGGTATTGTCACTCTTGGGTATTTCAAAATTTTAATTGGGTAAAATAAAATCACACTGCTGTTTACATATCAGCAGACAGCAATTATTGAATAGTTTGCTGCTCAATGAAAACATGTCTTGGAATTTCATTAGAATTGTCTCCTTGGAGACAATTCTAATGAAATACCAACTTTTGTTTTCATGGGAAAATAAGAAAAATATGCTTATTTGTGGTCGGTTTATTGTTTTCTGCAGCATGATAAAGGTACCACAATTTTGTACTGCTTTTTGATACTCACTACTTCTGATTTCAATTGGGTTTTTGCCAATTTTAATTGGGTATTTACGAAAATACGCAGCTTGTCTGGAGCTCTGTGTAAGAATATTTGTAACACCAGTAGTTGCTTACATTGGTGGAGTATTTGATGCGGTTTGTGGACTTAACCCGTACTACGCTGAATTAAATGTTGTCGTCTGCTGGAAATATTTTATTTTCAATATTTCTCGACAAAAACCTGGTTTCGACAGCACATGAGAATCGTCTCCAGTGGAGACGATTCTCATGTGGTGTCAAAACAAGTTTTTTGTTAAGAATTAAAGCAAACATGAAAAACAGCAGACGGCAATTTCCGTCAACAGCATAGGAAGGGTTAATGGACTTTGGTGATTTTATTGTTACAGCACAATATGTCAGTAATGTACAGTACATGGCAATAATATACACTATATGACAATACTGTACAGTTCATTGCAATATGTCATAATGTTAAACTATGCATATTGTACACTATATGGCAATACTGTACAGTTCATTGCAATATATGTCATAATAAACTATATGCCACATGTAATGTACACTATATGACAATACTGTAGTTCATTGCCAATATGTCAATAATGTACATATGCCACTAATGTCACTATATGACAATATGTAGTTCATTGCAATATGTCAATAATGTAAATATATGCCATAATGTACACTATGACAATACTGTACTTGTCATGCTATATAGTCATAATGTACTATATGCAACTAATGTACACCTATATGACAATACTGTATAGTGTGTGTATGTGCTAACTAATAGTCTCGGACTTCAGAGCCAGACCTGTGTCACGTAGCAAGCATCGGCACAATCGTATATTAACTTTAAGCCGGTATGCGGCGATAGTACCTATGCGCTACCCAAAGGAAGTCAATGAGTGTATCTGCTATTGACAAGCCCAGGAAAGTCGTTCCCTTGTCTACCAATAATAGTAAAATCATAATATATTATTATCAAAATACAGTCTGTACACACGACCACAGAAAGGGTTATAACACAACAAATAGGCGTGTAATAATATTATACCGACAACTTTATTATGGAAATTTGATATTATAATTCATTTATAACATAAAACTGTCTACATATATGCAATGTGACTCAATAACAAATCAAAGGTGCATGGCTATAAGATAAAAATAAAAAAATATGTATTATCAGCCAGTGTAATTGCCAACCTCTGTGCATGAATTATATTAGGTTCCCATAGCAACCACTCACAACACATGCACAAAAGAAACCAAAACCACTTCGCTGTCAATATCATATTTGTCACATGAGGAATTGAGCACAATAATTGAAATTACATTTCTAGTTGCAAAACAAAACCATCACAAAAGTGAATCCGCAACGCAACTGTTCCAAATATGTGTAATAGGGTGTATTATAGATAAAATTAGTAACTATATTATGTTTAAAAATGGCATAACAGTAGATACGGTGGTACAATGCCATGTGAACAAAAAAATAATCATGGTTAAAGATGGTCAATCGAAGTTAGTATTTGAAAATGTACAATGTTAGCAGGAGTTGTATGTTGTATTGTCAACATTTACGGTGAGTAGTATTGTAAATTAGCATACTGTATATCAGGTGGTTAGGATTGAAATAGGTTTTAAATGCAATATATGTAAATAATGTAAAACTATATGCAACTAATGTACACTATATGGATTACTGTACAGTTCATTGCAAAGTCATATGCTATATATGTCATAATGTATACTATATTGCAACTAATGTAATATATGACAATAGTGTACAGTCATGCAATATATGTCAATAATGTAAACTATATGCCACTAATGTACACTATATGACAATACTGTACAGTTCATTGCAATATATGTCAATAATGTAAACTATATGCCACTAATGTACATATATGCAACTATATGGCTACTGTACGTTCATTGCAATATGTCCAATAAGTAAACTATATGCCACTAATGTAACACTATATGCAATAACTGTACAGTACATTCATTAATACAATGTCAATATGCACTAATGTACAGTCACATTGCCATATGTCATAATGTAAACTATGCCATGGAATATGTACAGTCATTGCAATATATGTCACTAATGTAAAACTATATGCCACTAATACTGTACACTTTATGGCAATACTGTACGTTCATTGCAATATGTCAATAATGTAAACTATATGCCACTAATGTACACTATGACAATACTGTACAGTTCATTGCAATATGTCAATAATGTAAACTATATGCCACTAATGTACACTATATGGCAATACTGTACAGTTAATTGCAATATATGTCAATAATTTAAACTATATGCCACTAATGTACACTATATGGCAATACTGTACAGTTCATTGCAATATGTCAATAATGTAAACTATATGCCACTAATGTACACTATATGACAATACCGTACAGTTCATTGCAATATATGTAAATAATGTAAACTATATGCCACTAATGTACACTATATGACAATACTGTACAGTTCATTGCAATATATGTCAATAATGTAAACTATGTGCCGCTATTGTACACAATATGACAATACTGTATAGTTGTTGTGTTTTTATTTTTTGTTTGGCTAACTAATTGTCTCGACTTCAGCCAGACCTGTGTCACGTAGCAAGCATCGGCACAATCGTATATTAACTTTAAGCTGGTATGCGGCGATAGTACCTATGCGCTACCCAAAGGAAATCAATGAGTGTATCTGCTATTGACAAGCCCAGGAAAGTCGTTCCCTTGTCTACCAATAATAGTAAAATCATAATATATTATTATCAAAATACAGTCTGTACACACGACCACAGAAAGGGTTATAACACAACAAATAGGCGTGTAATAATATTATACCGACAACTTTATTATGGGAAATTTGATATAATCATTTATTTAACATAAAACTGTCTACATATATGCAATGTGACTCAATAACAAATCAAAGGTGCATGGCTATAAGATAAAAATAAAAAATATGTATTATCAGCCAGTGTAATTGCCAAGCTCTGTGCATGAATTATATTAGGTTCCCATAGCAACCACTCACAACACATACACATGCACAAACGAAACCAAAACCACACTTCGCTGTCAATATCATATTTGTCACATGAGGAATTGAGCACAATAATTGAAATTACATTTCTAGTTGCAAAACAAAACCATCACAAAAGTGAATCCGCAACGCAACTGTTCCAAATATGTGTAATTGGGTGTATTATAGATAAAATTAGTAACTATATTATGTTTAAAAATGGCATAACAGTAGATACGGTGGTACAATGCCATGTGAACAAAAAAATAATAATGGTTAAAGATGGTCAATCGAAGTTAGTATTTGAAAATGTACAATGTTAGCAGGAGTTGTATGTTGTATTGTCAACATTTACGGTGAGTAGTATTGTAAATTAGCATACTGTATATCAGTGTAGATTGAATAGTATGCATATAGGTATATGTACTATAATGGCCATATGTAAACTATGCCATATGTCACTCATGCATATTAATGTCAATAATGTAAACTATATGCCACTAAGTACACTATCTGGCAATACAGTACAGTTCAATTGCAATAAATGTCAATAATGTAAACTTATATGCCACTAATGACACTAATATGACAAAAACAGACATTCATTGCAATAGTCAATAATGTAAACTAATATGGCCACTAATGTACACTATAATGTACTGTACATTAATGCAATAATATGTCATTAATTTTAAAACTTAATATGCCACTAATGTACTATATGGCAATTACTGTTACATTCATTGCAATATGTCAATAATGTAAACTATATGCCACTAAATGTACACTATAATGACAATACCTTGTACAGTTCATTGCAATATATGGTAAATAATGTAAAATCTATGCCCCTAAGACATATAGACAATATGTACAGGTTCATTAGCAATATTTGTCATAATGTAAATATTGTGCCGCTATTGGACAATAGACAATACTGTAGTTTTTGTTGTGTTTTTATTTTTTGTTTGGCTAACTAAATTGTCTCGACTTTCAGCCAAGACCTGTGTCACGTAGCAAGCATCGGCATCAATCGTATATTAACTTTAAGCTGGTATGCGGCGATAGTACCTATGCGCTACCCAAAGAAGTCAATGAGTGTAATCTGCTATTGACAAGCCCAGGAAAGTCGTTCCCTTGTCTACCAATAATAGTAAAATCATCATATATTATTATCAAAATACAGTCTGTACAACACACACAGAAAGGGTATAACACAACAAATAGGCGTGTAATAATATTATACCGACAACTTTATTTATGGAAATTTTGATATTAATTAAATTTTTTTCATTTATAACATAAAACTGTCTACATGTATGCAATGTGACTCAATAACAAATCAAAGGTGCATGGACTATAAGATAAAAATAAAAAATATGTATTATCAGCAGTGTAATTGCCAAGCTCTGTGCATGAATTATATTAGGTTCCCATAGCAACCACTCACAACACATGCACAAAGAAACCAAAACCACTTCGCTGTCAATATCATATTTGTCACATGAGGAATTGAGCACAATAATTGAAATTACATTTCTAGTTGCAAAACAAAACCATCACAAAAGTGAATCCGCAACGCAACTGTCCAAATATGTGTAAATTGGGTGTATTATAGATAAAAATAGTAACTATATTATGTTTAAAAATGGCATAACAGTAGATACGGTGGTACAATGCCATGTGAACAAAAAATAATAATGGTTAAATATGGTCAATCGAAGTTAGTATTTGAAAATGTACAATTGTTAGCAGAGTTGTATGTTGTATTGTCAACATTTACGGGAATATTGTATTAGCATACTGTATATAGTGGTTAGGATTGGAAATAGGTTTTAAATGCAATAATAGTCAAATAATGTAAAACTATATGCCACTAATGTACCCTATATGACATACTTACAGTTCCATTGCATATAGTCAATAATGTTAAAACTGATAATGCCACTAATGGTACAGCTATATGTCAAGAAACTACAGTCATTGGCAATATAAGTTCAATTAATGTAAACTATATGCCACTAATGTACACTATTATTGAACAATAACTGTAAACATTGTTCAATGCAATATGTCAATAATGTATATATGCCACCAAATGTACACTAATGCCCCAACTAATGTACACTATAATGACAATTACTTGTAAACATTTCCATTGCAATATTATGTCAATTTAATTGAAAACTTATAAATGCCCTAACCCTAATGTACAACTTAATAAGACAATACTGTACAGTTGTTGTGTTTTTATATATGTCGGCTTAACTAATTGTAAACTATGCGACTATTGTACACATATGACAATACAGTATAGTGTTGATGTTTTTATCGTGGCTATAATGCTCGACATCACAAGACTGTCACGTAATCAAGCATCGGCACAATCATAACTAATAAGCTGGTATGCGGCGATAGTACCTATGCGCTACCCACAAAGGAAGTCAATGAGTGTATCTGCTATTGACAAGCCCAGGAAAGTCGTTCCCTTGTCTACCAATAATAGTAAAATCATAATATATTATATATCAAAATACAGTCTGTACACACGACCACAGAAAGGGTTATAACACAACAAATAGGCGTGTAATAATATTATACCGACAACTTTATTATGGAAATTTGATATTATAATTCATTTATAACATAAAACTGTCTACATATATGCAATGTGACTCAATAACAAATCAAAGGTGCATGGCTATAAGATAAAAAATATGTATTATCAGCCAGTGTAATTGCCAAGCTCTGTGCATGAATTATATTAGGTTCCCATAGCAACCACTCACAACACATGCACAAAAGAAACCAAAACCACTTCGCTGTCAATATCATATTTGTCACATGAGGAATTGAGCACAATAATTGAAATTACATTTTCTAGTTGCAAAACAAAACCATCACAAAAGTGAATCCGCAACGCAACTGTTCCAAATATGTGTAATTGGGTGTATTATAGATATAATTAGTAACTATATTAATGTTTTAAAAATGGCATAACAGTAGATACGGTGGTACAATGCCATTGTGAACCAAAAAAATAATAATGGTTAAAGATGGTCAATCGAAGTTAGTATTTGAAAATGTACAATGTTTAGCAGAGTTGTATGTTGTATTGTCAACATTTTACGGTGAGTAGTAAATTGTAAATTAGCATACTGTATATCAGGTGGTTAGGAGGAAATAGGTTTTTAAAATTGCAATATATGTAAATAATGTAAACTATATGCCACTAAATTGGTACACTATATGACAATAAACTGTACAGTTCATTGCAATATATGTTCAATAAAGTAAAACCTATATTCCACTAATGTACACTATGACAATACTGTACAGTTCATTGCAATATATGTCAATAATGTAAAACTATATGCCACTAATGTACACTAATTGACAATACAGTACAGTTCATTGTGCAATAATGTCAATATGTAACAACTAATATGCCACTTAATGTACAACCTTAAATATTTACAATACGTACAGTTCAATGCAATATGTCATAATTGTAAACTATATGCCAACTCAAAAAAGGTAAAACTATAGCCACAAATTTACCACTATAAATGGACAAATTACTGTCAGTTTCAAAATGGCAATTTATGGACCCAATAATTGGTTTAAACCTTTATTAATGCCACTAATGGTAACAACTATATGACAATAACCTGTAACCCATTTCAAATGCAATTAAATGTCAATGAAAGTTAACTAATAATTGCCACTAAAGTACACTATATGCAATACTGTACGTTCATTGCAATATATGTCATAAGTAAACTATATGCCACTATGTACACTATATGAAATACTGTACATTCATTGCAACTAAGTAAATCACTAATGTACTATATGCAACACTGTATGTCATATGTATATTTTATTGCATATGTAACACCTAATGACAATACTGTACAGTTCATTGCAATATGTCAATGATGTAAACTATGTGCGCTATTGTACACAATATGACAATACTGTATAGTTGTTGTGTTTTTATTTTTTGTTTGGCTAACTAATTGTCTCGACTTCAGCCAGACCTGTGTCACGTAGCAAGCATCGGCACAATCGTATATTAACTTTAAGCTGGTATGCGGCGATAGTACCTATGCGCTACCCAAAGGAAGTCAATGAGTGTATCTGCTATTGACAAGCCCAGGAAAGTCGTTCCCTTGTCTACCAATAATAGTAAAATCATAATATATTATTATCAAAATACAGTCTGTACACACGACCACAGAAAGGGTTATACACAACAAATAGGCGTGTAATAATATATACCGACAACTTTATTATGGAATTTGATTATAATTCATTTATAACATAAAACTGTCTACATATATGCAATGTGACTCAATAACAAATCAAAGGTGCATGGCTATAAGATAAAAATAAAAAATATGTATTATCAGCCAGTGTAATTGCCAAGCTCTGTGCATGAATTATATTAGGTTCCCATAGCAACCACTCACAACACATGCACAAAAGAAACCAAAACCACTTCGCTGTCAATATCATATTTGTCACATGAGGAATTGAGCACAATAATTGAAATTACATTTCTAGTTGCAAAACAAAACCATCACAAAAGTGAATCCGCAACGCAACTGTTCCAAATATGTGTAATTGGGTGTATTATAGATAAAATTAGTAACTATATTATGTTTAAAAATGGCATAACAGTAGATACGGTGGTACAATGCCATGTGAACAAAAAAATAATAATGGTTAAAGATGGTCAATCGAAGTTAGTATTTGAAAATGTACAATGTTAGCAGGAGTTGTATGTTGTATTGTCAACATTTACGGTGAGTAGTATTGTAAATTAGCATACTGTATATCAGGTGGTTAGGATTGAAATAGGTTTTAAATGCAATATATGTAAATAATGTAAACTATATGCCACTAATGTACACTATATGACAATACTGTACAGTTCATTGCAATATATGTCAATAATGTAAACTATATGCCACTAATGTACACTATGGCAATACTGTACAGTTCATTGCAATATATGTAATAATAAATAAATATGCCATATGTAACATAGACAATACTGTACTGTTCATTGCAATATGTCAATGTATATGCCACTAATACTGACAGTCATTGCAATATGTCAATAATGAAACTATATGCCCACTGTACACTATATACAATACGGTACAGTTTCCTTGCAATATATTCAATAATGGTAAAACTATATGCCACTAATGTTACATATATGGCAATACTGTACAGGTTTCATTGCAATATATGTTCAATAATGTAAACTAAAAGCCACTAATGTACACTATATGACAATACTGTACAGTTCATTGCAATATGTCAATAATGTAAACTAATATGCCACTAATGTACCCTATATACAATACTGACATTTCATTGAAATATATGTCAATAATGTAAACTATATGCCACTAATGTACACTATATGACAATACTGTACAGTTCATTGCAATATATGTCAATAATGTAAACTATGTGCCGCTATTGTACACAATATGACAATACTGTATAGTTGTTGTGTTTTTATTTTTTGTTTGGCTAACTAATTGTCTCGACTTCAGCCAGACCTGTGTCACGTAGCAAGCATCGGCACAATCGTATATTAACTTTAAGCTGGTATGCGGCGATAGTACCTATGCGCTACCCAAAGGAAGTCAATGAGTGTATCTGCTATTGACAAGCCCAGGAAAGTCGTTCCCTTGTCTACCAATAATAGTAAAATCATAATATATTATTATCAAAATACAGTCTGTACACACGACCCACAGAAAGGGTTATAACACAACAAATAGGCGTGTAATAATATTATACCGACAACTTTATTATGGAAATTTGATATTATAATTCATTTATAATCATAAAACTGTCTACATATATGCAATGTGTCAATCAATCAACAAATCAAAGGTGCATGGCTATAAGATAAAAAATAAAAAATATGTATTATCAGCCAGTGTAATTGCCAAGCTCTGTGCATGAATTATATTAGTTCCCATAGCAAACCACTCACAACACATGCACAAAAGAAACCAAAACCACTTCGCTGTCAATATCATATTTGTCACTTGAGGAATTGAGCACAATAATTGAAATTACATTTCTAGTTGCAAAACAAAATCCATCACAAAAGTGAATCCGCAACGCAACTGTTCCAAATAAATGTGTAATTGGGTGCCACAATAATTGAATAATTACATATCTAGTTGCAAAATCAAAACCATTCACAAAAGTAGAATCCGCAAACGCAAAGTTCCAAATATTGGGTAAATTGGGTTGTAAAAATTATAGGCTAAAATTAAGTAAACCTTTATTATGTTTAAAAATTGGACATAAACAGGTGGTATAACGGTGGTACCCAAAGCCATTGTGAACAAAAAAATTAATTAATGGTTAAAGGATGGTCAATTCGAAGTTAGTATTTGAAAATGTACAATGTTAGCAGGAGTTGTATGTTGTATTGTCAACATTTACGGTGAGTAGTATTGTAAATTAGCATACTGTATATCAGGTGGTTAGGATTGAAATAGGTTTTAAATGCAATATATGTCAATAATGTAAACTATATGCCACTAATGTACACTATATGACAATACTGTACAGTTCATTGCAATATATGTCAATAATGTAAACTATATGCCACTAATGTACACTATATGGCAATACTGTACAGTTCATTGCAATATATGTCAATAATTTAAACTATATGCCACAAATGTACACTATATGACAATACTGTACAGTTCATTGCAATATGTCAATAATGTAAACTATATGCCACTAATGTACACTATATGACAATACTGTACATTTCATTGCAATATATGTCAATAATGTAAACTATATGCCACTAATGTACACTATATGACAATACTGTACAGTTCATTGCAATATATGTCAATAATGTAAACTATATGCCACTATTGTACACTATATGACAATACTGTATAGTTGTTGTGTTTTTATTTTTTGTTTGGCTACCTAATTGTCTCGGACTTCAGCCAGACCTGTGTCACGTAGCAAGCATCGGCACAATCGTATATTAACTTTAAGCCGGTATGCGGCGATAGTACCTATGCGCTACCCAAAGGAAGTCAATGAGTGTATCTGCTATTGACAAGCCCAGGAAAGTCGTTCCCTTGTCTACCAATAATAGTAAAATCATAATATATTATTATCAAAATACAGTCTGTACACACGACCACAGAAAGGGTTATAACACAACAAATAGGCGTGTAATAATATTATACCGACAACTTTATTATGGAAATTTGATATTATAATTCATTTATAACATAAAACTGTCTATATATATGCAATGTGACTCAATAACAAATCAAAGGTGCATGGCTATAAGATAAAAATAAAAAATATGTATTATCAGCCAGTGTAATTGCCAAGCTCTGTGCATGAATTATATTAGGTTCCCATAGCAACCACTCACACACATGCACAAAAGAAACCAAAACCACTTCGCTGTCAATATCATATTTGTCACATGAGGAATTGAGCACAATAATTGAAATTACATTTCTAGTTGCAAAACAAAACCATCACAAAAGTGAATCCGCAACGCAACTGTTCCAAATATGTGTAATAGGGTGTATTATAGATAACATTAGTAACTATATTATGTTTAAAAATGGCATAACAGTAGATACGGTGGTACAATGCCATATGAACAAAAAGATAATAATGGTTAAAGATGGTCAATCGAAGTTAGTATTTGAAAATGTACAATGTTAGCAGGAGTTGTATGTTGTATTGTCAACATTTACGGTTGGAGTAGTATTTAAAACTTAGCATACTGTAAATCAGGTGGTTAGGATTGAAATAGTTTTTAAATAGCAATATATATGTCAATAATGTAACTATAATGCCACTAAATGTACACTAAATGACAATACTGTACAGTCATTGCAATTATATTGTCAACATTTACGGTGAGTAGTATTGTAAATTAGCATACTGTATATCAGGTGGTTAGGATTGAAATAGGTTTTAAATGCAATATATGTCAATAATGTAAACTATATGCCACTAATGTACACTATATGACAATACTGTACAGTTCATTGCAATATATGTCAATAATGTAAACTATATGCCACTAATGTACACTATATGGCAATACTGTACAGTTCATTGCAATATATGTCAATAATGTAAACTATATGCCACTAATGTACACTATATGACAATACTGTACAGTTCATTGCAATATGTCAATAATGTAAACTATATGCCACTAATGTACACTATATGACAATACTGTACATTTCATTGCAATATATGTCAATAATGTAAACTATATGCCACTAATGTACACTATATGACAATACTGTACAGTTCATTGCAATATATGTCAATAATGTAAACTATATGCCACTATTGTACACTATATGACAATACTGTATAGTTGTTGTGTTTTTATTTTTTGTTTGGCTACCTAATTGTCTCGGACTTCAGCCAGACCTGTGTCACGTAGCAAGCATCGGCACAATCGTATATTAACTTTAAGCCGGTATGCGGCGATAGTACCTATGCGCTACCCAAAGGAAGTCAATGAGTGTATCTGCTATTGACAAGCCCAGGAAAGTCGTTCCCTTGTCTACCAATAATAGTAAAATCATAATATATTATTATCAAAATACAGTCTGTACACACGACCACAGAAAGGGTTATAACACAACAAATATAACACAACAAATAGGCGTGTAATAATATTATACCGACAACTTTATTATGGAAATTTGATATTATAATTCATTTATAACATAAAACTGTCTATATATATGCAATGTGACTCAATAACAAATCAAAGGTGCATGGCTATAAGATAAAAATAAAAAATATGTATTATCAGCCAGTGTAATTGCCAAGCTCTGTGCATGAATTATATTAGGTTCCCATAGCAACCACTCACAACACATGCACAAAAGAAACCAAAACCACTTCGCTGTCAATATCATATTTGTCACATGAGGAATTGAGCACAATAATTGAAATTACATTTCTAGTTGCAAAACAAAACCATCACAAAAGTGAATCCGCAACGCAACTGTTCCAAATATGTGTAATAGGGTGTATTATAGATAACATTAGTAACTATATTATGTTTAAAAATGGCATAACAGTAGATACGGTGGTACAATGCCATATGAACAAAAAGATAATAATGGTTAAAGATGGTCAATCGAAGTTAGTATTTGAAAATGTACAATGTTAGCAGGAGTTGTATGTTGTATTGTCAACATTTACGGTGAGTAGTATTGTAAAATGCATACTGATATCAGGTGTTGATTGTAGGTTTTATGCAATCAATAATGTAAACTATGCCTGCTATAGCAATACTGTTATTAATCAAGAAATGTTAGGATTGAAATAGGTAAATGCAATATATGTCAATAATGTAAACTATATGCCACTATGTACACTATAATGTCAATAACTGTAACAGTTCATCTGCAATATATGTCAATAATGTTAAAGTAAACATGCCACTAATGTAACTAATATGGCAAACTGTACCAGTTCCATTGCAATATAATGTCCAATAATTAAAAATATGCCACTAATGTACACTATATGGCATACTGTACTTGATCCAAGCAATATAATGTCAATAATTGTAAACTATATGCCACTAATGTACATTATATAGCAATAACAAGTACATTTCATTGCAATATATTCCCAATAATGTTAAAGTACAAGCCACTTTAATGTACAATATATGTCAATAACTGTAAACAGTTCATTGTAAAATATGTCAATTATGGTAACTAGCTAACACTAATGTACAACTATTATCGGCAAACTGTACAGTTCTTTTCAATATATGTCAATAATGTAAACTATATGCTACTAATGTACACTATATGTCAATACTGTACAGTTCATTGCAATATATGTCAATAATGTAAACTATATGCTACTAATGTACACTATATAACAATAATGTACAGTTCATTGCAATATGTCAATAATGTAAACTATATGCTACTAATGTACACTATATGGCAACAGTGTACACTATATGCCACCCATGTACAATATATGGCAATAGTGTACTCTATATGCCACTAATGTACAATATATGGTATCAGTGTACAATATATGTCACTAATGTACAATATATGGCAACAGTGTACAATATTATGCAACTAATGTACAACCGGTGGCAACATTGTCAAATATCATTTTTATGACACTAATATACACTACATGTACATAGCAATATATAGTAAGTGTGCAAGAACAATTGTAAAAACAAAGACTTCATTTGTTTATGGTGCCCTCTGTTTACAGTTTGCAGTGAATCATGAACACTAAGTATTGGTAGTCTAATAAAACAAGAGTCAAGCCAATCAAGTACATGTGCTCCTGGTGTCCAACCAATCAAGTACTCCTGGTGTCCAACAACTCAAGTACTCCCGGTGTCCAATCAATCAAGTACTCCTGGTGTCCAACCAATCAAGTACTCCTGGTGTCCAACCAATCAAGTACTCCTGGTGTCCAACCAATCAAGTACTCCTGGTGTCCAACCAATCAAGTATTCCTGGTGTCCAACAAATCAAGTATTCCTGGTGTCCAACAAATCAAGTATTCCTGGTGTCCAACCAATCAAGTACTCCTGGTGTCCAACAAATCAAGTACTCCTGGTGTCCAACAAATCAAGTATTCCTGGTGTCCAACAAATCAAGTGTTCCTGGTGTCCAACAAATCAAGTATTCCTGGTGTCCAACAAATCAAGTATTCCTGGTGTCCAACCAATCAAGTACTCCTGGTGTCCAACCAATCAAGTACTCCTGGTGTCCAACCAATCAAGTACTCCCGGTGTCCAACCAATCAAGTACTCCCGGTGTCCAACCAATCAAGTACTCCTGGTGTCCAATAAATCAAGTACTATTGGTGTCCAACAAATCAAGTACTCCCGGTGTCCAACCAATCAAGTATTCCTGGTGTCCAACCAATCAAGTATTCTATCTGGTGTCCAACCAATCAAGTATTCCTGGTGTCCAACAAATCAAGTATTCCTGGTGTCCAGCCAATCAAGTATTCCTGGTGTCCAACAAATCAAGCAGGCCCATGCATCCAGCGAGTAAAGCAGACAAGCACAATCAGCGGGCGTTGTCCATCGCGTAGTTAATCTTCCCCACCATCCACTGAAATACAAGCAAATATGTAGAGGATATTCATATATACATATATGTCATATTCATTGCAAAAATCCGAATATTCTATTTATTATATACCGCTCCATCGAAATTAGCAGATTTTTAGAATGTATACGGTAATGAATGTGTATTTGCAGCCTATTTGAGCTGTTTTCCTGAACATAGATTTTATGAATATAGATAGCCGAAGTAGGAAGTAGTCGTATTTTCACCGGAAGTTGTTTATTTCATCGATGATAACATATTACTTTTATTTACATTGTATAACTATGTATTTCATGGGTAGGTATGTAATAAATACAGAGCTCCAGATAAGGTGCACATTGGCGTATTTTACGCACATAGTGTAGCAGAATACGCATTTATTATCAAAAGCGGGAGTACAAAATACTCACAGCAATACAGTGTTTGCTTTTTGCAGCTCAAATAAGTGAATATTTAAATTTGTTTTATTTGTTATCATTTGTTCCCTATTTAATAAGGAAGAAAATAAATAATACATTTATAAAAGTAAAATACGCATTGAATTTGAAAAATGAGGGTATAATACTCTTTAGATACAAAACTTATCTGGAGCTCTGTGCACCTGGCTGAGAAAAATGAACTAAAAGACATTTAAAGTTTCTGGTAGCTGTAAGACCATTTCACAGATTGGACCCTGATCAGTAGCATATTTCACCAAAATAGCAAAGTTTACTTATCTTGCTAAATACACTTTGAGAGAGAAATTTTCAATTTAAGGATAAATTTCTTAATTTTTATTATACTGAATTTATTACATTATCACAGCCATTTTGGCTGTGATAATGTAATACATTCAGTATAATAATTCTGCATCAAATATATGCAGTCGTTAGTTCTATATGAAATAATGCATTTCGGGAAAAATAAATGATTACTCGCTCAAAGTATACTTAGCTAGACAAGTATGTTTAGCAATTTTGGTGAAATCGGCTACTGACAGCTTCACTGTACAGGTTGATATGTGGCTGCAAGGATCACAAATGTTAAAAAGAAAAGAAAACAAGTCTAAACTTTATTTATTTTAGAACGATTACAAACAAGCGCGAGAGCAATTATACAAATTATTTCGTTGGCACAGATGAAGATACTATTAACGTGGGAGGAAACCAGAGAACCCGGATGAAACCCACTTGTCCGATCTGGCGACCACCATACCATCTCACATACTGCCCCAGCCGAGGATCGAACCCGGGGCCGCATTGGTGAGAAGCGCGCTCGTTACCGATTGCGCTAACCGGACAACCGAATGTTAGGTCTATGTTCTCAGTGGACGGTAAAACACGGGACAAATAAAAACACTGCTCATTTATTTCACACTGTATTTACGGTACCTTAAAATGTACGCTTAATTTTGCCATATTTTGTGCTGGCTAAGGGATGGGCACAGGTGTGATACATTCTGAGCCGTATATGACTGATGGTCAATACAAAGACCGGAATTAACAAGGTGAACATGTCTAAAGGGATATACAGTCTACACCCGTTTACTCAAAGTCCAGGGGACTGACAAACACACTTTGAGTTAACAAACTTTGAGTTAACATATAGGAAAACATGTACAGTGGAACCTCTCTAAACCGGACACCAAGAAAACACCCGTGATCTTATTTTTGATGAATTTCTTGGTCGTTTATCTCGGGTGATAATGTCTGTTTGTGATGCATAGCACACACATATGGCTCAGAATGATCAAATGCCTGATTTACAGTGGAACCTCTCAAAACTGGACACCAAGAAAACACCCGTGATCTTATTTTGGATGAATTTCTTGGTCGTTTATCTCGGGTGATAATGTCTGTTTGTGATGCATAGCACACACCTATGGCTCAGAATGATCAAATGCCTGATTTACAGTGGAACCTCTCTAAACTGGACACCCAGAAAACACATGTGATCTTATTTTTGATGAATTTCTTGGTCATTTATCTCTGGTGATAATGTCTGTTCTTGATCACATAGCATAGCACACAACTATGGCTCAGAATGATCAAATGCCTGATTTACAGTGAAACCTCTCTAAACAGGACACCCGGGTTTCACTGTACATGTACTTGGAACCAAAAACTGAACTAAGTCATCAGTAGTTTGACTTAAGAGAGTTTGAGGTAACGAGTGATGACTGTACAACGCAACCGCAAAAGTACATGGTCGCCTACATGTAGCACTGAACAGTCATGATTTATGGATGTGTGAAGTATCATGAAAATATTCCATGTTTTTTACTACTTACAAGTGTCTATACACGGGCTATATTTCTATTGGCTACATAGTTATAAATACAACATAACACTGGTGCATACCTCGGCTATCTTCCTGGTCAATATCTTGGCTATTTTTCTATTTGCTACATAGTTATACAACATAACACTGGTGCATACCTCGGCTATCTTCCTGGTCAATATCTCGGCTATTTTTCTATTTGCTACATAGTTATACAACATAACACTGGTGCATACCTCGGCTATATTCCTGGTCAATATCTCGGCTATTTTTCTATTTGCTACATAGTTATACAACATAACACTGGTCTATACCTCAGCTATATTCCTGGTCAATATCTTGGCTATATTTCTATTGGCTACATAGTTATACAACATAACACTGAGCTATGCCTCAGCTATATTCCTGGTCAATATCTTGGCTATATTTATATTGGCTACATAGTTATACAACATAACACTGGTCTATACCTCAGCTATATTCCTGGTCAATATCTCGGCTATGTTTATATTGGCTACATAGTTATACAACATAACACTGGTCTATACCTCAGCTATATTCCTGGTCAATATCTCGGCTATATTTATGGCTACATAGTTATACAACATAACACTGGTCTATACCTCAGCTATATTCCTGGTCAAACATAACACTGGTCTATACCTCAGCTATATTCCTGGTCAAAATATTGGCTATATTTATATATTATACAACATAACACTGGTGCATACCTCGGCATTCTTCTTGTCAGCTATATGGATCTCCTTCTTGGAGGCGGACGAGCCAAACGGGAATTTCCGTTTCTCCTTGAGTATCAGCTCGATGCCATTGGCCGTGATCTTGGGCTTTTCTCGCAGCTCCAGCCATGTGTAGGTGAACTCACAGTTCCACTGGCCGAATATCTTGCACCGGCTCGCAAATATCACACGCCTGGAGTGTAACATGACAATACATGTATCATGTGGCAAATATCACACGCCTGTAATGTAATGCGGCAAATATCACGCATAGTCGTCGGCCACAAACAAATTCTGTCCAAATCAAACCATGTCAAGCTTGCGCTTCACACCGCATTTCTGCCTCAGAATAACTGATCCAGCTATCAACCCCAACCTCTTATTGTGCAGGGTCCTTCACAACATATCTATTTTGCTTAGACATTTAGAAATGTAATTTGATCAACCCGGTTTTCGTATTTATAAGACAGCACAGTGTATTCACTCAGTTACACCAGGTCAATCAATTTGTGATTATTTTTATTATCACATGTTTGGACAAGAGGACACAGTTCAGTAAATCACGTTCGTCCATTTGTAGGATCGATAATCCACTCACTAAAGTTTGTGGGTTTTCCTTTGTCACAGCGGTCGAACTGTGATCTAACTGTGGCATGAATGTTAATTCGCCGTGAACAAATATCAAGAATTTAGTTCAATTGACTCGAGTGCCACGCCGGTTAATTTATTTTTATGTTAAAGTAGTCGATGACACTTTGATTAATTAATTGATATTGATTTATCAGGAGTAAAATACATGATCTATACAGAGAATTCGGCCGGGACCTCGGACATATATCGAGATAAGCAGGTATTTCGAGGTAAGCGACATCGACATAACGAGAATCAGCTGTATTCAACTGTGTAATTAGAATATGCTGATCTGGTGCCAAGTCCTCACGATGCCAAAGTCAATTAGCCCCAGCCCCTATAAGTAATAGGAGTAGTATTAATCACACTCCTTTTATAATGGGTATGGTCAGATTCAACTCTCATATACAAAGACATAGATGTAGCTGAGGGTCAAACCAGTGATATCGAGAGGATGAACCCCATCGTTAAATTACACTTCACATGGTCTCAACCAACTATCTCAGTATAGAAACAGTTTCCATGGTAACACTTACTTGTTGGTAACCAGGAAGACATTATTGGTAACAACGACATGGGCAATGAACTCATCAGTCTGTACAAATTTCCCCTTCTCCGTTTCCTGGGAAACACAAAGAGCATAAATCAGAAATTGATTGATTCCCCATACCGTTTTATGTATACAGTGGAACCTCTCTAAACCGGACAACAATAACTATTTGTGATCATAATTTTGATGGGGTTTATTGGTCATTTATCTCAGGTGATAATGCATGTTCGTGATCGTATAGCAAATAACTATGGCTCGGAATAATCAAATGCATGATCTATAGTGAAACTTCGCTAGACATCCTGGGGTGGTGTCCAGTTTAGCGAGGTTTCACTGCATGTATCCATTATGACAGTTTACTGTTGGCCAAAATACACTAAACGTAACTGGGTATACCAAAACGAGCTTATTGCAATTCCAATGCAATCAGTATAGCACCACATCAGCATGCACATCGACAGTCTGATCTGGGGCTTACCCTGTTTGCTATTGCACTGGGAGAAAGACAAGACTCGTCAGCACAATATTGTGATAATATTTCAGTTCAAATGTAAATATTGCAGCATTGAAAGAAGGAAATGAAGCATTATAATATATATAATGAACAAATATATTCAGCCCTGAAATTAGAAAAACCTGACCTGGTGCCAGGTCCTTACCACACCAAGTCATTTGGCCCCTTCCCCTAAAATAGGATTACGTACAATCGTAATACTCACATAAGGGGTATAACTGTCACATACAAAATGCCAAACACGTATGTGAGGGCCAAACCAGGTCTCCAGTCGGAATTCCGGTAAGGATGAACCCCGATCGTTATATTACTCATCACATTTTCCCACCTGCCACCCACGCTTACTAGTATGACAATATATAACGTACCAGCAATATTGCACATCCCTCCGCCTCCTGTCTGTTGTATGGCCGCAATATATGGTCCTTATGGAACCTCCGTGAGGGGCGCAGGCGGTGTATCTCCCCTGTGTTCTCCGCAATTCTGTAATACACGAACACGTCTGATTGTGGATACAGGCAAACATGTATGAATACAGGTAAATGTAACACAGGTTAACATCTGATTGTGGATACAGGTAAATGTACCATAGGTTAACATCTGATTGTGGATACAGGTAAATGTAAGACAGGTTAACATCTGATTGTGGATACAGGCAAACATGTATGAATACAGGTAAACGTAACACAGGTTAACATTTGCTTGTGAACACAGGTAAACATTTGCTTGTAAACAAAGGTAAATATGTGCTTGTCTTGCTTGTGAACACGGGTAAACATTTGCCTGTGAACACAGGTAAACATTTGCTTGTGAACAAAGGTAAACATTTGCTTGTGAACACAGGTAAACATTTGTAAATACAAGTAAAGACGTACTCACCGTTTGATGCCTTCAAGTGAGCTGCTGGCGAAGTCAATGACTCCACTAGTTGGGCGGGTCACCACACCTACCAGCCCTTTACCCACACCTGTAATGTAAAGAGAGAATTACATAGCAATATGGTTTGCAAATTGTGTTTACTGGTATAATAATAGCAAAATTATCTCCCTGCTTATCACTGTCTGTGACTATATAGCTGAATAACGCACAATCTCCTTGGAATGTGATTAAAGATAATGGCATGCGCAATTACAAGGTGCATGATCATGCGGTTACAACAACAGTGGCTGAAAGTGTTGAAATCTTGCGCACTCCAAAGTAAGTATTATTTGATATTTTTCTTAATATGCAACAAATTTCGATGAAATATGGCGCAGCAAACGCGTCTTCATGAGCTGCATTTGGTCGTCCCGGAAGTTTGGCACATACTTATGTCGTTTTAAGCGACAGAAGTTTGGGCCAAAGCACAGAGACCACAAAATGCAGCTTAACAAGACTAGTTTGATACGCCAGGTTAAATAACAATCTGTTACATAATAAGGACAAAATAAAAGAGTATGTTTTTTTAATCGGAGGGCTTCTGGAAGTTTCAGTACTTGTTGTTGTTGTTGTTGTAACCACGTAATCATACACCTTGAATTATAGTAACCATATTTAGTCTGCACAGCTTACATTCATGTAATCAACAAACATCAACTGATCACTTTAACCCTTAGACCGCTACACACAACGCTTGTCGACTGCTGGTGCTTTTATATCTTGCCTTATTTCTCAATAAAAACATGGTTTGACAGCACTTCAGAATAATTTCCAAGGGAGGGAAATGATTCTGAAGTGTTGTCAAAGCATGTTGTAAATTGTTCTAAAGCGCAATCAAAGCATGTTTTTGATGATAACAATGGAAAATAGAAAATAAACAGCAGACAAGAAAAACATTAAGATAGCGTGTAAGGGTTAAGTTCTATAAGCTGTTTCAAGGTAGTGCAAAGTGCAATCCACCTCTATAATGGCTACAATTCAGTGTTTACATGAAGACAACTCGTTGGGAATAGATGAAATGATGGATGAACGGAATGGTGGTTGGATGGACAGAATGATGGATGGATGAACAGGTATATACCTTTAAAGAAGCCCCCGACTCCCTCCTTCTGCGCGCCCTCGATGGGTTTGCACACAATCCCAGTCACGCCGTCAAACACACCCTGAAACATGGAGAACACAAAACTGGGACCGTGACCGTCAAAATTAGTCCCATATTGATGTTGCATACACGTATCAGCAAATTCAATCATTTCACGGATCCCAAACTGAATGTAGTCTTTTATCTCGTTAACACAGTGAGTATGTGCCGTGAAACACGGTGCCGTGAAACATTTGTGATATCCCGTCAATACGACCTAATCACTGCGTATGAATATGTGCGGTGGCTGGTGTTATTTTTATTGCATTTTAAAACTGTTTGTAGGTGTTGACGGGATAAATAGAATAGTAGGTTAGTGCAGTGAATGGGAAAAAAATATCTGGTGCGGCACGGAAATGGGATGTGCTCGGCAGAGCCTCGCCCATCCCGTTTCCTAAGCCTTGCCAGATATTTTTTCCCATTCACGGCACTAACTTACTATTCTCCATATACTGTTTCAGACATGCATAAAACAATAACAGTTGTAGTCATTGTATAGTGAAAGTAGTTATGTACAAGGTATCCAGCTTTAGTGTGCCTCAGTTTCGCTCTCCGAGTCACCCGGTTCAATAATTAATATTGTTTTCTATTTCCGATAAAACCCCATTAATACCAGTGTCTACGTACAGCTAAGACCCTGCGCCTAATAAAACCGACAGATTATTCTCTCTATCAGTATTTATGTGTTAGGTTTGAAGCCTGGTAGATAGCAGCAAAAACAAGTGTAAATTTGTACATTCACTGCACACAAGCCATATTACTATGGTTGAATGTGTTTGTATTTAATTTAATGTTCATTGGTCTCCCTGGCATGAGTAATACTGTTGTACATTTCCAATTGTGGTCTCATAATCACCAACGTACCATGGCAATACCTTTACCACCCCTCGCAATACATTCACCCACATTCGCCGGCCGTTTGTTCATCGCTTCTCGCCGCTTCTTCTGGTATTCGTCGTCCAAGGTCAAGGCGGCGATGCCCTTACCCATGGTTCCTGTGATCCTGGAGACAGCCCCTGCAGCGCCACCTACAGAAAACACACATATTACCTCCCTTAGTAGCACTGTGCTGCTTCACATTCCATGGATTACCTCCCTTAATGTTTGCCCTAATTTCTCGACCAATGAAAGCAGAGGATTTTGTCTCAATTATTCGCATGTTGCGACGCTTTCGCCAATATCTATTGAATTAATCATTAAATTTTGCAATAACTCAGCAGTTATATTTAGAACCACATACCCCGCCTTATTGACGTAATTCGTAGTTTCCTGTGATGCGCACCATGTGTATGAACGATTCAGTGTCACACCGCCAATCACGTAATAGTATAGTTGTCGAAAACACTTTCATGGGCAGCGCTCCATTCTAATGACAGGTGCCTGCGATGGGGCGGGGCAACAAATAAGTTCGTTATAGTTCCCATATTGAATTTCTAATAAACTAATTTCTCGCTCGCTAGCGCTCGCTACAAACTTAATTTATTAAAACTTCAATATGAGAACTATAACTATTACTTAGTAGCACTGTTTGCGGAATATACTGCTTCACATTCGGCAGGTGCTATGCAATTTGTATCACCTTTCTCAATCAAGGTCATATGTCTGGTTTTCACTGTCAATATTGGTGACAAATGATGATGAGATTGATACGAGACGTATTTCCAGACTCGGGCACATATAGCTGGACAACGTATGATGGACACAGACAGCAATCCGACTCCAGTATACCACCCCCACAATTTGTGGGGAGGGGCAAGGATTAAACTACCATGCTCCAAGGGCCTTATACAGGGGCGTCGGAAGCGTCGTATGATTGGTTCGGCGATGGTATGGAACCCGCCCCTCCCCCACTCACCCACTCAAAGTGTATGTTGTTACTACTCAGTTGAACCGTCTCATCGAGAAGGTTCAACTGAGTGGTAGCAACATAACCTTATTATCGATAATAATAATTGCATTCATTGCCGTTTTCTTGTTCATATTTATATGAATTCTAAATATTTCATTAAAAGGTAATATTTTTATCAAAGTTATTGGTCGCCTGACCAGCCGGACCTGTTCCGACGCCTCTGTTATATAGCCTCTGTTATATAGCCCCCTTCTCTGTTATATAGCCCCCTTCCCCAAGCCTAGGGGCCTCTGTTATATAGGCCCCTTCCCCAAGCCTGGGGGCCTCTGTTATATAGCCCCCTTCCCCAAGCCTAGGGGCCTCTGTTATATAGCCCCCTTCCCCAAGAATAGGGGCTTGTTATGTAGCCCATTCCCCAAGACTATGGGCCTGTTATATAGCCCCCTTCCCCAAGCCTAGGGGCCTTTGTTATATAGCCACCTTCCCCAAGCCTAGGGGCCTGTTGTATAGCCACCTTCCCCAAGCCTAGGAGCCTTTGTTATATAGCCCCCTTCCCCAAGCCTAAGGGCCTCTGTTATATAGCCCCGTTCCCCAAGCCTAGGGGCCTCTGTTATATAGCCCCCTTCCCCAAGCCTAGGGGCCTCTGTTATATAGCCTCTGCTACATAGTCCCCTTCCCCAAGCCTAGGGGCCTCTGTTATATAGCCTCTGCTACATAGTCCCCTTCCCCAAGCCTAGGGGCCTCTGTTATATAGCCTCTGTTATATAGTCCCCTTCCACAAGCCTAGGGGCCTCTGTTATATAGCCTCTGGTATATAGTCCCCTTCCCCAAGCCTAGGGGCCTCTGTTATATAGTCCCCTTCCCCAAGCCTAGGGGCCTTTTATTTTTCCCAAATGTAAAATAAATTTCCAATTGAAAAGTAAAACAAAGTGTCGTTACAAATATAATGGATCATAAACTTGATAAAGAAAAGAAAATGCAGTAGAAAGCATCTCAATGCAGTTACAACTAGGATTGTTTTTCAGACAAAAACATATGTCTACCCCAATACCACCACTGCATGTTATCATGACTTGGAAAAGTAGAATTTAAGGCAGCAACAGCATATATGTAGCTACCTTGTATGTTCTGCATACTTTTGAAGATACGTGCGACACAAGTTGAATATCCCCACTTTTCACTAAGTCAAGGGCCATAACTCTGTGAATACAGGATGAATCCGCATCTAAAACCCCAGGTGCGCAACTTCACATGATAACCAGTATTCTTGTAAAGTTTCACTACTCTAACTGAAATACCTTTGGAGATACGCGCGACACAAGTTGAAAATCCCCATTTTTCACTAAGTCAAGGGTCATAACTCCGTGAATACTGGATGAATCCGCATTTAAAACCCCAGGTGCTCAACTTCACACGATGTCTAGTATTCCTGTAATGTTTCACGACTCTAATTAAAATACATTTGGAGATACGCGCGACACAAGTTGAAAATCCCCACTTTTCACTAAGTCAAGGGCCATAACTCCGTGAATACTGGATGAATCCGCATCTAAAACCAGAGGTGCGCAACTTCACACGATGACAAGTATTCCTGTAAAGTTTCACGACTGTAACTGAAATACATTTGGAGATACGCGCGACACAATTTGAAAATCCCCAATGTTCACTAAGTCAAGGGCCATAACTCCGTGAATACTGGATGAATCCGCATCTAAAACCCCAGGTGCGCAACTTCACACGATGACAAGTATTCCTGTAAAGTTTCACGACTGTAACTGAAATACATTTGGCGATACGCGCGACACAATTTGAAAATCCCCAATGTTCACTAAGTCAAGGGCCATAACTCCGTAAATACATGATGAATCCGTATCTAAAACCCCAGGTACGGACGGACGGACGGGCGGGCGGGCGGGCGGGCGGACGGACGGACGGACGGACGGACGGACGGACGGAGAAGACGGACGGACGGACGGACGGACGGACGTGCCTTGGAGCAACCTACTATTTTGCTTGCCCAATTTGCAAGGATGTCATATGGCTATGTTTTCCAAAAATCTCTATCAAGGGCCCCTACGCAAAATGTGTGGTTTACTCTTTGAGTGGGTATAATTAGTCTGTCAATCTGGTTTGTGCCTGCTGAGTGGGCATGCACGTTTAACCCTTACTACGCTGAATTAAATGTTGTTCTTCTGCTGGAAATGTTTTAGTTTCAATATTTCTCGACAAAAACCTGGTTTTGACAGCACGTGAAAATCGTCTCCAGTGGAGACGATTCTCATGTGCTGTCAAAACCAGTTTTTTGTTAAGAATTAAAGCAAACATGAAAAACAGCAGACGGTAATTTCCGTCAACAGCGTAGGAAGGGTTAATCTCTGGTTACATAAAACTAATGTTAGGCAATGGAAATATGTTGCTCCAACAACAATTATGCCATTTTATATGCCACAATTAGTTTGTTTGTGTATTAGTGTTTAACGGCCTATCAACAGCTAAGGTCATGTAAGGCTGGGCAAATGGGTTCGATCCCGTTTTAACCTTCTGCATTGGGGTGAAATTCCCAAAATGAGAACGGAATATTTACATCAAGAAAGCATATATTCAGCCCTGAAATTAGAATAACCTGACCTGGCGCCAGGTCCATACCACAACAAAGTCACTTGGCCCCTTCCCCTAAAATAGGATTACGAATAATTGTAATACCCGCATAAGGGGTGTAACCAGATTCAACTGTCACATACAAAGACGTCGGAATTCCGGTAATGATGAACCCCGATCGTTAAAATACCCATCGCATGCTCCCACCTGCCACCCACTGTCACAATAAGACATCACAGCTTTAGAAATTTTGACATTAATCCCATTTAAGCTGTGGATAGGTTTGAACTTGGTGTTAAATTTATTGCTCAGCATTACCTTTAGGTCGCTGGCTGCCATACGTTAGGGTTAGACATCACATCAATAGGAATGTTGTGGCCAGTGTAGATCACGATTGATTATACAATCAGAGATTTATAAAAAAAATATTCATCGTATCAGTACAGGCTGATCAGTTGCCGATTTCATGAAAATTGCAAAGTATACTTGTCTAGCAAAGTATACTTACACTTATCTAGCAAAGTATACTTTAATATCTAGCAAAGTATATCTAGCAAATATACTTATCTAGCAAAGTATACGTTGAGGGAGTAATCTTTATTGTTTTTCCGAAATGCATTATTTCATATAGAAATTATTATACTGATTTATCACAAGGCTGTGATAATGTAATACATTCAGTATAATAAAAAATAATAAATTTATCCTTAGATAGAAAATTTCTCCCTCAAAGTGTACTTAGCAAGATAAGTATACTTTGCAATTTTGGTGAAATAGGCTACTGGTGCTATGTTGGTTGTACATGGTACGTTTGCCAGCTCGTGTGTCCCAGTCTCCGTGCATACATGTACTTACCGACAGCGTGACCAAACAAACTGCGGACACCAAGGGCCAGACCTTCAGCAAACTCATCCGGTCCCTGGATGGCTCCCTGTATGGACAGGTTATTTTGTTTGTTTGGGTTTAACGGCCTATCAACAGCTAAGGTCAGTTAAGGCCGGGTCAATGGATTTGTTACTAAATCCCATATATTACATGTATAAATGGGGGGAAATCCCAAAATCAGAACTGAATATTTACAATAAAAAACTATATATTCAGCCCTGAAATGAGAATAATCCTGATCTGATGCCAGGTTCTCGAAACACCAGAATCTTCCCAAAAGTAGTAGAATCATACTACTTTTATAATGGGCAATAACCCAATTCAACTCACAGGTAACAAAAGAGCCAAAGATAAAAACATACTGGTGGGCCAAACCAGGCAAATCGTGACTCGTATAAGGAGGAACCCCTACCGTTAATTAACACCGTCACATTCGCCCGACCAACCACCCATGAATGGACAGGTGAAACGGTCAGGGGTTAACTAAAGTACACGATAAAACAGCTAAAATCAAAACCTTTACACAAATTACAGTTATTTGCCATTGACTTTGGGCTATGGAATGAAAATAGGAAGATGATAAACAAGCATATGAAGTTTCAAGTCAATCATAATCACAGAGATAATAGGTATCAGAAAACTTCAACTCATCTACATATACAGATGGATGGAAACACATTTACCTTGTACTCACGATGCAACATAACCCAGCACCTACAACTATACATTACCAATTAGCCGCAATGCAACATCATTACCTGTTACTCAAAATGCAATGTTGTCGCATACCCACAATGTAATGTTGTGGTACACCCACAATGCACCATTATCCATGGTACATCCACAATTATTCAGTACCCACAATGCACCATTATCCAATTCCCACAATGCACCATTATCCAGTGCCCATAATGCACGTTTAGCCCAGCAACAACAAGTCACCATTACCTGGCACCAACAATGCACCATTATCTGGTACGCACAATGCACCATTACCTGGTAGGGTTCGTAGAACAGATCCTCTATACCCTCGGCCATGCCACGCAGCAAGCCGAACGGATTGCCGAGCACGTCGAGCCCCAGCACGAGCACATACATCTGCTTGATGGCCTGACCTACATAGTGCTTTTTCATCTCCCTAATCAGCTGGATTTTGTTGTAGAACAGGTGCTGCCGCTCGAAGTAGCCCAGTCTGGGAATGGCAATAACAATATATCTACCAACATAGAACAGGTGTTGTCGCTCAAAGTAGCTCACTCTGGGAATGGCAAATACAGGGGTATCAACCTAGCTAAGTAGCCCAGTCTGTGGATGGCAAGCACAAGGGTATATATCTAGCTAAGTAGCCCAGTCTGTGGATGGCAAATACAAGGGTATCTACCTAGCTAAGTAGCCCAGTCTGGGGATGGCAACTACAAGGGTATATATCTAGCTAAGTAGCCCAGTGTGTGGATGGCCAATACAAGAGACATGAATTTTACAGCAAGTGAGCAGGGGCTACCCGATACCCCCGGCCACTGCCTGGGCCGAAATATTGTGTTTATGCATTATAGATGCACGGACTTATGAACAGGCAAAAAATATATACAGCTAAGCATACTTTGTAAGCTAGGAGCATAACAACAACAAACTGGGGGCCGTTTCACTAAACTTCGTACGACTAAAATGTTCGTAAGTGCAAATTTAGGATCGTCTGGAAATTTCAATTGATGGATTTACATTTATTGAGCATAGGTTGCATATGCAGCCTATGCTCAATAAATGTAAATCCAATAATTGTTTCTGTATCATACTTCCCTGTTATATGTTGCTATCTAGCTTCTATTGGGGCTACCCATTCCGAATACAATTTATTGACACGCACCTAGTCCGCACTTACACCTGTCCCAACCCATATCGACCGCGCATGCGCGCACGTGAGACTTCCTCTTTGCTTCGGACGGCTGGCGTGAAAGTATCCTTTTTGGTGCTCATTTTCGTTTGGCTGTTTTATACACTCTATTCATGATTATTGTCCGTAAGTAGGCAATATCTTCTGTAATAGAGTGGGGGCTATTCATTTATATAAGTTGCTAGTCGAAAATATTTCATTTTGAAAGTATTTCGAGTTTTTTTTCTTAGTGTGGCCACATATGTATCTGCATATGGTCTGTCAGATAACTCAACTTGTATGATGAATAGTTATTTGTCCGGGCGGAAACAGCAGATCAAAATTGGGGATATTGTTGGTACATGGGCAAATCTGAAGAAGGGGGTTCCCCAAGGCTCTATTCTCGGACCACTTCTTTTTAATGTTTTTATAAATGACATTTTTTATTTTATTAAAAAAGGAACATTGTATAATTACGCTGATGATAACACACTTTCATTTAACTCACCAAATTTTGATGAACTTACAAATGTTTTAGAATCCGAGAGTAAAGTCCTTATTGAATGGTTTGATTTAAACTGCATGCAGGCAAACCCAGACAAGTTTCAGGCCATAGCAGTTGGGAAGAAAACGGCTGATAGATCACCTGCAGTCAAAATAGGGGAAGTAACTATCTCTTGTGATGAAGTTGTAAAATTATTAGGTGTAGACATTGATTTCAAATTAAATTTTGATGGTCATATCTCTAAGCTTCTGAAGAAAGCAGCACAGCAACTTAATATTCTCAAACGTATTGGAAAAGATCTCTCAAAACTGAACAGGCTTACTATTTTTTATACTTTTATCTTGTCTAATTTTAACTTTTGTCCCCTCTCATGGCACTTTTGTTCTGAAGCGAATACCAAAAAAATCGAAAAAGTACAGGAACGGGCTCTTAGATTTGTGTATAATGATTACAATCTTTCATATAATGATCTTTTGCTGAAAGCTAAATTGCCAACCTTACACATTCGAAGAATGCGTGTGGTTGCAATAGAAACTTTCAAAATCTTTCATGATCTGGCTCCGCCAGTTTTAACAGATCTTATCCACAAACGAGAGAATAAATACAGTTTTAGGTACTCAAATATTCTAAGTATACCTCAGGTGAACTCAACCAGATACGGCAAGAACTCCTTTAGATATGCAGCGCCAGTTTTATGGAACTCCCTACCCGAAGACTTCAGAAAGATTACAAATTTCAATCAGTTTAAGCAGTTAATGTCATCCTGAGCGGCACTGACTGTAAATGCTCAGCCTGTGCAAACTTCTAGATGAAACAACTAGTTTTGCCATAGCCGGTTGAGTGAGCATTATTTATATCAGGTTTTGTTAAAATTGTCGTTTTTTTTATCCATTTTTATTTAAATTTAACTTAATTGTGATATTCATGTTCTATTTAAATGTGCTGTCCAAAATTGTGCTATATTGTACTATTTATTTTTTATATTTTTTTATTTTTGAACCAAACTTAATTGTGATATTCATGTTACATGTAATTGTGCTGTCCAAACACGTGCTGTTTTGTACTGTCCTATCTGTTTATATGTGTCGGTTCAAAAGTTCTTGAGAACTTATGTTACTTGTTATATATCTTGCCGACGTTAAATAAAATTTATCTATCTAAAAATTTATCTATCTATCTATCTAGGGCACGAACGCGATTTTCCTATTGTCGGACGTTCCTATTTTCGACAAAGAATTTTTTTTAATTTGTTTTCGACTTTGTCTCGTTCGATATTTGAATAGGTTTTCCGTACCACGTTCACTAAGGGGCTAAGGGAAACCTAAACCCAGTTCGGGTCAGGAAATTTGGTGGTGGTCACAAAACGGGAACTTGTGATTCTCATGAGATAATTTGTTTCCGTTGTTGCTAAAGACATAACGGTTGCTCTAATGAGAAACCGGGCTTGTCTCAGGCCTTGGGGGCCTCTATGGAGGGGCCTGACTATTAGGTACTATCAGGGTAAGTATCAGGGTAAGTATCAATAAGTGAGATTCAGAAACTACAGTGGTTTCTGAGTCTGAGCCAAGTCCGAGTCCGAATAGTGGCAGGGTGTCTCTTATGACTGAGACATCCAATGTCGCTAGTTCTGCTGTGGGTGGTCCGCTACCCACTGAGTAAGGACACCGGACGCCAGTCTGTTTTCGGCAAGATTCAGAAACTAAACACTGTTTCTGAGTATAGCCAAGTCCGAGTCCGAATAGTGGCAGGGTATCTCTAATGACTGAGACATCCAACGTCGCTTTTTCTGCTCTGGGTGGTCCGCTACCTACTGAGTAAGGACACCGGAAGCCAGTCTGTGTTCGGCAAGATTCAGAAACTAAAGACTGTTTCTGAGTCTACGCCAAGTCCGAGTCCGAATAGTGGCAGGGTGTCTCTTATGACTGAGGCATCCAACGTCGCTAGTTCTGCTCTGGGTGGTCCGCTACCCATTGAGTAAGGACACCGGACACCGGACACCGGACACCGGACACCGGACACCGGAAACCGGACACCGGACACCGGACACCGGACACCGGAAACCGGACACCGGAAACCGGACACCGGACACCGGACACCGGACACCGGACACCGGACACCGGACACCGGACACCGGACACCGGACACCGGACACCGGACACCGGACACCGGACACCAGTCGGTGTTCGGCAAGAGTCAGAAACTGAAGACTGTTTCTGAGTCTAGCCAAGTCCGAGTCCGAATAGTGGCAGGGATCTCTAATGACTGAGACATCCAACGTCGCTAGTTCTGCTCTGGGTGGTCCGCTACCCACTGAGTAAGGACACCGGACACCGGACACCGGACACCGGACACCGGACACCGGACACCGGACACCGGCCACCGGACACCGGACACCGGCCACCGGACACCGGACATCAGTTCTGCTCTGGGTTATACGCTAACCACTGAGCAAGAACACCGGACACCAGTTCTGCTCTGGTTTATACGCTAACGGCCGAGCACGAACACCGGACACCGGTTATGCTCTGGGTTATAAGCTAAACACTGAACAAGAACACCGGACACGGGACAGGTAGATTCAAGGGGATAGGCGATGTGGGTATAGTACACGAAAATCCAATTGGGCGCGCCTCGGTGGAATGCAAGCGTATTCCTCCGGTCAACAGAAGTGTCAAATATAGCCACTGATAACGGCGACGCTGGTCTTGACCACGCCGTTTTCAGCGGAATATCTGTTCAAGGTTATGGATATACAACAGGGTAACGGTATAGGACATGGCCTACCGACACACTGGATTAGTCCTGATGTGAATCTGATGACGTCAGACAGGAGGGCGCACAGACTCGTCGATCAGGACGGGTAGATCCGGGTCTAGTAGCAAGAGAGCTAGGTATAGGTCATCTTCCAGTAGCTCGTCTACCAGGCCGCGGGATTGTATATCCATGAAACACAAACGACATTCTAGGTCGTGTCTAAGGTACGATCATAGACGTCGTCATAGGCAGACAGAGCATTGGAGTCGCTGTTTCAGTAGTCAATCAGAGCGACCAGGCACATCATGGCTACGTCTCTGACTATGTCGGCAGACATGGTTCTGTTGAGGAGCGACGCCACGTTAGCTACGGCGTCCATTCTTACGATACAGGGAAAGGACCTCCTTCGGGAAGCATCCCTTCAGGCCACGAGTCTGTTTGGAAACAGATGTTCTCATGTGACTGCTGCTGACGCTGCAGTAAGACATAGTCAGCAGTTAGCGAGACTATCAGTGGCCTCTTTAGCCAAGCGGTTCGCTTATAGAAGCGCAACTCGGGCTGGAAAGGGGACATAAGCAAGCTTCAATATCCCCTTCTCCTAACCCAGCGAGTGAGGTAACGGGTATCTTTAAGCAACCCATAACACCTATACAGCCTCAATAAGGTGGGGCTCCCAGAGGGGCGCTACACGCATCAGAGATTGGCAATCTCCGAGCTTCTACAGCCAGCTGTTTGTTGTACCAATAGATAGATCATTTCTAGATAGAGACGGCTCGATCGATACGTCGGACTATTAGAGTCAACGATTGGGCAGTCTCCATCGAACCACAGGAAGGTTATCTTCATATACCGATATGTCATGCATCCAGAAACTTTCTAAGCTTTCAGTCGCAAGGCATGGTATAGCAGTTTTGTGTCCTACCCTTCAGAATAGCCACGGCGTTCACAAAACTAATAGAGGTAATCTCGGTAGAGTCCAGACCGTGTGTTATTGTATACTTCAATACTTGGACGACTGGCTCCTGCACGATCAGTCCAGAGACACACTGCTATTCAAGCTGCGTGTGTTTTGGGATCTTATCACGGGGTTGGGTATCATGCCGAACATAGAAATGTCGGAACTAGTACCGAAACAGGACATCTGATACGTAGGGATGAGTTTCCTTACCAGACTGGGGATAGTCAGGGTACACTTGGTCAGTGCCGATATGTACAGTGTAGACATGATGTTGCGAGTGATCTTCAAAGCTGTGTATCCGCTTCAACTACCAGCCAGGGGGCTATTTTAGCTGCTAGGGGTATTGAATTCAGAGGCAGATACGCAATGTAGGTCGTCTACCAATGTACTGTGGACTACCTGTCGAGGGGGGTTCGAAAGTCCTTACCGAAGGATCACTGTTAAGGACAGTGACCAACGCGGTTATCAACAGGTAGAGCCACCCCTGGTTGGGTCTGTTTGCGATCATGATGGACAATCAGAGCCCAATGTATGTGTCTCCAGTTCTGGACTCGGGGCATAGGCGGTGGGCGCATGTCCGTCTCATGGAAATGAGTATACGGGTAAGCATTTCCACAATCAGTAAATTCGGGTCACACTAGTGGTACCATGCTGGCCAATGACAAGTTGGTTCTCCAGCATACTGGAACGTCCAGTGTACCATCCGGTGGGCATTCCAGTGTTTCCCAAGCTTCTGTCACAGCATGCAGGGGGAACACTTCATGCGAATACGCTCGTTCTGATTCTTCACGTCTGGAGGCTATCAGGAAGGGAATCAGAAAGGACAAATTTTCGCGTCTAGCTGCAGCAATCATTACACAGGCAAAGTCATTTTGCTACTGCATGCTAAGACGCGAATGGGAGGTCTGTGTTAATTTCTGTAAGTTAAAGCAAATTAATCCAGTCAGTCCAGCTGTAGGCGAAATGGGCGATTTCCTTAGTAATTGTTCGATGAAAAGAAATCGTCAGCGTCGATTAGGAAGGGATACATGTAGGCATTGGCCAACTGTTTCAAGTTCACTTCAGTGCCGATAGGTATCATAGGTTCAGACCCCCGTTATAGGCGATGATTTCATTCTTCACTAGAGAAAGACCAGTAGCGAGAATAGTTAACCTAAAGGGAATCTAACAGTGATTATATAGGATTTAACGAAAGATCAGTATGAGCCCATGTGACAGCTTCCCTCTTTTGATTGATCAGTCAAGAATGGGTTACTCCTCGTTTTCGCATCGGCGAAAAGGCGGCGGGAATTACGCGGCCTGTACATGGGCGACCAGCATCTGGCTTAGATAATGATTCCGTTACTGTGGTTGCGAAGCTGGGTTCCTTGCTAAGGCTCGGGTCCCATGTAGGCATACCCGACCGTTCGTGATCCCAGGCATGTCCAAATCGAGTCGGTTATCTGTGACATTATATACTTTAAGTATTCTATAATGTAGAATTGTCGTATCTTAACTCGGTAAAAGCACATGCTTCCGGTTAATAACAACAACAATGTCAATAGATTAAATTCATTCGCACTGATCCAGAATATGAGTTTATCTCTCGCCCAGCACGAACCTACCAGATTTAACCGAGACGGAAAACACGCTATGCCCTGGCACATAGATCAAGGTCACGATCAGATGATAATGTGGGCTTCGTGGCGCAATCGGTTAGGACATTCGGCTAGATGATGGTGAATTTCATAAGACAAAATGCACCAGGCTTGTCAGAGGAAAAAGGCACTTCACCGGTACGGGTGAATGTTAAAATCCTTTGATGGCATCAGGTGGGGAAGACAGGATGCACACTGGGAGTCATCTAGTGATAGAGGACTCAGGACTGGTCTCAGCAGCTAGTGTAGCTGTGGAGAACAGTGCCCCTTCTTATAACGGAGGCAGTAGCTTCGGTATACCAGTATCTGTCTCAGGATAGTGATCCTGTTCAACCTGCGCAGGTGCCGAGGGCTAAGTCTCTGTGTGAAGCAGACTAGGTTAATGCTTTCAAGGGTAGGCCTAGACTGCCTCAACCCCACACTGTAGGAGTTCTGTTAGAGGAATGGATCTGGCACAGGGTTTGACCCCAAAACTAAGTTGGATTTCTTAAAGCCAATACTTTTCTGGCACATCAGGGGCTCAAGTATTAGGATATGCTTACATACACTTGGCTCCTAGAGTATTCGGCCTTGGAAAAGGAGGCTCAGAGATGGGAGTATCCAAGTCTTGGTTCCATAAGGCACGGACTTGTTTTGTGCAAGGTCAGAGCGAGGTGAACTAGGCACTACATCTCAATGACTAACCAATGAGAGGTAGGCACTGGATTTTTTACTCCATGCGTGGGTAATCAGGTTCTATCCAAATCGTCAGTTTACAGATGGATATCTCTCGCAACACGCAGAGCATATCGATCCAATTCGGTTAAGGGCTCATAAGGTTATAATCGATTCCCATGAGGTCGGAGCAGTATTTACCTCCTCTGAGTTCCTCTATGGAGTGACCCTGGGGATAAGATAATGGAAGCGGCATCCGGGAAGTCTCATTCCACTTTTATCAGTTTTACATACGTACACTGACTGCGCAGAGCGCAAATATTTACACATTGGATCCCCTAGTCGCGGCTAGCACGGTTGTCGCGGGTGCAAAGCATGTGTAAAAGGCTCAATTTTGTAGCCTGTTGTTATTCTTGGCCAGTGGATCTAGTCCAGGATAACAAATTGTTGGTATATTCACATTGGCAGTACAAAACGTTCTAGTTATCAGCTAGTTCAAGTTTTGTGCCTGGGAAGTTTTCGTAGATTGTTTTCTTGATTACACATCACTGGTTATGCCAGTCTGGATACATATTTTACTATAATGTGTGGGGTTACCAATGATTGTGAGGTCCGGAGAGGGTAACGGTGAGTTCCCTGTGCTCCGGAGTGCTAACGGTACTAGGTATCATGACACTCGAAAACACATAATCATTCATCCAGGGTCATGAATACCATGTTTTGTAATTATTGATAGTATGTGGTTGTCAATATGCATAGGGTATTTTATGTTAGCATTACTATTTGTAAGTAATGTGGGTTAGAACTTTAAGAGACGTGTGGACATGGCCAAGGGTCAGTGTAGATGCTGTGAGTTTTAGATATGAGGCACAACAGTGTGTATGACATGACGCTAACATATTATGAGTTAGTCACATTCAGTGCGTGTGGAACTGCGACTGGGGACAGTACTCAAGCAGACCAGAAGACTTAGCTGGCGGCTCAGTTATCTTCTGGGAGCAGGAAAAGGGGGGGGGGGGGGCGCTGCTCAGACGGTGCCCGGGTCAAGTCAAGTTATTTGGTGAGTCAATTTATTGATCCTAGGTTAAGTATTCACAGAGCGAATTAATTTATTTTTCTGGTTTCTGTGTCACCTTACCTTCCCGCATTGGAGACAAATTCTAGCAACATATAACAGGGAAGTATGATACAGAAATCAGAATTTTTCAATGTAAAATTAGTTTCTGTGAGTACTTACCTGTTATATGTATTTAACACCCGCCTCCCACCCCGCAAGGTGAGAGATTTGTTCTATCGCAAAGCGGAAGTCTCCCGTGCGCGCATGCGCGGTCGATATGGGATGGGACAGGTGTAAGTGCGGACTAGGTGCGGGTCAATAAATTGTATTCGGAATGGGTAGCCCCAATAGAAGCTATATAGCAACATATAACAGGTAAGTACTCGCAGAAACTAATTTTACATTGAAAAATTTTGATTTTAATACAAGAAAACATTGTCAATGTGAAATTTAGAGACTATCATAATTTTGCACTTACGAACATTTTAGTCGTACAAGTTTAGTGGAGGTGCTTTCATATTCCTTTACATGCACAATGTATAGCTCCAATATTGCCTCAGTTTCCAACGGGAAAGAGTGTTGGGATAAAACAACAAGGATACACGATCACCACAATGGCAGGGGAATCCAACCAGAATGGAAATGGCTTCAACCAATGGCTTCCGTTGTCAACTACTTCACCATTGTTAATATTTACACCTTTTATAAACTCATAATGCAAACGCCCATTCGACGGACTGCGCTTACATCCCAATACAATACATTAGACACACTTGACGTCACGCCATGTTGTTGATTGGTTAAAGTTTGTTTGACATCATTGATTGTCAATAACTATAGTCTGTTTCACGAAAGCTGCCCAAATTGTATGGCCATATAAACAATTCGAAAACAATATTTTTTCCGATAATATTAAATTAAAGGAAAATTTAAGAATGAGCCTTCTTTTTATTTCGTGAAATTTGGTGAAATATTGGTTTTATTACGAAAAATTGATTTCTCTATGGGAATTTAACATGGGGTGAAAAGAGATAGAGGAGTGTGGGAGGAGTCAAAAAACTATTGTTTTTGGAAATTGACTCCGAAACCTAGCTAGATAGCTTGGAAATGATCTAACTAAGAAAACAAAAGTTAAATTTTAAAAATCGGTCCAGTATTTCTGAAATTCTAAAAAATTTGCCCATGTTAAATCCCCATAGACATCTTCACTCCGTGAAGATGTCTATGGGGATTTAACATGGGCAAA
>CM055277.1:4219348-4452113 GCA_029237695.1 Conchocele bisecta | reverse complement strand
ATACCACCGTGCGTCGCTATCATTAAAATAAATGTTACAAAATGATTATATCGGTATAGCGGGCACTCGTAATATTTAGAACTGGTGGAATAGTGACACAATTATACACTTATTTAATTCCTATAAAGAACATTTTGTGCCTACTGAGTGGGCATGTACATTTAAGATGTGCGATGTTTCATGAACATTATTTACAGAAACTCTGATATGTTCTACAAATGACGTCGAAAGATGACGAAAGATTCAGAGCACATGCGGAATTCTCAATTTCGTTAACTGTCGACATCATTTACGGAAAACATCGTAAATTTTGTAAATATTTGCATGAGATATGCAATGTGTCACATCTTCTTATGTACATGTGCAAGTGCAACATCACATGGCTTGTCTCATATGTGGGTATTATTAGCAAGATTAACGCAGTTGGACATGCATTTACGCGGATTACTTACATGTACATTTGTATTCTCCGTTTATCTTTTTTTAGCTCACCTGAGCGAAGCTCATGTGAGCTATTGTTACCGCAATGTGTCCGTCGTCTTCCGTCGTCGTCCGTCGTCCGTGAACATTTTCAAACGTCTTCTCCTCGGTAACCATTGGGCCTATAGTCACCAAACTTCATGGTCATGGTCCTTAGGTAGGGGGATTACAAAATTGTTAAAATGACGTCATTACGTAATCCAAGATGGCCGCCGTCTAAAAATAGCATAAATTCTTTAAAAATCTTCTTCTCAAGAACCGCCAACCGGATTTCGACAAAACTTGGTAGGAATGATCGATGTACAATGCTCTTTCAAATTTGCTAAAATGGTGACCCCGGGGTCAAAAATGGGCGTGGCCCGTGGGGTCAAATTGGGGTCAAATTTTATTTTTGACCGAATATGGTCATGTCATATATCAAATTGAAGGTATCAATGATGCGATCACTCTGGTGCATTTCTTGTCGATATCGGATGGTTATGTCATCCAAGATGGCCGCCGAAAGTCAAAAGGTTGTTCTTTTATTAGAAATTTCAAAATTCTTCTTCACATGAACCGCTTGGCCCATGGTAGTCAAACTTAAAAGTTATGGTCCATGGGTGAAGCCTTTCTAAATTTGTTAAAATGGAGGTCATCGCTAATCCAAGATGGCCGCCGTCTAAAAATAGCATAAATTCTTAAACAATCTTCTTCACATGAACCGCTAGATGGATTTCGACGAAACTTGGTAGGAATGATCGATGTACAATGCTCTTTCAGAGTTGTTAAAATGGTGACCCCGGGGTCAAAAATTGGCGTGGCCCGTGGGGTCAAATGTTATTTTTGACCGAATATGGTCATGTTATATATTAAATCGAAGATATCAATGAGACGATTTCGAACGTCTTTTTCTCAGGAACCACATGGCCAATGCTTGCCAAACTTCATAGGAAGTTAAGATCCTTGGGTGAAGCATTTTCAGATTTGGTAAAATGAGAGTCATCGCTTAATCCAAGATGACCGCCATCTAAAAATAGCACATTTTTTTAAAACACATGAACTCTATGTCACATTCTCTTCTGGTGTTCGTCGAGTCAGGTGAGCGAATTAGGGCCATCATGGCCCTCTTGTTTATTTTCACACACAAACATGTACAAACAAGACATATTACTAGTAACATGCATGTGCATAATTACATTCCATTCCATATTTCTAAATTCAAATGTAATATTGGGTTTATTATGAGAAGTTACAACTAAAAAATGGATTTAATGCATATTTTATATATTATGTTATGCAAAGTGATATTCAAGATGGTCACCATATGCGAGAAATGTCGCAAAATGACGTACATTTGTATAGAAAATATATAACATTTACCCTAATTACTATATATGAATTTGTTGTATGGGTGATTTGAAGACATTTGAACTACGCAATACATTTAATGCATACTGTAGTGGATCTCCGGTTCCACTACAAGATTCTGTCATCCTGGTCGGACTGAGTCCCCCTAATCTGAGTTACAAAGCCCCAGAGTGCCTGTCATGATACACCTGTAATCTTGAAATACATTTTGATGGATTACTGGGCATATTATGCCACCCTGGAGACTTTCCAGGGCCTTTAGCCAGTGACTGTTCATTGACAGTTGCCGGCTATTGGTCATTGTCGGTTACTGGTATCACTGTCGTGACCCTTCGATTCACACAGCATGTGACTGCTATTTCCTATCACATTTAACCTTAGCCTACACTCTTGTCTGACCAGGATCGGCATCATCTTATTCACTATTCATTATAGTCCCTAGAAAGTACCCGCTCGCACCCGCTCGCACAAGGAATAGTGCATGGTATTCATAGCAATATAACAAAGTTTATAGAGCGCGGTAGTGTAAATTCCCCAACTTCATGTAAACTTGCCTACTTTTAGCCGTGCGAGCAGCCTCCAGTAAATCTTTTCAACCACCGAATAATATGTCATTGCAAAGATCTGCACTGTCGCTATCTGCTCTTATAGCGCCCACACAGACCAAACTTGTCATTATTCTAGACGACACATTTGTGTGCTGGATTTCTACTTGTTATTTTGCGTATCCAATATGGCCGACATTTTTCCTTGCGTCTCTGATTGGCTGGGCTGTGATTGGTTGGAATTATTTGCAGCGGGAAATTTGATTGGGGCTCGCACTGCTGCTGCTCGCATCTCGTCTATATAAATGTATAAAGGAGGCGAGCTGCGTAAATCATTAACTAACTTGTCAGTCGACTGACCCACTCATATTGTCAGTAACCGCTAGTGACATATTGTCGACTCAGATAACCAGTTAGTTCGCGTCACGCTGAATAACTTAGTACTCTGTCACATAGTAGTATTAGTTAAGTTCATTTGAGCCATCCTGACACGAGGCTCTTGCATTAATAAATAAGTATGAGTTCAGACGCTCGTTGTTGTCAACTTGAAATCCAGATAGACAGTAATAACACTACCGTGCTGCCAACCAGGGCCGGGGTGTTGGTTACACTACTTTGTTTATTATATTATGCAAAATGGTATTCAAGATGGCCACCAAATTTTGAGAAATATCGCAAAATAACTTTACACCTATATATACAGCAAATTAGCACAGGGAAATGAAAGAAAAACAACTTTATTGTTATTTATGCTTGAAACATGCCTCAACTATGCAGACTTAGTGCATTTAATTTTTTTTAGCACAATTATGTTTGTAAGTTTGTAACTGCACAACTAATTGGAATAACCTGCTAAATGAACAAGCTTATCAGTAAATTTTAAACAAATCACCATTGTCATTACTTTATCGTCAGGAAGCACCGCATTGAAATTATCGATAATAAGTACTTTGATCTATATCGTTAGTTTAACCCAAAACTAATGGTACCTAGAAATATCATAATTATAAATAATCATTTTTAAATCGAAGTGTTTACGGAAGATGGGCAGCATCGTAGTACAATTTTCATACGTGAGGTGATAGCAGCAGCTATACTATATTATCATTTTGTAATTCCATTCGCGCGGATAAACAGGATTGATCGACCGAGTTTGAAATATCCATTTACAATACTGCACTCATTATGACTATGATTACCAAATCAACAATAATTTAAAATACATATACAGTGGCGTAGCTCTGTATAGGCACTGTAGGCCCGGGCCTATACGCTTTTGCGGATAATGACAAAAATAAAAATGCGACAAATGCAAGAAAATCAGGGGGGTGGAGGGGGAGGGAGTATAGCTATGGTGGTGAACTATAACGACATCGGAAGATGATCAGCGGCGTAGGAAGGTATTGATTGAAAAGTGGTGCGGCCATACCGTCGAACGAGCAAAGTTCGTGAGAATGGGGGTGGGGGGGGGGGGGGGGGGGGCGGGGCACGGTTACACGAAGCACCCAAATAAACCCAAATCAACCCACATATAGTCTAAATACGAGTGCTGATCCAAAAGTTCGTGGACAACGTCAGTTAACAGACCGAACATGGAGGTATTCTTGAAATATATTGCAGGCATGTGTCTTTATATATAATGAGTATATGTATGAACTTTCATGAACATATCTGGTTATTTATAGTTGCTGTGTTGGCGTGAACAATGGTGGTCAGAGTATAGCGGGGCAGGTCACGACGTCATTTGTTGTGACGTTACGTTATGCGGACAATACTTCTCACATAATTGTTTTCCGAAATATTTTCCACCGGCAGAAATTAATTTCTGATGCCACTCAACCCACTTGCGGAGATCTTTTATACCACTGTGGTTCGAAAGTTCTTGGAGATGTTTGTAGTTTCAGTCCGTAACTCTGATATATCTGTGAATCGTCTTCCCATTAGTTCACTCTTCAATCGCAGGAATAACGCAAAATCACAAGGTGAAAGGTCGGGTGAACATGGGCGATGTTTGAACATTTCCACTCCCAAATTGGCGGGGGTGATGGCTCACATTTCCACTGACTGGACTGTTTTGATTCTATTGAATGGTATAGCCACAATTCGTCTACTGTAATGATACGATCAATAAATGAATGTCCATCTTTCTTCCATCTTCGCAAATCCTTGAACAAGCAACTCCTTTTTTTCTGTACACACTATCATTGGAGCCCAAGGAGCTCTTAAAAATCCCATATAGTCTGATATACTGTTTCATATTACTAGCTTAGCTGTTCACTTAATTGATGCAACGTTATTCTCCAGTCTTCGTCTAGTTTAGCGTTTACCAGCGTAACGTTTCTTCGTCGGTCTATCGCCCCGATCATCGTCCGTAACGCTCATCCTACAGTCGGGAATCATTTTATGTTATTTATAAACAACCACACCCTTTTCATTCCTGATGCAATTTCCATACGTTGCTTTGTTTCTACGGGCGTTGTCCCAAAGTTTACACAATATTGAATGATAGTCCTCGTTTTCTCACTTTCTGATGACGCTATTTTTGTATTCGAGTAAAACACTATAATTATGCTGTCGCAGTTTTCGCTCTCAAATTCACACCATAACATCAAATGACGTCATAATATACAATGCTGACGTTGGATGAATATTACAAACGTTGGCCAAGGTTCTGCGCAATTTACTTTAAGGTGCTTACTCATACTTTTCGTGACTTTATATAAAAACACGATATGCGGAGCAGTCGCAAATTTGACGTCAAATCAAACTTATTCTTGCGACATCCGCGTTAATATTTATATATAATAACTTGATTATGAGCAAATATTGAACCATCTATAACGTTGTGTTCGTTAATTATAGACGGTGTCCCCGAACTTCTGGATCAGCCCTCGTACATATAAATATACCACAAATACCCCCTAGATATTGTCAGATAGTAGTGTAAAGTATATATTGACACAAAACACATCATATAATTGACATATGTAGTCAAATAAATCTGTTAAATTGGCCATATGTTCGATTAATGCACATTGAATCACCAATCATATGGGAAATACATGCACATATAGCTTAATATATATAACTATGCCACAAATACACCCTTAAACATATCAGTGTATGCTCTCCTTACGTTATCAGAATTTGTATATCCTATTTTATGTATCAGTGTAGACCCTGATCTTTATTATTGTCCGCACTTTTTGGGATACGTGTATATTTTACTAAAATGCCCCACAAATATGCCACAAATACACCCTCAAAGGTAGACTACCAGTACGAACATCGGCTTACCTCTTCAAACATTTTATCAGAATACGTACTGACTGATAACATATTGTTGTATCAGGCATTGACCTGATATCAACATCCGGGTTACAACAAAGTGAAAACTGACGTTCCATTGGTCGGTTGACGTCACGTGACATTACAGAATGACGTCAGTGTAATGACACAACGTAAACAAGTCCGCGTTCTGTCCATAGAATACGACGTCATCTAATGTCATTTTAGAGCATAAAACGTTACCTGATAAATAGAATACCAGGCTAGTGTATTTTGATATCAAGTTTATCAGGCTCGGCTCGGAAACGATAGGAATTCCTCGGTAAGCCTCGGAATTCCTACGCGTTTCCTAGCCTTGCCTGATAAACTTGATATCAAAAGACATTCACCTGGTATTCTCTATATATGAGCAGCGTCGTGCGAAAATGACGTTATCGAGTAAATGAGGTCGGAAACGTCGCTTCCATTTAAGCTTTTGACATAGCTGACGTTGTTCTTGACAGCTGGTAATGACATACGATATAAGTGTATTATCGTGTGCTAGTCGGTGTACCATCAGCGAAACAAACCAATTGTATGTAGACCATTAACTATTTTAATTACCATTTTATGTCAAAATATAAATGTACGTTTTCGGGGTTGTTATGAAAATAAATGATCAGAAACGAGCAATGTTGAGTAGCATGTGAGCTGGTGGTGTCGGCAGCCCAGTTCGCGTATGGACCCGATACATGCTTTTCTTTTTGTGTTAGTGTATCGTTTACCGAGATTTTGGGGTAAAATGCTATTTAATGCTAGTGTGAAAGTTCAAAAACGTACATGTAGTCGTAAACGTTACAGTACATGTTACATAGCGTCTCCCTTGCTTTATACGCGTATCTGTTTCTGATTTAATTTCATTTATGTGTGTCAGATTGCATTTAGTGCATGTATCAGTAACGAAGGAATTGTATTACACACAATGTGATGACCACCGTGACTCATCAAAACTGTGACCATATATCATGTGAGAGAGGAAAGGTGCCCGCTCGCCCAATCTATAAACATTTTGAGGAACCATTTTCTATTAGTTCAAACACGGCTTATGCTAATTACGTTCAGTTCTCTATTGCTTCACATGTTCGCCTCTACGTGGTAATTGTATGTTATAGGCTACATATGTATCATACATGGCGTAAAACGAAATACGATTACTTTGTCCTGAGGTAATTAATGTGACGTCAGAAAAAAGTTGCGACGTCACAATAATGAGCGACGTGACGTTCAAATCGCATTCAGTGTATGTGCTAAAAGTTTACTAAATCAGCCGAGTTACATCGGAATTGTATAAAACAAATATCAGTATGTTCAGAAATTAGCTCTGCATCGGAAAACGTCAAAAAGTAAAAATGTCAATATTTGGCCATAAGGTACCTTTTCCCACGAAGCGGCTCATATAATATATCCGGATGTATCTGTGTTAGACCCTGATCCATGTCCCCCCCCCCCCAGCTCGTTTGGTACATGATTGTTATATATAGTAAATCAGGAAATACAACGTTTGTCATTTACTTTGTCCGGAAATATATGCTGGAAAATGAGGGTATTAGTAGGTCTGAATATAATAAAGATTGTTCTCCATTTAGTCCACGAATTTAACTATAATTTATGCATGAACATAATTATTTCAGTTTATCCGGATATATACTATTCGCCATTTGAAACGTGGATCTCTGTGATTGATACATGTACATATTATAATTCTATATGACCAGGATGTACACTTTCCTGTAGTCGGTCTGTACATCTAAAAAATAGACGTGATCAGTGTAGCTTCTGTACAAATAGCACACTGACCGCTGTAACCTGATAACGATATGTATGGCTTATTAGAGGCAAGACGAGTGTTTCATTGATGGAATGGCGAACAGTGCAGCACCTGATCAGATTGCGGATACACAGGCTGATCTGGATCGCCACTGTTCGCAAAACCCATAAGCAAAATGTAGCTTACCAAAATAAACCAGTGTCACATAAATTTATTTTTCACTATGCCTACTAGATTAATCAACATTCGTATCATTTGTTAGATTTGATATTATATATGTGACGCGCCAAGCGAAAACATCCCTTATCGGTAAACGCGACGTAACGAGTTATGACGTTACAAAAAACGGTGTAATTTTCGCGCTGTTTGGACAAGCAGAAGTCACATGTAGCGTCATTGTCTATATGTATACATTAAATGGCGTGTCGGCCCGAAGGAGCCGGTACCCCCAGCCCCATGCCTCTCATGTTTTGTCAATTTATTTATTTTCTACTAAACATGTTTTGGCAGCATATGAGAATCGTCTCATAAGACGATTGTTATGTGTCCTGTTGCGGACACGTTACAATCTCGCGATTTTTAGCTCGACTATTCGAAGAATAGTTAGAGCTTATGTTGTCACCCTGGCGTCGGCGTCGGCGTCGGCGTCACCGTCACCGTCACCGTCACCGTCGGCGTCACCGTGAGTCACGCCTTGGTTAAGGTTTTAGTCAACCTTGTATATGGAATACTACTGGCCCTACACCCACCATACTTGGACAATTTCATCTCGTAGTGATGTACATCAATAACCCCTGATCTATATTTGACATTGACCTACATTTCCTCTTGAATAACTTAGTTAATTCCCCTTGGTTAAGGTTTTTAGTCAACCTTGGTTAAGGTTTTTAGTTAAGCTTGTACATGGAATACTATTGTGCATACATACACCATACTTGGACAACCTTTTCTCATAGTAATGTACATCAATAACCCCTGATCTATATTTGATCTTGACCTACATTTCCTCTTGAATTACTTAGTTAATTCCCCTTGGTTAAGGTTTTTAGTCAAGCTTGTATATGGAATACTCCTGGCCCTACACTCACCATACTTGGAAAACTTCATCTCCTAGGGATGTACATCAATAACCCCTGATCTAAATTTGACCTTGACCTACATTTCCTCTTGAATTACTTTAGCTAACTCTCTTTGGTTAATGTTTTTAGTCAAGCTTGTAGATGGAATACTCCTGGCCCTGCACCAACCATACTTGGACAACTTCATCTCCTAGTGATGTACATCAACAACCTCTGACCTATATTTGACCTTGACCTACATTTAACCTTGAATTACTTAGTTAATTCCCCTTGGTTAAGGTTTTTATTTAAGCTTGTATATGGAATACTACTGGCCCTACACTCACCATACTTGGACAACTTCATCTCATAGTGATGTACATCAACAACCCCTGATCTATATTCGAACTTGACCTACATTTCCTCTTGAATTACTTACCTAATTCCCATTGGTTAAGGTTTTTAGTCAACCTTGGTTAAGGTTTTTAGTCAAGCTTGTACATGGAATACTGTTGTGCATACGGACACCATACTTGGACAACCTTTTATCATAGGGATGTACATCAATAACCCCTGATCAATATTTGACCTTGACCTACATTTCCTCTTGAATTACTTAGTTAATTATCTTTGGTTAAGATTTTTAGTCAAGCTTGTAGATGGAATACTCCTGGCCTTACACCAACCATACTTAGACAACTTCATCTCCTAGTGATGTACATCAACAACCTCTGACCTATATTTGACCTTGACCTACATTTAACCGTGAATTACTTAGTTAATTCCCCTTGGTTAAGGTTTTTAGTCAACCTTGGTTATGGTTTTTAGTCCAGCTTGTAGATGGAATACTATTGTGCATACAGACACCATACTTGGATAACCTTTTCTCATAGGGATGTACATCAATATACCCTGACCTATATTTTACCTTCACCTACATTTAACCTTGAATTACTTGGTTAATGTTTATAGTCAAACTTGTATATGGAATACTCCTGGGCCTACATCAACCATACTTGGACAACTTCTCTCCTAGTGGTGTACATCAATAATCCCTGACCTATATTTGATCTTGACCTACTTTTATCCTTGGATTACTTAGTTCTTTCCCCTTGGTTAAGGTTTTTAGTCAAGCTTGGAATACTTCTGGGCCTACAGCAACCATACTTGGAAAAATTCATCTCCTAGTGATGTACATCAATAACCCCTGACCTATATCTGACATTGACCTACATTTAACCTTGAATTACTTACTTAATTTCCCTCGGTTAAGTTTTTTAGTAAACCTTGGTTAAGGTTTTTATGCAGGCCGCAGCCACCTTGTTTGTCAAGCTATGTGTACATAGACAACATTCGTAGTCGAGCTATGCTGCTTTCCTACAGCTCTTGTTTATTACTGATGCTGAACACGTTTTTTAATCTTCGCTTGTCGCATAATATACAATAAGCTCGTTTTGTCCGATCACGTCGTACATAACATGCACCTGCGGTTGTAATCAATACTGACTGTGAAGTGCGGAGGGTGAGACACCAAAAGTTACAAAGTCATGCCGATCTGACATTTGATACATGCCGACGTGATGTCAACATACACACATTTACGATCAATTACTCAACATATATTTATCCATTTTGGGACACTATCAGGCATGGAATAAAATAGAACTTTATTTAGTAAGGTTTGGTTCTGGAATTATCTTTCGCACATAATTATTCCATAACTTTATGACATCTGAAATTTAAAAGTCGGAGGTGCAGAATCCCAGAAAAGAAGATAAGGCAAAAACCGGCGATGCGATGCAGTAACCAATAACATATCGAAATATGTTTTCCCCCCAAGAAACATGTATTGGTAGCACATAAGAATCTTCTCCTAAGACGACGATTATCATGTTTTTGTCAAACTATGTTGTTGTTTTTAGTCAATAATTATTGGTGTGTGTCCACATTTATTCTACTTCTTAATAAAAGCATGTTTCAGCAGCACATGATAATCGTCTCCTAATACTATGTGTACGTTTCCTGTTTGGGACATGTTACAATCTCGTGTCCTCGCGATATCGAGCATGGGTTGATCGCGAAAATGCGAAGTATGATCGCGAGATTGCGAGACGAACACGCGATTCTATCATATTCAATCTTGCACTTTCGCAACCTCGCCCACAGGTGGAAGATCGCGCGTTTTTGCTTCGCCATCTGCATCAACACGCAAGAGCAAAACTAACCCGAATTTTATGTCTGTAACACATGGTAAGTCGCCCTGCGTTACCTGCGTTTTATAATTCGGGTTAAAGCAAAATATATTTCTAAAAGCGAAAGGCGAAAATGCGAGGCGATTCTCATGTCTTTAGGAGACGATTCGCATGTTTTCGCAAGACGAAAACATTGCGAAACGACAGCTCTAGATGAATCATAATGCTGATTGTTTTATTTTGGATTGCAGATGAACGCTTTTATTTAAACATGGCAGACGTACCTTTGTCCTTTATCAAAATGTTTGCAAACTGTAGATCCCGTTTTGAAATATCGCTAGTATAAGTATATATTAATAATAATATACATCATGTACATGCAATGGATAAATATGTGCATTATGATGGAACTTTCTGTGTGAGAACAACTGTAGCACGAAAACGTCACGACTCGAGCGGTCCGCCGTCCGCAAATATTGATAACCACGACGTAACGTACGTCATGTCAAAACAACGTCCCTGCGACAAAGTGAGGTCAGATGGGTATCTTTGTTGGTCTAGAAAGATGGTTTATCAGCTGAATACAGCATTGGTTTATATATCATATTGTTCCAGAGGGATCATATTTTCTAAATATGTTGAAAACTCAAATTCGCATTTTTTACCCATAAACCGGGCTTAATGACAAAATTTTCAATTTTTATTTTTTCGCGTATTCTGAATTGTACATCTTTTAAAAACCATATGCCGCAAAGATTATCAATGTATCCCAATTATTTTTCATTTTACAAGTATTTTTATGACGCGTGGTAAAAACTTTTAGATCAATGACGTCGAAATATTTGTAATCTTTTATCGCATGTCAACCAAATTTGGATATCTCGTAGCCTGGCCAAGTGTCTCCCATTAGGCCAAGACAAAGTATGAAAATAATGTTCATAGCTCGTGTTGCAGTTGCTAATGTAACGTCATGTTTTGGATTGCGGCCCAAGTAATATAATTTCGTATGAATACTTTTCAAATGAGGCAGAGTGATAAATGTTGGCGTTTCCGTGTTGTTTGCTGCTGTCTGAAATAATTTTGGGGAATAATAGCGACATTATTTAACATTTCGTATGCTACGAAATATTTTAAAAATCTGACATCATGACCGGAAATGACGAAGTTCACCGACTGCCAGCTCTGTGTAAGAGAATATGCCGGAAAATCCAAGATATTATATTAAAATTTGTATTTTAACAAAATACAGGAGATATTGATGATGAGAGAAAGTCCAGCATCGGGATGACAATATACGAACGATACAGTCGGATAGACAATGGACATGAAGGCGCGAAAGGCTAGGCCAGACATGGACGTACAAAAGTGACGTCGTCAGACGTTGTGACCCAAAGTAAAAGTCTTGGTCGACTGATCACTTTTCGTGAAATGCCAGATCGGTTGAACTCATTGTGTGATTAAACAGATTTAAACATGAGGATATGGCTAGATGGATCCCGATGATGGTGAACATGTAGCAGAAGGCCAGACGAGATACCAATTTCTCTCGAGTTTTAGGATAGTTGAAATGACATCTGTACATTTTTCCAATTGAGTGTTACAGTGGATGCATCTATTATCAAATATCGTCGATTGAGGCGTTATTCAATCGTCCATATTCGCCCTATGTGATTTCATTTTTTAATACCGTACACGAACAGCCGCATAAAGAGAATCCACTTCGACAACGTCAGCAGTCAATAATGTTACTGCCGGTATTTCAGGTGGTATGTTTCAACGAAGGTGAATTGCATTGCCTGACTTAGCTGTCGGAAGTGCATGTAGTATACAAACAAGATGTTGTACCCTTTATTTTGAAAAATTATAACCCATTGTGCGAGCACGAATGAAAGCATGGACATGTTCTTCTTCCATTGAACAATATGGAGCATAACATTAACATAACGTCATTTTGACGTCGGGCCCCATATCGCGTGATGACGTTGTGTTGGTAACGATACAATTGCCCATGATATAGTAATGATGAGTTGTGCATATGAAATCGATGAAGCATTTATCAATCATCATGGATGTGAATTTTCAGTTAACCCAAGGCATATGGATGTTGCAGCATAATAATACTGGTTATTCAACCAACACTGGAAATCGAAAACTCTTACAAGCAACCTATCCGCGATGATCGGTGGCTGGTAATAATGTGATGTGTTGGCAGTTGCAACATTAGCCACACGAGTGACCGTATAACTTTATGTACATAGTGTGCTTGAAAATCTTCTAAAATTATCCCGTGGGACCATAACCCAAACCGCGTAAATATAATACATAATTGGATGTTGCAGTTGCAGGTTATGCATATGGGATGCCCATCCCCCATTTAAATCCGCCACAGCTGGAAGCTCATTTTAGATATGTGTGACGAATGACTTTCATATCATGATAAAGTGGTGTTATTTTAATTACTACAGACCAACATAAATAGAAAGAAGTGATAACAAGATCATGTAAAAACTTTCACTTTTTCTTTTCATTTCAATATGAAATACATTTTAGACACACCGATTGGCATTCAGGGATGTACTATATTACCAAGGGGCGCTTGTCCCCGAATCCCCAATCCGGATCATATGATTGTGCCCACACGTAATTTTCATGATAATTGTTTTCTATTCCAATATTATATCATAAGGATGCGCACGGAATTGCTGCAAATGAAGTATTTGTTTGTAGACATTGCACGTGTACATCTGCAGTAGGCCGCTTATAACATTAAGTTTGTGACAAAACACGACGTCGGGCAGACTAGGTAGCGTGATACCTTATAATTGTCACCGTGTGTCTTTCTTGAGGATCGCATTACCATCGCCTGATATGCATTATTATGCAGTCAGGTGATAATCTGATGATTTGATACTACAAATCGTGCGAAAAGCAAGTTTATGACCATCAAATTTCCAATTAATTTCAAGACATTTCGAAAGATCCACCGACCTCACTGTATGTTTTGTGCATTATGTATCAATACAAACCCTGGATATATATGTCAGTATATAGCTGCGTGTCTACCTCCGTTTATAATAAAATGAGTGGCATTAAATGGCATATAATTCGCTAAGTACTGGATAGAATTGTTCAAGAGTCTCAATTTACCAAGATAATAGATGGTAATATCGTTGGCATACACTAGGTTCATATTTAAGGTTATTTAGGAATCAAAGTGCAGTGTAAGTGAAGACTTCGCTGATATGTAGCCAGTTAAATTATGCGTTCACCAATTTGAATTCATGAGGACAACCGACGAAAAAGAGTGACAATGTCAAAGAAAGACAGTTAGGCGACAATGTACAGCGTCTCAAGCATTTGTAAGTCATTGATGCTGCGAGGAACTCGTGCAAGTATCCTTGCTATAATATTTTGTCTGGACACCATGGCCATAACGTCAAATATTGATTCACGTTCAGTGACGTCACAAGTGCGTGATGTCACGTAATGACGTCATACTATGTGTACTGAGGCATCGCGTCTCATATTAGTGAAAGTTTCAGTAAGTTATCATTTTCCGTTTTCTGTTCACACTTAATGTTAACTGACACCAATAAACGTAAATGGGAGGGCAAAATGTAAAATTTTATGGCGACGTTAGACAATTTGAATCGTCGTTTTTCCGACGTCGTTTACCGCTTTTCATGACGTTGTCATTAAGCCCGGTTTTTGTATGGCGCGGCCCATATAATTATCTAATTTTGCATACAGAGATGCGAATAATTTTCTTTTCTAAAAAAAAATAAAAAAATAAAAATGGTCTGAAAAGTGGTGCGGCCATGTCCGCACGGCCGCACCCGTTGTAACGTCTATCTGATGGCTTTGATCAGGCTATAATTTTGACCAGAGTGTGGATAGGCTTATATCTGCGTCTTCCAATTTGACCCGTAATGTAGCCTACACCGGCCATCCAGAGAGCATGTCCAGAGTGCATCCTGCATGATGGCCTATCTGGAGTATCATCTGGGACAAAATACCACGGCAAAGCAAACGCCAACAGAGCAGATCCAACTATGGCATTGCTGACCCCAAAGAATACTGGCGAGTAGCAGTTTATATAATGTGTTCACGGAAATCGAGGCCCGGGTTATAGCAAACGAATCACGTTTTACAGCGCAGCTGCTGATCCCGTCTAAGGTTGTCGGTATTCAGGACAAAGATATTGAGACAATACACGATACCTACAAGGCAGATATTGATTCAGAACCTGACGGAAATGCAGCGTTTACGTCGGAAGTACAGAGATGGCAAACAACATGGTCCATTGAGCCTGAACGGCCAAGCCGTCTAATACCACACTGGATAGAACTAGTCGTGATCCATATGTCACGGTACGTAACTCACTATGGGGAGAAGATGTGTATTCGTGCCCGGCTAGCTCAGTCGGCTAGAGCGATGGCACGGTAATCCAGAGGTCCCCGGTTCAAGAATCGGGAAGGATATGCATCTTTCTCACCTTCTGACATTTGGCGCCCAACGAGGGACCGTGACTGATAAATACTGCCCAAATTGTACCAAAAATATGGAATTCAGATACGAATTAAATATAGAATTCGGGGACGAATTTCAATTTGGCCGGGAAGTATGTCACGGTACGTAACTCACTATGGGGAGAAGATTTATATTCGTGCCCGGCTTGCTCAGTCGGTTAGAACGATGGTACGGTAAATCAGAGGTCCCGGGTTCGTTCCCCGGGCCGGAGCACGTTTTTATCACCCTGTGACCGTCATAAGTTGGTTTTGTGAAACCAAATAAGCAATGACTTAAGTCGGTCATAACTTTTCTCATAAGTTATAACTTATGTTCGAACTTATAAACAAACTAAGATTTGTTAGTGAAACAGGCCCAAGACTATCAAAAAATTTGCGTCTGTTAAGTCGAAGAACATTGACCTCATTTGATCACAAATTAACCGACAATAGCGATCATCTGATAACTAATCGTTATGAAATATGTTAGAAGTGTAGATCCTGATAATCATAATGAATGAATGCATTGAAAATGATAAGCAGATTGTAAAATGAATGTCCATAAATACTTCAGATCACCGCAAATTAATTCAAAATTTCAAAACATGTGCAATGGGTTGTGGACGGCTCGCTCTGGCGTAAACTGTTATTCAAATGCATTAATAATGTTGAATTGACTGAATAACCATCAGTCAGTTGTGCATTCCGATTATAATGCGAATGGGATCTGGATCTACGCAGGTCGAAATAACCATTTCATTACGATAACACTTGCATGACATAAATGTTTGCTGCCTTATTTGTGTTCTTATGTTTATATAAATCTATATTGGTGTATCACATAACAAAAGTCAGGAAATAGGCCAGTATGCAGTAATTGCTTCCTAATTTGCTTCGTTTCACTCGCTTCGCTCATTCGACTGTCGGGCCTATACAGTCAAGTTGTCCAAGCTACGCCCCTGATATACATGCAATATTTACATTCTAATTAGTGCGAAATTCCATTTTTTGATATCTGCAGCACAGGCCACATTTCTAGTTTTATTTTCCTGGAGATGATGAGGAATTGTAATACTCGTATACTGTGCAGTACCTCAAACTTAAAAATAAATAAATACGGTCACATAATTTCGGTGTATATACATGTATTATAAAAAAAAACGCACAGTTTTATTGTTGGTATACAGTTTCTATCAGTTTATAGCTATTTTGATGAAAATTATAAAATTGTGAGAAAATAAACATATATTCTCAGTCGAGGTTTGAATCTCCTACGTACCCTTTCGGGAAAAGGGAGTTCGATGATAATAGTCCGCGACTCTAACCTTCACGACGCCAATACCGCTACAGAAGTCTTGTGATGCAAAATTTTGAATGTAACAGTAATTATTAAATGAGTTGAATCTCCGTCTACAACGATACCGTTACAGCGATAAGCTATTTAAAATACATGTACTAATATTCATAATATAACATAAACAAGTAGTGTATCATCATATATCACCGGAGATAGATTAACTATATGAACTAATAAGCAAAATAATTAAATGGCTATAATTAGCGCTGGGCTCGCCTGTAAATCGTTCCAGTAGAACTATTGATTATCTCCCTTGCCGAAAGTAGTTCACTGATTTATTATTTCTAGATAAGGCGAGTTTGCGTTATGATGGTCATTGTAGGCACCGATCAACGGGGGGTAAATTCGATATTTCGTCTGTAAAGAGGAATCTCAAAATCATAACTGAATATTTGCATCAAGACGTAATCGGAGGACATTAATCTTACTACACGTACACTTGGGATAACCGTTTTCAACACTCACGTACATGAAAGCCAAATTGTAACTGATGGTCAAATCAGTGATATTACGATTCTAGTAAGGATGACCGGCACCACTACCGCGTCTCATGCTCCCAGCCAATAACCCACAGCATGTCAGTTAGTGTCAACATGTTCCCACGGACAGGAGACTCTTTAAACGTCGAGTGTCAACATCAAACTTCAAGAGTTTAGGTTAGTGCCGTGAATGGGACAAACTATCTGGCAAGGCTTATTGCCGCGCCAGATATTCTTTTCCCATTCACGGCACTAACCTATTATTATATTTATCCCGTCAACACTACAAAATAGCTTTAAAATGCAAATAATAACCCCAGCCGCACCCTCAAAATCGGAGAAACGACTAGTATGACAACCGCACATATTAATACGCAGTGATTAGGTCGTACTGACAGGATATCAAAAATATTTCACGGCACCGTGTTTCACGGCAATTATGCATGTGTTGACGGGATAATATGGAATTTGTGACCAGTGTAGCTCATGATCAAATACCACACTCCTGTAGCCTGATAACGATCTATATTGCTTGTTAGAAGCATGGCGGGGTTTTCACTGATGGTATGACGAACAGTGTAGATCCAGATCAGATTGTGCGAATGCACAGGCACATAGGGATATACACTGGTCGCAAAAATACTCGTAAGCCCCATTTCTCGAATCACGCCCACATATAAGCATTATTGCTACATCACTATATGCACACAATCATATGTTATGAACACAGAGAGATAAGAATGCTCCTTAATAAAGAGGTCACGCCGTCTTGATGGAAGGGAACATCATTGTTTTGTCATAGTTTATAGCATGGTGGCGTCCTGGTGCCAATGCTAAAATACTAACTCCTAATTAGGAGATACTAAGTCCTAATTAGGCGTTCGTATCTCCTAATTAGGATTTACTATCTCCTAATTAAGACTTAGTCTCTCCTAATTAGGACTTTGTATCTCATAATTAGCACTTACTATCTGTGTCAATGCTAAAAAATGATTTTTACTCCTAATCATGAGATATTAAATCCTAATTAGGAGATATTAAGTCCTAATTATGATATAGTAAGTCCTAATTAGGAGATAGTGAGTCCTAATTAGGAGTTACTATGGTTACTAGTATATCTTAATCAGGAGATACTAAGTCATACTTAATAGATAATATCTCCTAATTAGGAGATCAATATAGTTTATCATTGGCACCAGGACGCTTCCATAGTATAGACATATACAGGCGACAAGCTGAATATATACTCACCTAGACACAAGGGCAATGATAAAGTCCATACTCGACATTCATACTCGGCATAATTAGTCCCAAAGTCACATTGCTGGGAATTCTCACCAGGAGATGGACGTCAAACCAAAAAGGTAAATATATATTATACCAATCTGTGTATACGTATTAATTGTTTCGCTGGATAGTATAATTAACATATCACAGTCCATTCCAGTTATTTAGGGGTGAACGGGTTAAGACACCAATATTTGACTTCAACTTCAGGTAAGAGAATACTCAATGGTTCGAAATCACCAAGGGGGTATGCAAAAGTAGTCAGGTATAAAAAATAAATATTGCGGGTGTTTTGAGCTGACAAACACAGTTTGCTTGCAAATATTGATCCATTACTATAAGTATACCAGCCTGACATGGCGTTGCTTACATGCTTTCTTTATATAAACATTGGTGTATAAATAAACATGGAATTCCTGTAGGTATTTCCCTGTTTATTATGGCGCGTCGCTATAGTCATGATGGACATATTGCGATTGACAAAACAGTTTCTCATACTGGAGCAGTGGGTAAACTGGCGGCCAACGGTGGCACTTGATTTTAATTTTGCACTGCATGCGTTCGATCCTCACTTTGGCCATTATATATATATATTATTTTTTTTAAATATTGTTTTTGTGTTTTCTGTTTCTTTTTATTGCATCTTTATTACATGTAACAACAATTGACATTGTAATTATGAACCACATGCATCCACGTTTATTTATTTATTTGTTTATTATCTGAAGTGAGAGGTTTATTTTTCGACATGGTGTTCTCCGTAACATATTTGCATTTGTAGTGAGTCGAGGTGGACTTTCACAATAACACACGAATGTGCAGAATGCATTTAACAATGATTAGGTTCAAAGTGAAGTGTTTTATAATGTTGTGTAATTATATATATATATTTTGTTTTTTAAATATTGTTTTTGTGTTTTCTTTTTCTTTTTAATGCATCTTTATTACATGTAACAACAATTGACATGGTAATTATGAACCACATGCATCCACGTTTATTTATTTATTTGTTTATTATCTGAAGTGAGAGGTTTATTTTTCGACATGGTGTTCTCCGTAACATATTTGCATTTGTAGTGAGTCGAGGTGGACATTCACAATAACACACGAATATGCAGAATGCATTTCACAATGATTAGGTTCAAAGTGAAGTGTTTTATAATGTTGTGTAATTATATATATAATTTTTTTTTTTTAATATTGTTTTTGTGTTTTCTTTTTCTTTTTAATGCATCTTTATTACATGTAACAACAATTGACATGGTAATTATGAACAACATGCATCCACGTTTATTTATTTATTTGTTTATTATCTGAAGTGAGAGGTTTATTTTTCGACATTGTGTTCTCCGTAACATATTTGCATTTGTCGTGAGTCGATGTGGACTTTCACAATAACACACGAATGTGCAGAATGCATTTCACAATTTTAGGTTCAAAGTGAAGTGTTTTATAATGTTGTGTAATTATATATATATATTTTGTTTTTTAAATATTGTTTTTGTGTTTTCTTTTTCTTTTTAATGCATCTTTATTACATGTAACAACAATTGACATGGTAATTATGAACCACATGCATCCACGTTTATTTATTTATTTGTTTATTATCTGAAGTGAGAGGTTTATTTTTCGACATGGTGTTCTCCGTAACATATTTGCATTTGTAGTGAGTCGAGGTGGACTTTCACAATAACACACGAATGTGCAGAATGCATTTCACAATGATTAGGTTCAAAGTGAAGTGTTTTATAATGTTTGTGTAAAAGTAAATGCACGACTGTTTCGGGATGTGTGCGTTACCTCTGGCGCCAAAATAGTAAAAGCGAGAGAAAAATGTATGCCTTTGGCAGGATTCGAACTCACGATCGCCCCATCACCAAACCGCAGATCTACCCACTAGAGCACTAAACGATGTTACTATTATTAGCAATTCTATCGAATGTTAATGCGTTTGCGCTGGTATACAAATACCATGTCTACACCATATGACGTAAACTATTTAAAAATAGCACGTGTTTACAATAATATGTACAATAATAACGCGCCAGTTCAAAGCGGTACACCTCTACCCAGTTTCACTTGAGGAACAGTTTGGGGTGTTTTTAACATCAGTTTTCAGCATATTTATAGCATTTAATAGAAATCACTGAACCTGTTGGTGGCGTGATGTAAACATAGTTTCCGTGGACTGTCGTTCAGGGACGCAACTATTCCCGATAAAGCGTAGTGCTCTCCCTTCGACAGAACGTTTATCGTGGCCTGGATTATCTGCCCGATTACTATGAATACTTTCTGGGCGACCTCCAGCGACGATGCATTGTGGGAGAAATTGACGAAGTATTGATAAGGAACGGGAACCGCCCATCTAGAGAGATTTTGTAAGGAATATGTATGATGGCGACTTATAGACATATCGTGTCTTCAATCTTTCCCAGCGTATAGACCAACAGTAAGATATAACCCAACAAGCTATATATACGTAGCCTTGCATGGGACGTAGAATTCATTTTTTTATTAATTCGTTCCCACGATATAACAATTCGTTCCCTCGAATTAGCAATTCGTTCCCACAAAATGACAATTCGTTGCCTCAATTTAATAATTCGTTCCTTCGAAATAACAATTCGTTCCCACGATATAACAATTCTTTCCCACGAATTAACAATTCGTTCCCGTGGGAACGAATTGTTATTTCGTGGGAACGAATTGTTAAATAGAGAGAACGAATTGTTAATTCGTGGGAACGGAATTGTTAAATTAAGGGAACGAATTGTTAATACGGGGAAACGAATTGCGTAGAAATGTTGCGAACAGTACCTCTTGCTGCTACGGATGGTACAGGAGTATATTTCAAGAGTTACTTTTCTCAACTAACATGACTAACATAGGAGCAGACTGGTCTGCTTCTGATTGTACGGGGGTATAGTATGGTATTATTCGTGTAAAGGTAAACGTGTCTGCTGTCCATGCAGGTGTGTTTCGGGGTCATGTTCGTGATAGATGGGGGTGGGACGGTGGTGGGGCAGGCGGGTCGAGTCCACGAGCAGCACGAAAGGCGGGGCATCTTCAGCGCCCTGACCCGTTATCTCAACGCCCAGGCCCGGCTACGAGGGTGTTGTAGGCGCGTGGCGCTGGTGGAAACTACACTTAACAAGTACGCCAGGTCGGAGAAGTTTGAGATTTGCTCAAAGGTGAGAGTTCCAATGTCAGCCTTACACACACATTTTTTTCAGCCAACGAAAGCAGTTTTATAAGCATGATACTTGCTATCACGCCTTTTGACGTTTTGTAGTCATTAATAAATGCAGTTTAGGTCAGCGCCAACGTACATGGTGGTGCCAAATACCTTTGGCACAAGATGCAATATCAAGGTGTAGGATCACGTGGTTACAACAACAACAACAAGTACTAAGATTTCCAGAAGCCCTCCGAGTTAAAGTACGTATTATTTGATTTTGTCCTATTTATGTTACGGATTTTGATAAAATATGGCGCATCAAACGCGTCTCGTTAAGTTCATTTGGTGGTCTCGATACTTTGGCCCAAACTTCTGGCGTTTTTGCGAAGAATCGTTTTCCGTGTCTACTGAGTATTAAGTATGTGCCGAACTCCCGGGACCACCAACTGCAGATCACGAAGAGGCGTTTGCTGCTCCATATTTCATCAAAATCCGTTGTATATTAAAGAAAATATCAAATAATACTTACTTTGGAGTGGGCGCGCTTTCAACACCGTGACATTCAGCCATTGTTGTTGTTGTTGTATATTTTAGTATTACCTAATGTTTGTAGTAACATCAACTGTTTGAGTATTTCTGAAATGTCACAGAGTTTACACTTGCTCATCAGGGGGCCGTTCATTAAACTTCCTACGACTAAAATGTTCGTTCCACGAATTAACAATTCGTTTCCTCAAATTGACAATTCGTTCCCACGAAATGACAATTCGTTCCCTCAATTTAACAATTCGTTCCCTAGAATTAACAATTCGTTCCCACGATATAACCATTCGTTCCCACGAAATAACAATTCGTTCTCTCAAATTTTCGTTCCCTCGAATTAACAATTCGTTCCCACGAAATAACAATTCGTTCCCACGAAATAGCAATTCGTTCCCTCAATTCGTGCGTGTGCGTGCGTGCGTGCGTGCGTGCGTGCGTTCGCGCGCGCGTACGTGCGTGCGTGCGTGCGTGCGTGCGTGCGTGCGTGAAATTGACCATCTGCATTACTCCAATATAGACAAAATCAAACGATTGAATGTTTATTAGTCTATTTTGGGCCAAAATCTGACGGTGTGGTAGGTGACTCAAAACTAAACTAAAATTAAATAAATGCTGGTAAATAACAAAAACAAATATATATGAGCCGCGCCGTGCGAAAACCGGGCTTAATGACAACAATTTCAGTTTTTACTTTTTCACGTATTCTGAATTGTACATCTTTTAAAAGCCACATGCCGCCAAAATTATCAATGTATCCCAATTATTTTTCATCCGAGAAGTATTTGCATGACACGTGGTAAAAACTTATATGACGTTTTAGATCAAAGACATCGAAATTACGACGTCTTTATCAACGGCGTATACAAGATGTGTTGATAAAATACCCGGACAAGTCCTATAGATTTGTCATCCTTTATCGCATGTCAACCATATTTGGATATCTCGTAGCCTTGCCAAGTGTCTCCCATTAGGCCAAGACAAAGTATGAACATAATGTTCATGGGTCGTGTTGCAGTTGCTAATGTAACGTCATGTTTTGGATTGCATCCCAAGTAACGTAATTTCGTATGAATAATTTTCAAACGTGGCAGACTGAGAAATGTTGGCGTTTCCCTGTTGTTTGCTGCTGTCTGAAATAATTTTGGGGAATAATAGCGACATTATTTAACATTTCGTATGCGACGACATATTTTAAAGTAGGCAGTAGGCCGCTTATAACATTAACTTTGTGACAAAACACGACGTCGGGCAGATGTGGTAGCGTGATAACTTACAATTGTCGCCGTGTGTCTTTCTTGAGGATCGCATTACCATCACCTGATATCCATTATTATGCAGTCAAGTGATAAGCTGATGATTTGATACTACAACCCGTATGAAAAGCAAGTTTATGACCATACAATTTCCAATTAATTTCAAGACTTTTCGAAAACTCCACCGACTTCACTGTGTGTTTGGTGCATTATGTATTGCTTATGCACAAACAATCAAGAAGCTGCACTGAAATCACTGATTCTGAATATATTAGAGAGATGTTGATGCATTTATTTTGCCAAATTCAATACAAACACCGGATATATATGTAATTACATAGCTGCGAGTCTAACTCCGTTTATGATAAGATAAGTGGCATTAAATGGCATATCGTTCGCTAAGTACTGGATAGAATTGTTCAAAAGTCTCAATTTACTAAGATAATATATGGTAATATCGTTTACATACACTAGGTTGTTCATACTTAAGATTATATATGAATCAAAGTGCAGACGTGTAAGCGAAGACTTCGCTGATATTTAAATTATGCGTTCACCATTTTGAATTCATAAGGACAATCGACGTAAAAGACAGTTCTAAATCATTGATGCTGCGAGGAACTCGTGCAAGTATCCTTGCTATAATATTTTGTCACGACACCATGGCCATAACGTGAAACATGTATTCACGTTCAGTGACGTCACGTCAAATCATGACGTCATAATATGTGTACTGAGGTACAAGGCATCGCGTCTCATATTAGTGAAAGTTTCAGTAAGTTATCATTTTCCGTTTTCTGTTCACACTTAATGTTAACTGACACCAGTAAATGTAAATGGGAGGGCAAAATGTGAACTTTTACGGCGACGTTAGACAATTTGAATCGTCGTTTTTCCGACGTGGTTTACCGCTTTAGTCTACTAGCCAAATTGAGAAACGTTGAGTACACCAAGGTTTTATGTTGGAAATGCAATATATAGGTCCTCAGGACTCAGAAACTGCCGGATGCTATTTTGCATATGTTGAGCAATTTGCATAATTGACCTAATTAACATATTAATTAGGTCAAATGACTAAATCGAGTGTATCTAAATAAGTAAGACACATAGAGGCTTCATTTTGGTGTCTACATATATGTTTTCATGGCCAAGGATCACGAAAATTGCAACTATGATTTGTTTGGATGATTCCATTGATCATGAATATGCAAATTAGGTATTAAATTAATAAATAATTTGTGTTAAATGCTTAAATCGTAAATATATTCACAATTAAGACACGTAGAGACATCACGTAGAGCCGTGCATAATGAGGTGAATCGTAAATGTAACCATAACTCGGCAACTATTGAAAATAGCAGCTTCGTTCAGATGACAAGACCCCAATAATACCATGCTATATGTTTTAAACTACCAAAATAAAGCCGCTACATTGTTTACTAATGAACATGTTTGAAGAATGGTTTCTAAAAGAAAAGAAACTATTGAAATATGTGATTGTGACGATGTGTATTTTGACCAAAAATCAACACTAATCATTAGTAATCCAATAATTACGATAAATCCCTATACTTATGTAAGTGAAGAGTTCGCAACATACATGTACATCACAACTCAAGAACTCAATGCAATTACAGTTATTACAATGTATTTGACAACTACTGTCGGGCCTAATACTGAGCCTTACTTTTCGAAACTCACACTTCGGGATATGTTGATGAAAATGGAACTTGCTCCAGAATTCGTGTCAACGTTTGACGTCATTTACCGGTAAATAAGATATAGCTTTTCAAAGTGAAGTTCTGAACGTTACAATGCTGAATTACGCACAACGAGGGTCATGTACGATGATGATACAGTACTGATTTCCGAAGAAGCCAATCGACAACATTGGTTTTTTGGATTAAATTTTAGGAAACACCAGGATCATGTTTTACAATTATGTGACCACACAATTCCACAAATATTCTACTCTCTTCATTCCATTCGGTATTCCACATCATTATCATCTTCATTCGCTCCTTTATCTATATCATCTTCCCCTTCGTCTTGCTCCGTGTCTCTGTCTACAACATCACCAGTTCGCTGTGTCAGTGCATTACAACACTCGTCCCCTCCTTCACATACACAATAGGTGGTACATGACAGTCCATTTGCTGCACAACTACATTTCAAGCTGCATGCCTTCCCCTTCGCTCGACAGCTGCAGCTAATGACGTCCATGAGCTGTTCTGGTGCGATGGATTCCTTGGACAGAACTGGCATCACTTGGTCATTGTCCTGTACTTCCCATCCATAGTCAGTGATTTGACATCAGGTGGGTCCGCCTTGTCCGCAGCCTTCCACAGCATCATTTGGAGATGCGCTCTGCGGATATGGGGGATCAGGTTGCTTTCTGTTGGTGGAAGGGACTTCAGAGCAGGAGGATTCTTTCGCTTACGAAAAATCTCGTGCCTAGCAGCATTCATTGAAGCACTCTTCTTCTGGTTGTACAGCGCTAGGAAGAATGAGGTTCCAGTTGCCACCAGGTCATTCTGAGTGGCATCCTCATCTCCCAGAACCGAGTCGAGTCCGGTCAGGTCGTTCTGTGTCAGTACTTTCAGAGCTGACATTTTACCTTTCCCATTAGGGTATGACACTGTGTCGCATCCCGAGAGTGCATGCATTCCCAAGATACCGTTACATTTATCACCGAGATTGGCGACAGTGGCATTTATGTCGAGAACTGACCCATCCCACTTCTCCATCTGAACACGGCTGGAGATACTAGCTTTCCGACACCAGTACGCAAGCATTACGAACACATCAGTGTCATCACTAAGTATGCGTATAGTTCGAACACCCGTTGATGAGGCATGTACCATGTAGCAGATGATAGATATATCCGCTTCATCATGCTGAACAATACTGTCAATTTGGCTCACAAGTTCAATTTTGCTACCAATAGCATGCGTGCATAGTAGTTGTGCGAGCTGCCGCTTGTTGTCCTTGTTTTTCATGATGGCGTCACGACCAGGGAGAGGTGAGTTCAGAGTCAGCTGATACCCAGTCGACCCCTCTCCGGCTCTCCGCAGCCGCTCATGGTCCTTTGGGCTGACACCGTCGTATCGATCAAAGATGACATATGTATCTGCTCCGTTGTAGCTTGTAAGACGAGACTTCATTCCGTTAGCAACATCACTCACGGTACCAGATGATGGCCAGACAGTGTGGTAAATTAGCTGAGAGGCATCCACAAGCAGAGTGTCAGGAGGGGATGGCTGTTTACGACTACACCGAGACGATGGACCATTACTGACTTGTTGCCCTTTCGGAGGCAGCCGTACTCGTCGATGAGTGACGGAGGCACGGGAAACAGCTCATTCTTGAAGACGGCAGGCAGCTCAAGGTTTCTTTTCTGTCCAACGACAAGAAGACGTGCAATATGGCTTCCAGATCATAGACGGTTGAGTGTTTAATCTTCACACTACGCTTCAGGACCTGCATTGTCTTCACCTTCTTCTTGATCGTAACGTGGAAGCCATCAGGGAAGGGATGCGGCAAACGTGTTCTGCATCTCCTGTCCGATTTCGACCGCATCTTGTACGTTGACATCTTTTTCAGAAGCAACGTGTCCATTTATAATGTTGTACAAGGATGCTGATTGTTCAGTGAGTGGATGAGAATGCATTCGTAATTCATCTAGGATCTTCTGCCGATCTTCTTTGTCCAACTCGCGTCTCCTTTCTCCTTCTTCTTTGTGTTTTGCGAGTACATATGTAGTTTCTCTGTCGGGACTGTACATGTCATCCAGGACCATGGACAGATGGGTGCATACACAGATAGATACTATCCAGATGGCGACTTGGTCAGGATTAGTGGAGATACCATTCAGGCCCCCAGCTTGCTTGCCTTGTTTGATATATGTCTGTTCACCGAACTGATCACCGGACACAGCGGCAGCTCCTTCGGAGTGACGACATACGTGTGCGCCGTCGAGGAGATCCTTCTTGGCATCCTGTGGTAGGTGTTGCATGTCCCGCAGGTGCCAGTTGATGTAGCGCGCGTAATGATGATGCCCAGCCGCAAAGAAATACGGCAACATCATCTCCAGGCAGTGTATTTCTAGTAGCCAGTCACCCTCACGCTCAGCCCTTATGAATTGGTGTGCAATCATAGTCGGTGTGATCAAGCAGTCGACCTAGAGTTTGCCGGTAGGGTGGTCTCGTGCCTTCTGAAGATATTCAACCATATCGTCATGACATTTCTCGCCCTCCTGCAGAAATTTATGAAGAAGTGCAGCGACGACCATTCGGAAGGCTCGCATTGCCTTCGGCCACGCATTCCCATTGAATATGCTAGCAATACCGCCGTATATGCAATAAACTATGTTTAAACTAATACCGCCGTACGCAGCACCAACGATCTCCTCTGCACCGGTAGATCTCATGTTGTATCCGATGGTGCCGATGAACGACATCAAGGTGTGCATCATTCCTGGTCTCAGAACCACACTCTTCCAGCGTTCAGGATCGTTCCACTTGATGAGACAGGCGATGATGTAGAGTTGCATATCCAACGTCAGGTGGACATGAAGCATGCCCATGTTCTTGAGCGTCCGATCAATGTATGCCATGGTAGTCAATACAGTGTCAGGGTGGGGCGGAGGTGAATCAATTAGAGGACCGAAGACGTAGAGTTTCTTGGGCTTCTGCACGCCCGCCGGATCCCGATCAGTGAGAGCATTAAACCCAGACCATTCGACTGGGTTCTCGGAATGAAGCTGGGAGAAATAAGCTGCATCTTTACTCTGGGCATTGGCCAAGCTGACTGATAGTAGTTGGCTGTCAGCCTGAGACTGAGGAGCCTCTGGGAGAGCCGGTGGGTTTATCTTCTTTGGCCCGTTGTAGTGATCGATATGGAGCAATCTATCACTTATTCGAAGTTTGGCTGCTTCAAGCTTCTTCATGCGTGGGATGGTCAGTTTCATCACACCCGGCGTAGCAATTCCGGGGTTTATTATGCCCGCCGGATGTTGTGTAAATTCAACTGCCATGGCGTGAGTGGCACGACGCCCATTTGGAGTGAAGACGACCAAGTCATAGTTATCGCACCAGCTAAATATTGGGTCGATGCGACGTTCAAGGCCCAGTGCTCTATGGTATGCTTCACTATTCCTTGATACGTAATTAGCAGCGGATTTTCTGAAACGCAGAACTTCGTCATACGAAGAAACAATGCCATGATCGTTTAAGGTACTAACCAGGTCTGAGCTGCCAAGTTTGTGATGTAATTTAATTGCGAGTCCCAAACTGGTTTGATTGGTACTTTTAATGACATGCTGCTGGATGCACTGGGATAGAGGTAAGTGAGGCTTTGGAAGTCTCACCGTTAGACACAAGACTAGAAATAAATGCTAGAAGAGTTGCACTCGTGTCTTCAACAGTTTTCTTATACCGAAATACATTCAAGTTATAATCCCGAGGTAACGGATTGTTTCTAACTTCCGCCTTGACCCTTCTGACCAAACGATCAACATCTTCATCTAAATCGGAATTCTGGGACTTTTTGACTAGTTTCAGAGACTTTCCAACAAACTTTCGAAAGCCAACAATGGAATAACAGCCTTCCAAAAGACACAATAATCTCCTCACCAAAATACTCAGTCAAGTGTATAAGCATATGCTTTAGTGTTAGAGGACCATCATTCTGAGAATATAACATATACAGTTCAGCTATTGTCCATGTAACACACATGTTAGTTTTCATATGCCTGAGAACTGCCTTCAATGCGTCATCCACACATGGTTTACACAAATCAGCCTGTGTTGAGTCGATTGGAATCTTCCTGAATTTACTGTAACATGGTATGTGGTATTGGGCCTCTGCTGCTGGGAGGTCATTTGGAGCACCATGGACTCTCACCTCAACGGCCCTAGACCAATCATCACGTCGTTCGTCACATATATCAAGTATCACTTGTTTGTCTGATTCAAGTATAGATTCCAGTTCTACATGAATTGCATCATCGCGCTCGTGACTCCTGTTGATGATTGTTTGTATTCCTGCAGGCCCGCATGTTTTCCATTCTTTCCCTCGTCCAGAACAGGGCGTGAACAATCACTGCTTCAGAGACGCCATCCTGCTGAAAAAGCACAATACAATACGTTTTTATGGTGCTCTAAATGTTAATTAATTAATGCTTTGCCTAAATATTAAAGTATTAACTATTGTACATGTATTACTGATTTCGGGTTTAAATAAAACAAAAATATCAACAGATGCTTTACATACTGGCAATACACATAGTATATGTACACAACACTTGTTTATATTATACGTATCAGGGATGTAATATTATTAGTAGTAGTGATCTAAAGCATTGTATTTCCTATCATTGCACCAAATATGAAATATATATTGCGATATGTCATATACACATGCTCAACTGTGTGAATATGATATTGTACGATAGCATACTGACTGACTGACTGACCGACAATGACTGCAAGACTCACATACAATTTAGCCTACATGTTGCGTGGGAGAATTATTATGAAGAAAATTGTCTAGATCCTTTCACGGGCATTTGCATGTAGTTCCGCTTACATACCCAAGCAGAAGAAAAAGAGCGTTGATAGCGAGACACGTCAGGAATATGATTTCATCGGCCGCCACATGTGCCGTCAGTCACCTCTGTCCATTGTTGTGGAGGACACCCGCATCTACCTGGCAAATGAATAAACACGTATCAATTTAATATGTAACTGCCTCAAGTATTTAACACATAAAATGGCAAGACTGAGCTTTGGTGGGAAATTTCACTAACATCTCACTTGCAGCCATGATGACTGAGGGGTAGATCTACATTATAAATTAATGGTTCGATCTAACAAGTACACATACGTGTACAAAACATGGCGAATGGGACCCCTACAACAAGCAAATAAGAATAACAATGGAAGTGGTGGTGAATGGTGTGTGGTCAGTCAAAAGAGTGGACCAAAAAATGGCTATGCCCACATGTAAAAAGAAAAATTGCGAGGAGGACCCCTACGACAGTGCAAAATAGTTTTTTCTCTGTAACAATTGTACCCTACCCCATGCCAAAAAAGAGAAATTGAAGTGGGTGGGGAATGGTCTGTGGTCAGTACAAAACAATGGACCGAAAAATGGCTATGTCCACATCTGCAAAAAATTGCGAGAGGGACCCCTACAACAGTGCAAAATAGTTTTGTCTCTGATACAATTGTACCCTACCACAGGCAAAAAGTTTTGAGGATAGAAAGTAAGTGGGTGGGGAATGGTTTATGTTCCATCTACATGAAGCTAGATCTACCCCACTTCCGGAAAGCAACAAAGCAATCAATGATGGAATGGTATACAATATGTAGGAAGTGTACAAAATAAATTACCTTCTACTAATCGAATTTATTCGTGTGGGACAAGTCATTGTACTATTGGAATCAAGGTTCAGACGACTTTTTTTGTTGTTGTTGTTCCTCTTCTTTGTTGACTTTCAGACACTTACTTTTCGCCTCCCTGTAGCCCGCATACAAGGCGTGGATCCGGGATTTCTGGTGGAGTGGGGTGCTTGCAAACTTCCATAGTAATCCTCATACATGTATGCAGAAATATGGGAAATATGAGAGCACACACCAACATCACGTCTCTAGCATAAATACGATTTTGCTATAATCTCATTTTCACGGCCATGGTATGGGCCTTGAACCATGTTTAACACATTCATTGGAGTCGAAAACATGGGCATAGACACCAAAATGATGTCTCTACGTGTCTTAATTGTGAATATATTTACGATTTAAGCATTTAACACAAACTATTTATTGATTTAATACCTAATTTGCATATTCAAGATCAAGGGAATCATTCAATCAAATCATAGTTGCTATTTTCGTGATCTTTGACCATGAACACATATATGTAGACACCAAATTGAAGTCTCTATGTGTCTTACTAATGAAGATATACTCGATTTAGTAATTTGACCTAATTAATATGCTAATTAGGTCAATTATGCAAAATTGCTCAACATATGCAAAATAGCATCCGGCAGATTCTGAGTCCTGAGGACCTATATTTGCATTTCCATCATAAAACCTTGGTGTACTCAACATGTCTAGGTTGACTATAGAACATATAAGGCTGGCTAGTAAAGTTGTAATTAAGCCCGGTTTTCGTATGGCGCGGCCCATATATAAAACCCAATTAGCAATTCAAAATCAGCAATCACGGTTATCATGATAGGTTAATATAGCATTCTGATGCAGCACACTAACATAGGGTGAGGGCGGCAAGTCAAATACCATACCGTCAGAAATCACTTTCTTCTTCTCTTCTCTTCTCGATGGTGATTAGGTAGGATTATGACTGAATGTAACTATAAGTTAATTACGTAGAGCACACTCGCTAGACATTAGTGACTCGGATAGTACACTTGCCACTTAATTTGACCAGTCCGTAGTATGTCACTCAAAACGCACAATACGCATGATACACGTAAACTAGTATGGGTTCCCCTCAATCATCTCTAATCAATACCCAGCCATACTATATCACACACAGATAAGCTGATGTGTGTTATAGGAGGCCTCAACTTATAAGTTATCATACCTGCATAGATTCTCCTATATTTGAAGCACATCTTTGGAGCCTGAATAAATGCAACATTTATCAAAATTCGGAAATATAAATCAGACCGACGACCATCGGCCTGCTTCTCTACTGGGCTATATATCCCGGGTATGGAAGGTGTTCGAGCCAATTCCCACCCATAAATATAAGCCGAATATAATAGAAAAGGCCGCAGTGCGCTGCTTGAAAACACCAGCGATCCAGTCACAGCAAAATCGGATAGATGTGTGGGTCATGTTTGTGCAAAACCGATCTATCGCTGACCAATACAGAATCAGCCGATGGACGACTCCTTCAGGGTCCATATATGCTGGTACTGTCCGTCCGTCTGCTGGTAGGTCTGCTTTGAGAGGACATGATACACACGTCACACCTAAGTTCATTTACCCAGATTATATTGCTTCTAGAAAACCTACTGTTGAATTTCACTCACCACTCCAGTAAATTATGTTCTCACTACCATCACAGTTTTGGATTATGTAGGCTATACACATTGTTTATGTTTAATGCTGAATAAAAGCTACTTTATTCTTTGTCGTTAGAAAAATCCGTATAATATCTGTGTCATTATCACACATGGTATTAATGCATTTGCTATCAACAAATAGAAGTCGTAGATTGGTTAAGATGAGATAAAGATAAATCGTTTAGTTACGCCTCACCAATTGTAGACATTAAAACAATAACATGTCACATATTTACACTGAATACACTACAATTGCAATGATTCTAAATATAATTATGAGAGACGATATATATGTTAATTGATAAATGTTTAGTTAGTGTTTATTCGTGTGAATCTGTGTTTGTGATCGTGCAATTTATGTAATATTGTGTTTAATTGTGTTCCCTGGTGTAGAAACAGGATTCAACATAGGATTTACCAGAATGTCTACATCATACAAACGTGAGTATTTCATTTATTTAGGCTTATATGTAGGAACTACACATACATAGTGGGATACGGACAAAATCCCCCCCGTGGGGACAGACAGACAGACGACAGACAGACAGACAGACAGACGTTTATTGTGCAACTGAAAATACTTCATTAAATGTGCTTGATGTTCGATGTTAGATTGTGCAACTGAAAATACTTCATTAAATATGCTTGATGTTCGATGTTTATTGTGCAAATAATAGTACTGAATATGATTTACCTTGATTCTGGGGGTGGGGTGGTGGGGGTGGGGGGTGGGGGTGCGGGGGTTTGTCCTACCTTGACTTTTGATGGGGGGGGGGATTATGTCCTACCTGTGATTTTAGACGGAGGGATTTTGTCATCCTGTGTCAAAAGTCATGGGGGGGATTATGTCCTGTGGGGGGGGGGGGGGAGGGATTTTGTCCTACTCATAATTAGTTCACATCTTATCTAGTATTATAACTGTGTCGAAAAACCGTAAACTGCTTTGAGTTTATAAATTAAAAACATTTACATCATAATCTAGCAAGATAAGAATATCGTTATCATGTCACTGTCCATGTAAACTTTAAACAATATTCAAACAGATTTGCACTATAGAAGTATCTTTGTATGCTAACTTTGTTAAGTGACGTCTGCACACAGTATGAATTCATAGATGCAAATGTATGCAAACATTTAGTTTTGTTATATGCTAACCTGTATAATAAACCTTTGCAATCAGTGTGAATTCATAATCAATTAGGTGCAAATGTGTGCAATAATTTATGCAAACTGCAGATCACTTAAGTTATTAGGTAATATATAGATACACTTGACTTCGATTATAATTTCTTCATAAGAGTGATGTGATATATGATTATAACATAATGTGAATATTGCCTTATTACTGCATAAATCTGAAAATAAATTTAAACGTGTAAAATTTCAAATCTGATGGACAGCCTATGTTACTGTACACGTTGGCCATATGTAAAGCCCATATTTACTCGCATAGTAGATGAGTAGACACCATGGAAAATACACTTAGATAACTTCTTACATGTCACTGGATTTGACAGCTAATAACAGTACAGTAGTGGATATACATGGTATGTGTTGTGTGGTTTGCCATGTGAACGTGATACACTGTGCGATTTTCTGTGCATGAAGCTATTTATAATGGTGGTTCATGTTGTTAAAAACACAGCCACGAACCTATCCTGAAAACTGACATATTTTAAAGCTTGGTGCAATATAATTGATAGGAGTCCGTTCTCCTGGCTTTTCTACATGTGGTTAGCTACATTATATCATATATTCTACTTCACATTTTGATTTATTTGTCAAACGGCAGAACAGATGAAACTGGCTGATGGCTCGAACACACACAGATGGCAGATTTGGCCAACCCAGGTGCACTATAGGATACAGTAAAGAGGCAGTGTTCACATATATGTTATACAATGTACATATATTCCATCACATTTACGAAGCAATTATCTTTGAATCAAACGATGATCAGGTATATAGTTGGTCCTTAACCAAATGCGTGATTAAACGAAACCGCTGAAGTACAACATCAAAGTATTTGTAATTTATCGTAACGCCTAAAATTTAATAAAAAAATAAAATAAAATAAGCTCACGGGAAAAATGGCCCAACTACCTAAGCGCAACACGGACTACAGTAAGGCACTGAAAGCACCAGCATCGCAAATCATAAAAGAAACCGCTAACACCTCGCAAACGCCAGCCGCTAAAACAAACAAAAAACGGGTCACACCCCTGAAAATAAAGCTCGGAAACCTCTTCTCTGTGATCATAGATCCCGCGGTAAGCGATAGTCCAATCAAAATCACAGGCGCCCAAAGCGCGGCAGGGAACCCTTCCCTAAAACTGGGAACTCTATAAATGCTAAGCGCCGATTGATACCGGACCCCGTGCCTGAAAATGAAAATGCAAACAAAATGCAACAAGCGCTCTACAAGCGAGCAAAACAAAATCGGGATTGACGGAACTGGTATTCCGTACAACCAGCCATGTGACGAACCAGATCTTCTTGTCAGTATTGTTGTGTCACATCAGCAAACTAATACCAAGGGAGAGCATTCGAGTCACCAGAATGAATAGCGATAGGCGCAGTTATGGGAAAAACGACATACGTGTCCTAATCCCAAATCAGCACGCGATTAAAGCTAATACGTTAACATCAGTCACATGAATCATTGACTGTAGGATAGTTTCCGTTTACAAAGAACAAAACCAGAAACCGGCCGCCGAAAAACAACAAAAAACGGGCCTATGCACATATTACGGACTGATAACACATCGTGACATAGCAACCAACCTAAGCGACAGAGATTTAATAGACGTGTTCAACTATAAACACAACTGTATAACTTCGGCACACTATGGGGGGGAGGGGCAAACGTAAATCACACACATTGCTTGTCAAGGTGTCAAGTTTGATACCAAAACCAAAACCAATCACGCCTGCTCACTACATAAATGCCGGAGAACACATAGAAGTAAAACCTTCTACCATGCGCTGTCAGCGCCTTGGCCATAAAACCACGAAATCGCAGGGATCCCCTAGTCATATGCCCTTATTGCTGTCGAACATGACACAACTACCTAGAAAGCAAAGACATATTGCCTCAACTGCCAGAACGCGAACACACCAAACTAAGATGGGCACGGCGTATACGACCGCACTTGTCCTGTATATTCGAATTATGCAACGTATCTATTAATAAGAGGGCCATGATGGCTCGAATTCGCTCACCTGACTCCATGAACACCAGAGGAGAATGTGACATTTAGTTCATGTGTTTTTAAAAAAGTGTGCTATTTTTAGATGGCGGTCATCTTGGAATAAGCGATGACTCTCATTTTACCAAATATGAAAATGCTTCACCCAAGGATCTTAACTTACCATGAAGATTGGCCAGCATCGGCCATGTGGTTCCTGAGAAAAAGACGTTCAAAATCTCGAATAAACGGACCTTTTGGCGGCCATCATGGATGACATAATCATCTGATTCCGACAAATATTTCATCAGAGCAATCGCCTCATCGATACCTTCAATTTGATTTATGACATAAGCATATTCGGTAAACAATTACTTATGAATCCAATTTGACCCTACGGGCCACGCCCATTTTTGACACCGGGGTCACCATTTTAACACCTTTGAAAGAGCACTGTACATCAAACATTCCTACGCAGTTTCGTCGAAATCCGGCTGGCGGTTCATGAGAAGAAGATCTTTTAAGAATTTGTGCTATTTTTAGACGGCGGCCATCTTGGATTAGCGACGACCTCCGTTTTATCAAATCTGAAAAGGCTTCACCCATGGACCATAACAGTGAAGTTTGACTACCATGGGCCAAGCGGTTCGTGTGAAGAATTTTTTTTAAATCTCTAATAAAAGAACGACCTTTTGACCTTTTCGGCGGCCATCTTGGATGACATGACAATCCAATTTCGACAAAAAATGTGTCATAGCAATCGCCTCGTTGATACCTTCGATTTAGACATGACCATATTCGTTCAAAATAAAATTTGACCCCAATTTAACCCCACGGGCCACGCCCATTTTTAACGGATGACGGACGACGGACCACGGACACATTGCTGTAATAAAAAACAATGCCACAACTGCACATCGCGCAACAATGAAAAGTAGTATAGAGGGAGTAGTATGGAGGGAAAGTATAGAGCAGTAGTATAGAGGGAGTCAAAATGATACCCGCTCTATAACCTATAGTAAAACTCTTTGCAAAACCGTCGTAAAACTTGTCTAAACTTTTGGTTTTACATTTTATTTATTTTCATATTTTTACAAAAAAAAAATGAAAAAAAAAATATTTTTGAAACATTTTTTTGTCTTCATATTTTTACAAAAAAATATGAAAAAAAAATATTTCAAAAATATCTTGTATTATAATTTTTGTAAAATTATTTAAAATCCGATAGTTTACATTTCAACACCACATTTTCCTCCTCCAATATAGTTAATTTATTCCGTAGATCAGCAACTAATTCTACCAGCTCTAGTCTACCACGTTCACCTTTAACCACCTGGCAGCGCAGTTGCTTGTGTACTAACAAATTAACAAGGGCATCTGGGGCATTGGAAATGTGGAGCAACTCAAGCAGCTTTCCGATGCCTTGTTAGATGCCTTCGCAGGTAGTCTGGTCGCGCAAAAGTTTTATGACATGTAACACACTCCATTATGTATATATGTATGCGTATATATACGTATATGTATATATATGTTCAATTGGATGTAACAATTATCTTATGTAATTGTTTACGTCCAATTGAACGGAAGAATATCATAGGTTATATCGCACCAAAGTATATCTCAAACAAATATACCGATATTAAAAAAATGATTACCACAATTAATAAGGTTAAAATTGAAACGTTGACCACTCAAATAGGACAAAGACTACAAGTAGAGAGTATATTTGGACTGAGAACGGCCTCCATGCAGGATTCTCCCACCGTAATTAAACCAAAACGTAAAACCTCCCTACTACACGCGATAGCTGCTGAGGGTGAGGCTATTCTAAGGGTTAGAGACGAAGGGATGGAGAAAATCGAACAGGGTAGACGCACGTTCACGTTCTCATTTAGGAAACACGTAGAAACGCAAATACTTGATAGGATAGTAGAGAAATGAACTTCTCATCTGTCAACTAACTTTTACCTAAGATATTCGTACTCCTACAAACTACAACACATCGAGGAAAAATATCACCGAGGTCGCGCAAAGACGATAATATTTAATAAGAATCTTGGGGGGAGTAGATGGATGGACTCCTTAGGTGAAGTAGAGAAATGGGCGAAAGATAACGAGAAAAAGAGGATGGATATAGATAAAGTCGAGAGGCCCAACACGAAATGGACGTTCGTGAGGTGGGAGCAGGTTTATATAAAACTAGTGCAAGGAACACGAGGAGTAGATCTAGGGTTGACTTCGAAACATGCGGCTGGTGGATGTCTACCAGGCTGGTTGAGAAATAAGAAAGGTATGTACTCGTTAGATAAATACGACGATGATCTATGTCTATTTAGGTGCCTGGCCATTCACGGTGGGGCGCGAGCGGACAAGTGTACCACCCAAGCCGAAGAGATGAGCGCTAAGTATTTTGGTAAGAGAGAGCACGGGCTTATTCCGATAGACGAGTTGAAAAAGGTTGAGGAGAAGTTTAAGGTGGGTATGGAAGTATATCAGCCAACCGAGAGAGTGGAATATGGTGGTTTAAGAAGGCACCAGCTCACTATGAGGAGGTAGGTACGAAGCACATCACTATGAGGAGGTAGGTACGAAGCACATGACGATAGGCATCTACAAAGACCACGCGTTCCTGATAATCAACCTAAAAGGTTTATCGAAAACGTACGCCTGCAACACTTGCAAACAGAGGTTCACGAAGGCTAGTAACATTGCTAGGCACGGACCTAAGTGCATGAAGGGTGAGACACACGCCGTATGCGAGGGGAAAGTTCTCGAGCGCCCTCGAAGGCCTTCTACCCAAAGAGCACTGGAAGTCTAGGGGCGCTCAATTGGATGGCGTCTGTTGAGAGTGAGGAGAACGTGCACATCCACCACGAGCAGTGTGGGCACGGAGGGGAGAGGTGGATCCGTGGATCTCCAGTAGACGGATACTGCAAGGAAAATAACACGGTGTATCAGTATCACGGGCGTTTCTGGCACGGCTGTCTGGAACATCACCCGGCGAGATACTACGAGTTTCGCACCAGCAACAAGCGGGATAAAGAGATCCGTGGAGCAGGATTTAACCTAGTGGTAATGTGGGAGTGCAAGTATAAAAGAACCGGGGATAATATTAAGACAGGATGTCCCACCACACTATACTCGTATCAGATAGTATACGATTTTGAGTATCTGAGTAAGGAAGGGAGGACCGACCAAACGCCAGACCTATCGTACGAGACAGAGCACGTGCCCGTAAGCGTTAGCATAGGGGACAGCCTGTCCGGAACCGTATCTCACATCTGTGACACGGATCCTGCTAAACTGGTAAGTAAGTTCATAGAAGATCTGCATGAGAGGGGTAGGGACATTCGCGAAGAAGTGGGTCGCCGGTACCGGTTCGAGGACACGGAGCACCTCAGGCCGCGCCAAGTGGATGAGATAAACAGGTGGATAGATCAGGTCCCAGTGTTGGGCTTCAGCTGTAGTAGGTATGACATCAACCTCATCAAGAAACATCTGGCGGGCAAGCTGGCAGACACGACCACGAAAGTTATGGTGGGCAAGCGGACTAACGACACCATATTCCTATTCACTCCGGAATTCAGATTACTGGACGTTCTCCTGTACAGTGGTCCGGGAGTCAGTTACGATAAGTGGATTAAGGCGTACGACTGCTCATCTCAAAAGTCCTTCTTCCCGTACGAGTGGTTCGATTCTGTAGACAAGCTAGATTATCGAGGGCTCCCCGACATAGAGCACTGGTATTCCAAACTACTCAGATGTGAGATGTTGATAACCGAGGAGCAGCTGGAGGAGTGTAGGAGAATTTTCGAGGAGAAAGGAATGAGAACATTTAAGGACTGGGTGAGATACTACAACGATCTCGACGTATCGCCTTTTCTAGAGGCCTTAGGTAAGATGTGTGACTTTTACAAACATAGAGGAGTAGATATATTCAAAGACGCCGTTACCCTGCCAGGAGTAGCCATCCAATATCTGATGCGAGGAGCGGTAAGTGGACCAAAGACTGGCCAGCTATACGCCCCAGAGAAAGGGACATAAGAGATGTTACAGGGAGCTCTAGTCGGAGGACCGTCTATCGTGTTCACTAGATACGCCGAGGCAGATGTTTCTAAGATACGACCAAACAGTAAGGGTGAAGGGAAACCGTGTCAGGCAGTCCTCGGGTACGACGCTAATGCCCTATGCCTGTCGACACTCGAAAAAGAGATGCCGTGTTGTAAGGAAACTATACACCATAATAAGACACCCCACAACCAAAATATCATAGACAAGTTCTGTCACTAAGTGCGCTGTTAAGAGACCGTTCCACTGTGGGATAGCCGTGTACCAACTAGCCAAGCTGAGAATGTTAGAGTTATATTACGACTTCCTAGACAAGTACGTATCGAGAAAGGACTTTGAACTAATTCAGATGGATACGGACAGCATGTACATAGGTGTGAGTACTAAGCCAGATAGTACAGCTAACAATGAAAGCCTAGACGCGCTGGTGAAGCCTAGACAACGTGTGACATACGAGAAAGTTAAGCGCAAATGGTTCGCATGGGACCAATGGAGTAACAGGGAACCTGGGTTGTTCAAGATGGAGTTCCAAGGAGATAGAGCTATAGCGATATCCAGTAAGTGTTACTTCGTAGAAAAGCTGGCTGAGAGCGAAGACTCCAAGTGGCATCCGGCCAGGCACCAACGACGCGCGCTGGCCACACAACCAACTAGACTTGAAACCCCGGGCGTAGTGAAGTATTCCTCTAAGGGAATGAGTAAGAGAACCAACAGCGTGAGTTGGGATAGATATAAGAACGCGTTGGAATGCCATAGAGACGTGGCTAAAAATATAGGGTTCCGTATGAACGGTGGAGTAATGAAAACATACACCCAGAGTAAACTGGGGTTGTCGGCGTACTACGACAAGAGGAGAGTGATGGAAGATGGTATACACACCGATCCTATAGATAGGTAAACAAAAAGGGGAGAATACCAAAGACTCTGACGAGAGTCTGACCGACTATGACGACGGACGGTCCGGGGGTAGCTGGGTGTCAGAAGGCACCGCAAGAAGTTCTTAGCGAACAAACCCGCGCGATGGACCATCATCCAAATAGTAGAGCACGTGTTCATCGGGTTTGGTAATATATCGATCCAGATGATATAGATTGAGAGACCACACGGGATCAGTCGCGCTGCGGTGACCACCTTCGAGCTCTCCCGGTTGATAGCGGTACCGGACGGCAACATCCGATGGAAGCCGTTTCTCCGCTAAACCAACAGGTCGCCCGCGCGAGACGGCAGATGGTTTGTGCGTCACCTTTTTTGCCTGGATGGCATCTACGGGCTTCTTACCGATCAGTCTAGTCACCTCATCGTTCAGTGCAGAGACCACGGAGGGCAACCTGGTCACCCACTCGGTCGATCGCGTATGAGGGTCTACAAGCTCTTTGGCATATTGGTGCCCGAACAGTCTCTCAGCCAGGGTTCGATTGAACCGCTACACGATCCCCTGGTCCCGGTGGATGTTCACGCGGCCGCGTCTGATAGAAACGTCGTGTTTAGCCAATAGATGAGAGACCGCGCCCATGAACTCGCGGCCGGGATCGACCTGGAGAAGATTCGGCCAATTGAGAGGACTCCTCTTATATATTCGGGAAAGAGCCTCGGCCACCTCTTTAGATCTGCCAGATGGCCTGCTTCTTGAGTCATTCCTTGGCTCCGTTTTCGGAAACCTTGGTCGCCGCCGCGAGGTTCTTGATGGCCGCGAGCCCCTTCCAGTAGCCGCGGGGGCTGTAGTATGTGTTAGCTAGGCGAACCGATAGTTTGGTATCAAGCTTGCGCATGTCCATCGTATGCGAGGTATTCTAGTAGGTCGAGCAGTCTCCAACATGCCCTCGCCAGATCGTCCGGTAACTGCTTCGTCGTTACTAAACCTTTGTTGGAAGTTTCGTTGCAGCTGCCGGTCAAGTTCTGAAGGAACTCGGGGGAATCTAGCTCGGAGGAATCTAACTCGGAGGAATCTAACATCCGCTTTGCGAAAAGGGTGGCCGCTTTTTCGTCCTCGCGCCACGTCTCGAGAGAATCTCGGGCCAGACGGATCAAACCCGTTGCGCCAGCTAAACGGTGTTTAAGGGCCGTGTAGCCTACATCGATGCGAGCAAAATAAAGCTCGTCAACTAACAACGTTCTATATATATATATTATTTAAAAACAGTCTCCGTTTTTGTTCCACCGTAGACAACACTTGCAAACTCAACGCGAACGCAACGCGAACGCAACGGTTTGCTGTAGCGTTGTATACGCTGTTTAAACGTATAATACGGTTCGTACCCGTGTAATACACATTGTTAAACCGTTTAGTTTAAAAGCGTTGTATACGTTGTTTAAACGTATAATACGGTTCGTACACGTGTAATACACATTGTCAAACCGTTTAGTTTTAAAGCGTGTAATACGTTTAGCTTCAAGGCGTAAAACACGCGTTGACGTATACATATGTAGCGAGCTGAAAGAGTTGAAACGTGTACAACGCTTTACCTGGAAGCGTGTAGCTATATGAAAGCGTTGAAACGTGTACAACGGCTACACGTTTTAACGCGAATACCTGTTCGGCCCCGATCGCTTCGAGGTGTCCTTGTTTCGTCCCTTTTAAAATATCGCGAATACATACCCTCAGATCGAGTTCAAAGTACATCGCCGGTGTGATTTAGCACTTCAATTCCTAATCCCTGATGCCTAATGAGTCATGCTTTTAACACGACAGATGTACCTTATCGTTTATCAAAATGTTTGCGAATTGTAGATCACGTGAGCCGGCTCATCAGGATCTGCGGCATTCCTACGTACATGTACATTTTATATACACAAAAATGACCCCTAATACAGCGTAATGTAACAGTTCCTAACTTAATATGGAATAGCCCGGGCCGATAGTCCGTGTCAGTTACTTAATTGGGGTTAAATATTACGAACTAAGATAAACACAGTGCATGGTTTCTTTATTTTATTTTAACATTATCAGAAATGGCGAGTCTAGGAACTCTCGTATTTTTACACTGAAGCCAGTCTATTTCAGTCACTAATCCGCTATGCACCTGTCCCACGTGTGTGTTAAGAAAAATCGATATTTAGAGAAACTGAATACACAGCGAGCTGCACACTGGTTTAACACGGATATGGCCTGCAGATATGTGTCATAAATGACTTGGTGGTCAAAACCGGTAACTTTACAAGGTTTATAGCGAAATAGCAGCCGACTGGCAATTTTTCTCGGACCGATTTTTAAGACTAGTTTTCAAATCTCAATCGCTCTGAGAGTTCAAAAATTTGTCCAGAACCGGAAAACTGAAAATTGTAGAAGCCCTGCAGTGAGTCTAGAAGTATATATACACACACGAAGAACGATCTGAGCATGCGCATTCTACGCGATACACGGTTGGCATACCAACACATGTAATGCGTTAAAATCCGTGGAAACGTGTTATACGTATAGCACGGTTTCATCTGTCAAAGAAAGCGTTAAATCGTTTAAACGGTTTACCTTAGCGTTGTATACGTTTACAACCGTTGTATACGTTTACAACCGTTGTACACGGATTACACGCTTTTGAAACTCAATGCATTGTTTACAACCCTTGTATACGTTTACAACCGTTGTACACGGATTACACGCTTTTGAAACTCAATGCGTTGAACACGGTTTGTTCGACTTTCGCGCATGCGCAAGAGTGGGGAAACGCAACGCATGGCCGAAAACGTATTACACGTAGACGACACACGGTTTGAAACGCAACTAACGGAAACTCCACGGATACGCAACGCACAACACTTTGTACACGTATAAACCCGGAACATTTTGACAGAAACGACTGTAGTAGCTGACGAGACCCGTCGCAACCATCCCCACGACGGTGAACGCGATCTCGCGGTCTTTTTGGGCCTCTGACGGTACATAGAAATCTGAAAGTTGGGGCTCGGGATCCAGCGGCGCGATACTTCTCTGCGGATATGCCAGCACGTACTCGCGGTTGACTTCTTCAACATTCTAGAAAGTTTGCGCGGCGTGATTCTCGCGGCGAAGCTCTTCGTTGACCCAGTCCAGATGGGCGGTTCGTTTTTTCGACCATGCTTCGTCTGCGCTCTTGAGTTGTTCTTCAGCTAAATCGTGACGCTTGCGCTCCTCATCCACGTCCGAGTTTCCCAGTTTCGAGAATAAATAGTTGCTACCGCCGAACGCCACAGCGCTCACGACTGCACCACGTATCATTAGTCCGATCGAAGCCATTATTTCCATATATTAGAGGGTAGAATTCCAGCTTTAACTAGATAATCTCGAGTCCCAACTGCGGCCGCTACATTCAAGGTCACGAGCCCTACGTCTCTCACAGTCATGTCCAATTTGGGAGCGGGCCCTCCGAAGGCCATCTTTGATAGTCGAGCAAACCCGATACTGAGACCTGATATTACCACGGCGTGATAAAGCGCATTCACTATCATTTTACCATCGTTTTCAGCCATTTTTGATAACTATAATTATTGCATATAAAAGGGATCGCGATCAATGTTTAAATGTGGCGCAATCGGTTTCGTAACTTTCTTCGGAACCGCCTGCAACTGCACAGGTGCGGTTGGGGGTTGTTTCGAAAGGTAGTTCAGCACACACAGGGTGCCTACAACTGCCACCAACAACCCACGGGATGATCCATGCAGGATCTACACCAATCGGGGATTGCGTTTCCAATTGCGATTGGTGTTCCTGCGGAGATTGAATCCTCAACTGCCGCTCCTGAGCTGGTGTGGTTGTAGTTGTTTTCGGATGTTTTGCTGTCTCTGTCCCCAACTCCAATTTCGATTTGGGCTCCAGTTCCAATTCGTGAATTGGGGGAGCGGCTTGAACAGCAATCCCCGATTGCAACGACTGTTTGGCCTCTCGAAGCTCGGCGAGTATTTTATCTTGTTTAGCTTTTCGGGTGGCAGCCGCTGCCCGCACAGCTGCCTGCCTATTTGGGTATTTATGTCGTGCAACCGGAGTTTGCTCCTGTGGAGTTTGTTCCTGTGGAGCTTGCTCTCCCAACGTGCTCTGGTTCATCCAATCTCGAGTGGGTGTTGAAGTTGGAAGTGCAATCGGGGATTGGTGTTCCGTCACTCTCGCAGGTGCTTGTCGCTCCTGGTCCAACATGCTCGGGAGCGGGGTTGGGTGTGTGTCTTGTGTCATCATTTTCTGAGCTTATAGTTCGTGGGCATATATGTACAAATTGACAGTGCTTAGCCGTGGTCAACGCGGTTGTCAGCGGAGCTAAGTACATTCCAAACTTGTGATAAATTGAGCAGCAGGCTGTTCTAAGAGTGTGTCCTACAAAAGGGTCAGTATCTAAATCACCAATCCACCCCGCGGTGTCAGATAGGCACTGACAGCGGTAGCGTACAAATGAATAGCCGTCGCCCCAAGAGTTTTCGTCATCTCTGCCCCCAATTTAGATTCGTATCGCGCATACATTGTATCGACCTCCGCAACTGACATCTTGTCCACCTAACAAACTGAGAGACGCCTACCGAAATACTGCTCCGATTGCCCCCCAGCAACCAGCGCAGCTAGCCGCTCGCGTCGCGTCGTGTTTTCATTTTCTTTCTTTCCACTGTTCCAATTCTTCCAATCGCGATTGGATTGGGGGTGCAGTTGGGTAGATACCGTGTCGGCAGTCGTGTCATCTTTCAGGAAAGATATCTGAGCGACCGTTTCTTCCATTAGCTGATCGAGAAGTTCGTCGCAGTTCATTATTACAACAGTGTTGGGTGTACTATTCTGAATAGTCTTATAAGTTTAACATCAAAGTGTTTGTAATTAATTTTAAGAAAATTATAAAATTAATTACGAGTAATTCAGTAATAATTCAGTAATATTTAATAAATATTTAATAGATATTAGTAGATATTAGTAGATATTAGTAGATATTAGTAGATATTTAGTAGATATTAGTAGATATTAGTAGATATTAGTAGATTATTTAGTAAATATTCAGTAATTAATTGATAACTTCATAATTTGTGGGTTGATCAGTCTGTAACAGAAGCTTGGCGTACTTAATTTCCGAAAGCATCTGTCGAACCTCCAGGCGCTCCTCGCGCGTTGGGATAACGTCGTTCTCTCGAAGACAGTCATCGAATGAGTCTCGGTCCTTGCAGTGAAAGAGGGCGTTTTCTCATTTTCTCACGCAGATCCTTGAGGACGGCGTTGTGCTTCTGAGTGGAGATCCATACGCTTTGCCCCGCATGGCGGCCAGAAAATGAGCTCGGAGAGCATGTCCTTCTTTTTGGTCATCGACGCCTTGGCCAAGCAGTCGTCAATCACATGTAGGGTGGGCTCGCCCTGAAATATTTGGTAGAAGCCACGCAACCAATCGTGAAGCCTGTCGCCGGGGTCAACGACGTATATCTCAGGGTCGGTCCATATCCACAGGCGCCGCTGATAAGTCTCGTTGTGCCGCACAGTGGGACACAAGATCACAATGTGACGAAAGGCATCGCGGTAGGACCCCTCGAGCAAGTCGAGGATGAAAACCGTTTTTCCACATCCTGTCTGCCCACATATTATGGCAGAGTGGGCATCTTTCGGTAGAGTTTTAGTAGAGTGCTGAGACGTATCGGCCATCTTCGATGTTGAGTTGTGCGTCTGTAATTATATATAAGTACACGTTCTATGGCCCAGCTCCATCCGCCTCTTTGGTTATCTGGATCGTCACACCCTCACTAGCGTTCTCAACTTGGCGTCCACTACCGTGCATTTGGTCGTCGTCGCTGGCTCGCATGTCTAGCCATAACGCGTATTCGGTAGTCAGGAACTCCGCGAGGGAGACGTCTGAGAGCTGCAGGTCTTTGGCAACCGCGGCAACCTCCGGGGAGCGCTTAGAGTCGGCAGCAAACTGTTTTCTGACTTCGTCCCACTGCTGGTGTGCGCGAAGACCAGCGCTGTAGAGTTGTGGGGACTCCCTCGATCGTCACCTCTACCTTTGTGATTTTGGGGTTATATAATTTGTCTGTTTTTCTAACCCCGAGCGCGAACCGACCCTCCTCGAACAGCATCAGTATACCTTTCATCGAGCGGGTGGGTACGTTGACGTTGATATTCCATAATGCGCCCGGCATACTGGGATCTGATCAATCGCGCGAGTTCGGGCATCGCGACCATGTCGTACTCCAGCGAAACGTTGTCGATCGTATACGCCGATGCCATGTTAATGGCTATGAGAGCTCGGCCGTAGTCGTTGAACGTTAGTTCATATTCGAGGCGGTCCGCCAAAGCACTCTGATAGTAGGGCATGTGACTCTCCAGCAACTCAAAGTCGAGCGGGATGTAGAAGCGGTTGCCGTAAGCGGCCGCGATCGCGTTGTCGCTCGCGACGTTATCTGCATTGTTACCAGCACCGATTCTAAGTCTGGTCACGTTCTTATTTCGGCTGGTGTCAATACCCTGATAGACCCCATTTTCGCGCTTTTCCGCCGTCTTCCACAGGTCCTGATAGCAATGGTAGACGTCTCTGTCATCGATCGACATCACCTCATTACCAGAAATCTTTATCATGATCTTCTTGACGATGGCGCGACCCATGTTCTGAACGACGGTTCGGTCTACGTATGTCGACGTCAGTGAAATAGTTAACGCGAGCCGAATAGTCCCCGGCACAATGACGTCGCTAGCTCCGAGGTTGGGGAAGCGGACTAAGAGCTGCTGGTTCTGGTCGATCGTCGATGGGTTGTTTGTAATAACGACGCTCTGTCTCACGCCTTTCGCCCCGAGGGGCTCCCGCAGTCTGCGGTATGGATTGAATTTGCGACCGTATTGACTCGAAAACATATTTTTAGTGAAACTAAATACTCTATTAAACCCGTATGTTTTTTCTTTAATACATCTTTATGGCTGATTACGATATTGGCATGGACGAATTCGGCAGAGACGATTTCCGCAATGACAATGACATCGATGCTGACATCGATGATGATAACGAAACGCCCTTCATAGAGAACACCATTAGTCTAAGCCAGGAATTAGTCGAGTCAGCTGTAGACGACTACTACAACAGTTTGGCAGAAGTAGCTATGGTCCCATCTGTCGGCCACGACTACTCCAAGTTCAAATTTAATCTGAAGGGTAGGTTGCGACTAAAAGCATAAAATATCCCGATCGTCAACATGAGGACCGGAAAACCCCTATTGCTGAGCACCATTGCCGGAAACCGGGGCGGTGGCCAAATCGTAAGGAGCGAACTAGGATTCCCAGATTGGAAGAGGGGTAAAACAATTATGCCGGCCCGCGGTGTAGAGGCCCTACAGTCTACCGACGAAATGATGGTGAAGACGGTCGCCGCGATACAAACTGTCGAGTAGCCACCGACGCTATTCGCACAATGGAGCTCAGCGAAAGCGAGATAGATGGAATACTCAGCACGATGGATGACCGACCTTACCTCTTCGTGAACTCCGGGTCCTCGATAGGGCTATGCAAACCAGTCCAGGGTTAATTGGTCTATAACCTCTCCAAACTCACGGCGCTGGATGAAAATATCGCGCTAGAAGAAAGAACATTTTGGGAAGTCCGTGATGATAGAGAATCACCGAACGACTGCGGTCTTTGCGGGATGAAAGAGAAGCTCGCTTGGAGGCTGCATCGGCTTGCCGTGAGGCTCTCCGCACCCAAATAAGTCGGATCCGCGAAACATTCTCGAGGGTTCTGCACGAGGAGACGACACTCGGTGAGCGTATTCGCACTCTGTTCAGAGAGCAGGGCGTCACAATAGTAAGCATCCTCACAGCTGTCGGCATGACTATATCAACCATAGTTCTAGCTTTCACTGGGGGTGCGGGGGCTACACCCGCGCCAGCACCCGCGCCAGCACCCGCGCCAGCACCCGCGCCAGCACCCGCGCCAGCACCCGCGCCAGCACCCGCGCCAGCACCCGCGCCAGCGCACGCCGCAGCACCCGCGCCACCGCACCCGCGCCAGACCCGCGCCAGCACACCCGCGCCAGCACCCGCGCCAGCATCCGCGCCAGCACCCGCGCCAGCACCCGCGCCAGCACCCGCGCCAGCACCCGCGCCGTCCGGTGGAGCCAAAGTGTGGGTAAAAAATCATCTAAAAGCCCTCGCCAGTCTCCTGGCTAAATTAGCCGAAAAGGCGGCCGTCGCGCTGCCTGGGCTGATCGGGGGTCTCGTCTCCTACTTGTTATCTATATTATCAAAAACGGCCGGATGGCTCGCCGAGAATTCTTGGGCTCTAATCGTGGCGATCGCCGGTCTCCTACTATTCTCCGCCCGAGAGTTAACTAAAACCAAAGCACAAATAGTCCGATCGCCATGAGGGCGATGACGAGCCCTCATTTCTCCTCATTGTGAGGTGCGCTTGATGATATCCGCGTTCACGTTCCCGTTGTGGCCGATATTTTGATTGACGGTTGCGATTACGATCTGATTATTGTAACCGTCAACCGGGTCGTCTCGTAGTATCATATTGCTCGGCGCCATATAAAGACCTATTCCAAATACATAGTCTACTGGGGTGCTGGCATTCTGCAAAAAGCCCTGATAATTCTGGATCGCCTTCTCCAGGTCCACCTTAGCTGAGATGGCGTCCTCTACAAGTGCCAATAATTGTTTTTGCGCGTCAGACGCCCTTCCCGTGCCCAGTATAGAACTGCGCGTTTGCTTCTGTGCGCCGAGGATGGCCCAGACGTATGTGCGAATAGAGTCGTTGAGGCGGGTAACCCCGGCCTGAGCAAATACAGTGTTTTTATCTAACATAAATGATCCCCACGCGGTATTTACCTCCGCAGGTTGCTGAATGAAATCAACGTGGGCCATGAAAGACCATGGTACTGGTGACACGAAGTCGGTATTCTTTGGTTGTATTGGTGGTGGTGGATCCTTTGGGTGCTTTACAAACCCCATACCCGTTATGTAAACGTCACCTAAACCGAAAGTGTACCAGAACTCTTTCTGTCTCCAGTCCGCGTCTTTTGAAACGTTAAATTCGTTACACAGTCTTTCAAACCCCATACGGTAGTATGCGTTGGAAATGGGATTCCATGCGTCGTCTTGAGGTAATGGAATACCTAATTCTTCGAGAATCCTCCTAATAGTATAATACGCGTGAAAGTTATAAACGGTCCTCAAGAAGGGATCCTCCGCAACCAGATGGTCCTGATAGGAAACCCCACATCCGGCTGTTACGCACCATACGGCGAAGTTGAGCTGATTCTGCCAAAACTGCATCGGTGTTGCTTTCCACCCGTTCACGGCCTCCATTGTTGTAATCTTGGGCAGCCTATATTGTTCAAAGATGTCGGGGAAGTTGGTTTGAAAGCCTTTGCCGCCGCGAACTTGGATAGTGGGGCGCACAAACCCACCAATGGTGTTCTTTTGAGTGCAAACACCTCAGACCAGGTACTTTGCATTAGAATTAAAGCTAAATGGTTTGGTATCCATTGAAAGGTATTATTATGTTTGCTACTATCACTAATGTTCAAAAAGAGAGTTGTGAACTTCAAAAGTAAATCGACAACTGCTGCGGAAACCGCCGGGTAGGCCTCAGATCAATCACCTTCACGGTTGGGTGGGAGAATGTGGGGAAGAGCGAAGGGTTTGGATATGTGAAGGATGGATGCTCAGTAGGTGTAAATCTGCCTCCCGGTCTGTGGAGTTTTAGACAGCTCAAATATTTTGTCACCTCAGAGCTTGACGTTAAAGCCAACCTCACATTATCGAAGGCTACCGGGCTCGCAACAATAACCATCGGCCCAGACAGCCGGGTAAGGATCTCCCCGACGTTGGGTGTTCGACTCGGTTTTAGAGAGACATACTCCGCGAATAAAGGATTGTTTGCCCCGGGTGTGTACTATCGCGCAGCTTGCCGCATTGTTGGACACATCTGTAGAGCAGTTTAAGCTATCGCAAACACAAAAATGTGTCATCACAGTTTGGGCTGAGAAGCGGGGCCCGTTGAATGAGGGGCTCTATGAATATTCATTCGGTGCCAAAGCGAGCAATACATATGGGGGATACGCCATGACAGCTCCAGGTACACTTCTCCGAATGGCGGTCTGCTCGGTTAATTCTAATGGTAAATCTGTGGGCGTGGTCGCCGTGAATCTCGTACTGGATGGGGAAGAACGGGCGATTGGAGTCAATAAACTCGCTGGACAGAGTTCCGCGGTGATTTTGTTCGCCGGTGACGATCCAATTAGACTTTCCGAAGATAGTGTTATTAACTTTGTTACGAAAATCGCAGACCCAGCGAGTTCTTCACTATTGTGACATTGTTAATTGAACTTGATTTGTGACGAGTGAACATTTAACTGCCGCTCCTGAGCTGGTTCGGTTGAACCTACAACCAAAACCTGCCGATCCTGTTTCAACACCCAATATGACCCCGTCAAACTTCAGGTTGGAAAATATCGTCGAGATACAGCAGATTCTAAAACAAGAGGGGGAAACTCGGAGGGTAAATGCTAAAAAATGTAGACGAGCTGCAAATATAACGGAGGGGGTGAGCACCTTGTTATCGTCCGTTTCTATACTGGGTGGGGACGGAACCGCTGCATTGTTATCTACAGTCGTGGCAATTCCTATTGCCGCGGGTTTTGACTGGTGTAGCCGTTGGGGCAGGACTGCTGTGTATGGCGTTTAGAGTAGTGGGGAGAAAATTCGAAAATAAAAGTAGAAATATCGGTTCTCGCAAGGTCTAAGAAAAATAGTATCGACGTTATCATGTCCAAAGCGTTGGCCGATAACAATATATCGGACGCTGAATTTGAGTCGGTGGTGGAAGAGATTTCTCGATATGAGGATTTAAAAAAGACTATTAGAACTAAGGCGCGTGCCACTCTTCCCAAGATTGAGAATACTGATTGGGATAAATTTAGGTTAAAACTGAGAGATAAAGTGGGGGGAAAAGTTACAACACCACCCTCAATTCGCGAATTGAATTCGGGAGCAGCACCGATACCATCCAACCCCAATTCGCGAATTGGATACAGTGTTGATGGATTGGGGTTGGACACTTGGTGGGTATTGTGATTTTATAATTAACATTTAAGAAAATTATAAAATTATTTATAAAATTTTAAATTTTTTATGAAATGTTGCTGAATTTGATTAAATAATCAGTAATACGCAGTAAATAATCAGTAAACAATCAGTAATTTTATTAAATTATGCAGTAAATTTCTTTTAAATAATCCATTAATATTGGTGGTTAAATAATTATGAATACATATTGAACATTAATAACGCGCTTAGCCAAACAAAAATAAAAAACAAGTTTTAGGTCCAGCCGAGGCTCGAACTCGCGCCAGCAAAACCCTTCTGAGCCCACCTCGCTAAGCCTTCGCTTTAAATCTCTTCTCTTTTCTTTTCAGGCTTAGAGAGGTGTTACGCTCACATCTATTACACCCCATCATTGGACTGTCCACCGCGGACCCCCTCCTCCTCATTACCTTCATCCGCTATAATGTGTAGAGCAGCCAGAGTGAAATATACATGTGGCGAAACCGGTCTCAACGCTGAGACTGCTGCTGGCGTCCCAGCACTTTAAATGTGTTTATTTCTCGTATATAAACCTAACTTTGTTGGTGGAAATTAATATTTTTTTTTTTTATTTTAATTAATTAATAGTTGTTTTCTTATATTAATTAATTAATTAATTATTATGTTTTCTATGTAATATGGGGTGTTCAACTTTAAATTATTAAAAATAAAATAACGAACCATCCCGGAAATTCGTGAACTATATAACCTCGCTAAGTGTTTATAAATAACCTGTGTACACACCGTTTGTGTAAATCGATAGCCTGTTTACATACCATCGATAAGGAGAAATACACTCGGCTATACACACATGTTCATAACCCTTGTAATTGGAACACTGTCATCTGCTTGGTGTTTGTGATGCGTGTAAACAAACTACACATCAGATCTGTTCTATCTTTATAACTGACTTTCTGATTTGAATTATTACTAAACGATAATGTTTGCGAGCACGTAATTCCTTGTAGAATTATTTGCTGATCTACGGAATAAATTAACTATATTGGAGGAGGAAAATGTGGTGTTGAAATGTAAACTATCGGATTTTAAATGATTTTGCAAAAATTAAAACACATAATATTTTTGAAACATTTTTTTTTCATATTTTTTTGTAAAAATATGAAGAAAAAAAATGTTTCAAAAATATTTTTTTTTTTCATATTTGTTTGGTAAACATATGAAAATAAATAAAATGTAAAACCAAAAGTTTAGACAAGTTCTACGACGGTTTTGCAAGAGTTTTACTATAGGTTATAGAGCGGGTATCATTTTTGACTCCCTCTATACTACTGAAGGATACAACCCAGCCCCATTACTACAACGACCCCAGCCACGGCTGCTTAAGGAAGCAAAACGCTACAAAAATTGTTAAATTGAGGGAACGAATTATTATTTCGTTGGAACGAATTAATAAAAAAAATAATTCTACGTACCCTGCGGGGCTCCGTAGATTCGTTCTCACTAGACAAAATGATCAGCTTAATGAGTAAAATTGAGGTCGTCCTCGTCTCTGCATTAGGGGAACTAGGCAAAAACCAAAATAACCAAAGTCACGGAACAACATGACAGAAAATGAAAACAATACCAAAATGGATGTGGATATCGAACCCATTTGACGCAACAAACGACATCACTGACGAAAAAAATCAAAATGACGTCAACACCTAAAATGACGGAAAAGCCGAAAATGACGCCGACGATGTCAACCCACAAAACCACGTCATTGACATAGCAGAAAAAGACGAAGAGTAACAACACCTTACCCCAACTTCACATCCCCATCAAAAGCCCCTGTCCAAATATCTCCACCATCATCGCGGGAAGGGTCCACAAAAAATTGCAAGCATAGAATTCTGAAAAATCGGAATTACCTGACCAGGTCATCACAGCAAAAGCAATAAATAAAAACAATCAATATGGGTAGAAACACAAAATGAAAAAAAAAACTCCATCACGGTCCTGCAATGGAGCTGTCGGGCCTTAACATATATTATGAAGGGAGAGTTTATTGAGGAATTAAGTAATTGTGAAACTTGGCCAGATGTAATATGTCTACAGGAAATGCCAAAGTAAGTGAATTTAAGGGGATATACTCTAATAACCCACAAAACACACACAACAAAAGGTAGTGGTGTAGGCATATTTGTAGCAATAGGCATCTCTTGTACTGAAATTACCATAAACATAATATATAAATTAAAGAAAATAGCCTAACCAATCTGATATGTGGAATAAAATATATATTAAACGGGGTAACATATATATCATCAACTTTTACATTTCACCAGGACAGGAAACTGATCTTACTAACATATACAACATACTCGCACAGCTAAGTAACCGCACAGTCATTCTAGCGGACCCCAGCGCCCATAACTCTATGTGGGACCCTGGCTGGACTAACGTATGTAAATATGGAGACGCAATAATATAATGTATAGATAAAACACAATACATATTACTAAACACTGAACTTCTCCTCCCGATATAACTCAATCAAAATTGGCACATCACCGGACATAACCTTAGGCAGCCCAAATATTGCAGCATCAGCCATATGGGACACACTACCAACCACATGAGGTGCTGACCACTATACTGAAATACCATATAGAAAACAAACAAAAAAACGAAGCGATATAATCAGGCTTCTGCAAAAATAGAACCACAATGGACCAGTTAGCACGACTGGAAACCCTTATAAAATAACATTCATGAAAAAAAAAACAATCAGTGTTGCCGGTTTTCCTGGACCTGGAGAAAGCATTTGACCTACTGTGGACTAAAAGGTGTAGAGAAAACTAAAACTGAAAGTCATAACAAACAGAATGCTCAAATGGATATATAACTTTTTAACTGATAGGTAGATAAGAGTCCAAATAGGAAGCGATCACTCAGAATACCAATCAGTAGAAAATGAAAGTCCCCTTGGGAGCGTCCTCAGCCCCATACCTCCTTTTAATATAATCATAGATTTCTTATATGACGAAATTTAAACCAGAACCCCGGAGCTCAACCTATCTCTGCTTGCGGACGATGGCGCCATATGATCCGTCCACAACAAAACTTCTCAGATCCAGCGGGCAACCTAAAATAGCAGAGGTACATAACTGAGCACTATAGCGAACATCTAAAAATATACACAGATGGCAGCAACATCTCCGAAAATGAAAAATATCTTATCAGGAAATTACAGAATTGTACAAGCTAGACAAAAACTTGACCGTGTTTACGTCTGAACTAAATGCAATCGAGAAAGCACTGCAATGAAATTTAAACCAACCCAATAACGAAACTATTGTCATTCTAACTGACTCGCTAAGCTCAATACAAGCACTAACCTCTGGTATATCTAAAACATGACCATACAAAATACACTCCATCAAAGCTCTAATAAACAAATCAATAGAAATTGGCAAAATATAAATATAGAATGGGTAGCCTCACATATAGGCATAACAGGAAATGAAGAGGCAGATAGAGCAGCAACGGTTGTTCACACATTCGGAAATACCGATGACACAAAACCAACCCGCCAAGAAATATATGCTATAATCAATAATAAAAACAAAGAAAGATGGCAAGAGCAATGGAATGCAGTGCCACTACAAAACCAGCTCAGAGCAAGCTGTCCAATTATTCCAACCTGGTGTAAAACATATAGCAAAGACAGTCGATCAGATATCATAATCACAAAACTAAGTCTACGTCACAATGGCATAGACGTAAACCACACACTAAGAGACGATGAGCTAATCCCAACATGCAGGGCGTGCAGAGATGATGATGGAATAGAAACCTTAACGCACTATATCTATCACTGTCCCTCACTATCTGAGCAACGAAAAGACTTATAGAAGCCAATGCGATAAAATGCAACTTAAGCAATGACCTCTAAAGCCGGCTGTTCCCACCACCAGAGTAGGAAGCACAGTAACTGTGAAAATCTGGGGCGGCCGGTGTGATCTAGCCCGTCCCAAATGCGCTCCGGCTGGCTAAGGCGTGGGTACCAATAAAACGGACACACCACCCGAGTTCGGGGCTGCGAGAAGGAATGGCACAACACAATCGAACACGCCGGTGGGCCCAGAGGGTAGGCCGTCGCAGTGAAAGATATAAATAATCAGCTGTTGTAAATATAGAAATATCACATGTAAACTCGGCCGCCAAATCGGTGGGTGTTTTCGTGCAGAAGTTCACTATGGCTCTGGGTTGCTAAGGCATGTGTACCGGTAAAAAGGACACATCTGAATCCGAAACTGCAATGAGATATGTATATGTATGCCAACAAAGGGATAACAGTAAATATGATCATGGCTACCAGTCCAATGCAGGGGACTGGAGGTGGTGGTGGTGGGTGGGGGGGGGTAGAACTAACGATCGGCTGCCACAGCCAGTCGCTGGCCTATCATGGACGGAACCAGTGGGTTATTAAATTCACAAATGTATTATGCACACCACACACAATACCTCAAGAACAATAATAAAATGTTCCATAATCCATGTAAATGCATGGTGTAAGTGACATGCACGCCATAATCCGACCATGGGTGTAAGCATACGTAGCATACAATTGCCCATACAATTAGTAAAGCAAAATATAGTGAAAACAAATGAGCACCATGTGTATAATAGAACATATCACTAATCAAATGTTTTTTCAGCGTTGAGTAAGTATAATGCACACTTGTCTGTAAAGCGCGGCAACCCATGGTACACAGCTGAAAGCACTGTGTTATCGAATATGAAGAAATATACAACTCGAACGCCACGATACCAAAGGCCAAAACAAATGGGTCATATCAGGAAACAACAAACCAAAACAGACGCCAGGGGCCCGCGTCACTAAATTTCGTACGACTAAAATGTTCGTAAGTGCAAAATTATGATAGTTTGTAAATTCCACATTAACAATGTTTTCTTGGAAACAATTATTGGATTTGCATTTATTGAGCATATGCAGCCTATGCAGCCTATGCAGCCTATGCAGCCTATGCAGCCTATGCAGCCTATGCTCAATGAATGTAAATTCTTCGATTGAAATTTCCAGATGATCCTAAATTTGCACTTACGAACATTTTAGTCGTACGAAGTTTCGTGAAACGCGCCCCTGGACTCAAAACAGTCCTTTTTAGGACTAAAACACGGAATTCGTGCCAGTATCATTGCAGTCGAGGTCAGCCAATGGGACTGCTGTCAGTGATCTGCAGTCGAGGTCAGCCAATGGGACTGCTGTCAGTGATCTGCCTGCACAATTTGCCTCTGCGGCCTTAATCCCGCGAACTGGTTCTACCCAGATTGCACAGATTCAAAGTTTTAATTTGGCCCAAGTTTCTTATTCTGCTTTCACAGACGGTGTGTAAGTCCATAGAGTAGGGTTGCAGCCTAATTTCTCCAGACACGGCCACATATGACATAAGCCTAATATATCCAGACAAGGCCACATATGACATCAGCCCAATTTCTCCAGACAAGCCCACATATGAAAGCCCAATTTATCCAGACACGGCCACATATGACATAAGCCCAATATCTTCAGACACGGCCACATATGACACAAGTCCAATATGTCCAGACACGGCCACATATGACATAAGCCCAATATCTCCAGACACGGCCACATACGACATAAGCCCAATATCTCCAGGCAAAGCCACATATGACATAAGCACAATTTCTCCAGACACGGCCACATATGACATAAGCCCAATATCTCCAGACACGGCCACATATGACATAAGCCCAATTCCTCCAGACACGGCCACATATGACATAAGCCCAATTTCTCCAGACAAAGCCACATATGACATAAGCACAATTTCTCCAGACACGGCCACATATGACATAAGCCCAATATCTCCAGATACGGCCACATATGACATAAGCCCAATTCCTCCAGACATGGCCACATATGACATAAGCCCAATTTCTACAGACAAAGCCACATATGACATAAGCACAATTTCTCCAGACACGGCCACATATGACATAAGCCCAATATATCCAGACAAGGCCACATATGACTTAAGCCCAATATCTCCAGACACGGCCACATATGACATAAGCCCAATTTCTCCAGACACTGCCACATATGACATAAGCCCAATATCTCCAGACACGGCCACATATGACTTAAGCCCAATATCTCCAGACACGGCCACATATGACATAAGCCCAATTTCTCCAGACACGGCCACATATGACATAAGCCCAATTTCTCCAGACATGGCCACATATAACATAAGCCCAATATCTCCAGACAAGGCCACATATGACATAAGCCAAATATCTCCAGACAAGGCCACATATGACATGAGCCAAATATCTTCAGACAAGGCCACATATGACATAAGCCCAATTTCTCAAGACAAGGCCACATATGACAGAAGTCATGCCCATATATGAAAGAAGCGCAATTTCTCCAGTCATGGCCACATATGACATAAGCCCAATTTATCCAGTCACGACTGCATATGACAGAAGCCCAATTTCTCCAGTGATGGCCACATATGAGAGAAGCGCAAGTTCTCCAGTCACGTCCACATATGACAGAAGCCCAATTTCTCCAGTCACGGCCACATACTACAGAAGCCCAATTTCTCCAGACATGTCCACATATGACCGAAGCGCAAGTTTTCCAGTCATGGCCATATATGACATAATCCCAATTTCTCCAGTCACGGCCACATATAATATAAGTCCAAGTTATCCAGTCATGGCCACATATGACACAAGCCCAATATCTCCAAACATGGCCACATATGACAGAAGCCCAATTTTTCCAGTCACGGCCACATATGACATAAGCCCAATTTCTCAAGTCATGGCTGCATATGACATAAGCCCAATTTCTCCAGTCATGGCCACATATGACATAAGCGCAATTTCTCCAGTCAAGGCCACATATGACATAAGCGCAATTTCCCCAATCATGGCCACATATCATAGAAGCCCAATTTCTCCAGTCGTAGCCACATATGACATACGCCCAATTTCTCCAGTCACGGCCACATACAACAGAAGCCAAAAATCTCCAGTAACGGCCACATATGAAAGAAGCCCAATTTCTCCAGTCATGGCCACATATGACATAAGCGCAATTTCTCCAGTCAAGGCCACATATGACATAAGCGCAATTTCCCCAATCATGGCCACATATCATAGAAGCCCAATTTCTCCAGTCCTAGCCACATATGACATACGCCCAATTTCTCCAGTCACGGCCACATACAACAGAAGCCAAAAATCTCCAGTCTCCAATCAAGGCCACATATGATAGGAGCCCAATTATTCCAGTCACAAACGCACAAGACAGTCACGACCGCATATGACAGAAGCCCAATTTCTCCAGACATGGTCACATATGACAGAAGCCCAAATTCTCCAGTCATGGCCACATATGACATAAGCACACTTTTTCCAGGCACGCCCACATATGACATAAGCCCAATTTCTTCAAGTCATGGCTGCATATGAATAAGCAACCCCAATTTCTCAGTCACGGCCAAATATGACATAAGCACAATTTCTCAGTCATGGCTGCATATGACTAAGCCCAATTTCTCCTGTCATGGCCACATATGACATATAGCGACAATTTCTCAGTTCAAGGCACATATGACATAAGCGCATTTCCCCTATTATGGCCACATATCTTAGAGCCCAATTTTTCTCCAGTCGTTTTAGCCACATATGAATACGCCCAATTTCTCAGCACTGCCACATACAAAACAGAAGCCAAAAATCTACATTAACGGCCCATATGAAAGAGCCCAAATTTCTCAGTCATGGCCACATATGACATAAGCGCAATTTCTCAGTCAAGGCAACATTGTACATAAGCGAATTGCCCCAATCATGGCCACATATCATTGTAAAAGCCCATATTTTCTTCCAGTCCTAGCCACATATGACCATACGCCCAATTTCTCCAGTCACGGCCACATACAGCTGAAGCCAAAAATCTCCAGTCTCAATAAAAAAAAGGGGGGGGGGGGGGGGGCCACATATGATAGGAGCCCAAATTTATTCAGTCACAACACCACAAGACAGTTACGACCGCATATGACAGAAGCCCATTCTCAGACATGGTCAATATGACAGAACCCCAAATTCTCAGTCATGGGCCACATATGACATAAGCGCAATTTTCCTGTACAAGGCCACATATGATTAAGCGCAATTCTCAATCATGGCCACATATCACAGACCATGACATTTTCTACAGTCGTAGGCCACATATGACATACGCCCAATTTCTCCAGTAATGGGCACCATACAACAGAAGCCAAAAATCTCCAGTCAACTGGCCACATATGACAGAAAGCCCAAATTGTCCCAAGTTTCAGGTCCATATATGAATAAGACGCAATTTCTCAGGTCCATGGCCGAATATCGACATAAGCGCATTATCTCAGAACACGGCAACATAATTGGACATAACCCCAAATTGTCAAGGTCACCGGTCATATATGACATAAGCGCAATTTTATCCAGTTTCCCCAATTGCCACATATGGACATCCCAGCGCAATATTCCAGACACGGCCTTCATATGACATAACCCAAATTTCTCCAGACCCAATTTGGCCAATATGACCATAAGCCAAATATCTCCCAGACAAGGCCCATTGGACATAGGCCAATATCTTCCAGACAATGCCACATATGACATAGCCCAATTTCTCCAGACAGGGCATATATGACCCAGAAGTTTCATGGCCACCATATGAAAGAACGAATTCTCCAGGTCATGGCCACATATGAAACAGAAGCCCAAATTATCCAAGTCACCCGAAAAACTGCATATGACGGAAGCCCAAAATTTCTTCCAAGTCAAGGCCACATACTACAGAAGCCCAATTTACTCCAAAGACTATTGTTCCACCCATTTGACGCGAAACGCAAGTTTTCCAGTCATGGCCATAATATGACATAATCCCAATTTTCTCCAAGTCACGGCCACATTTAATATAATTTGGCCATTTTATTCCAGTCAATGGTCACATATGACAGGAAGCCCAAATATCTCACAAACATGGCCAATTAATGACAGAAGCCCACTTTTTCCAAGTTTCACGGGCCACCCTAATGACATAGGCCCAATTTATCAAGTTCATGGCTGATATGACATAAGCCCAATTTCTCCCAAGTTTCACGGCCACATATGACCATATGGCCCAATTTCCTCAAGTCATGTCTGCATATGACATACAGCCCAATTTCTTTTCCAGTCCATGGGCCAATTATGACCATAAGCGGCCAATTTCTCAGTTCAAGGCAACATATGACATAAGCTCGCAATTTCCCCAATCCAAAAATGGCCACATATCCAAAGAAGCCCAATTCTTATCCCAAGTCGGGTTAAAGGCCACATATTGACATTACGCCACTTCTCCAGGTCACGGCACCCAATTAAACAGAAGCCAAAAATCTCCAGTAACGGCACACATATGAAAGAAGCCAATTTCTCCAAGTTTCATGGCCACATATGACATAAGCGCAATTTCTCCAGTCAAGGCCACATATGACATAAGCCCGCAATTTCCCAATTCATGGCCACATATCATAGAAGCCCAATAATTTCTTTCCAGTGCCGTAGCCACATATGACATACGCCCAATTTCTCCAGTCACGGACATACAACAGAAGCCAAAAATCTCAATTAACGGCCAAACATATGAAGAAGCCCAAATTTCCTCCAGTCTGGCCACATAAGGACATGAAGCGCAATCCTCGGTCAAGGCATGACATAAGCGGCTAAAAAATCCAATCAATGCAAACCCAAATATCATAGAAGCAATTTCTCCAGGTCTAAGCCACACCATATGAACCCCCAAATGACGCATCTTTCAGTTCCACGCACATACACAGAGCATCCTCCAAGTCTCCAATTACAAAGGCCACATATATGAAGCATATCTGTCACACGCCACAAGACAGTCAGCCCACGACGGCATACGAACCAGAGCCATTTTCTTTTCCGACATGTCCCATATGGAAGACCAGTCTCCCATTCATGCCACATATGAACCCAATAAGCGGCATCCTTTCCAGTCGAATGCCCAACTAATTGGACATAGCGCCCAATTTCTCATCATGGCCACAATATCACAAGAAGGCCCATAACCAGTGTAGCCACATATGCCTACGCCAAAAAAAAAATCTCAGTCATGGCCCAACTATGGGACAGACATAGGCCCATCTCAAAGTCAGGCATATGACAAGCGCATCTCCAAATCATTGGCATATCCACGAAGCATAACCAGTCGTGCAACCCCATATGACATAGCCCATTTCTCGAGTCATGCCCATATGGGAACAGAAGCCAAATCTGTCAAGGACCCAATTTACTCAAAAGAAGCATCTCAGTACGGCACATATGACGGAAGCATATCTCCAAGTCCCAACGGCCACATAACCCAACAGAGCAAAATCTCCCAGTCCACGGCCACTTATGAGAGCCCTCTCCCAAAAGTCAGGCAACCCAATATGACAGAAGCCCAAATTGTCCAGTCACTGTCACATATGACATCAGCCCAATTTCTCCAATCACGGCCACATAAAATAGAACCCCAATTTCTCTAGTCACGGCCACATATGACAGAAGCCCAATTTCTCCAGTCGTGGCCACATATGACATCAGTGCAACTTCTCCAGGCATGGCCACATATGACATAAGCCCAATTTCTCCAGTCACGGCCACATATGATAGGAGCCCAATTATTGGAGGCACAACCGCACAAGACAGTCACGACCGCATATGACAGAAGCCCAATTTCTCCAGACATGGTCACATATGACATAAGCGCAATTTCTCCAGTCATGGCCACAAATGACAGAAGCCGAATTTCTCCAGTTACGCCCACATATGATAGAAGCCCAATTTTTCCAGTCACAACCGCATATGACAGTCACGATCGCATATGACAGAAGCGCAATTTCTCCAGTCATGGCCACATATGACATAAGCCCAATTTCTCCAGTCACAGCCGCATATGACAGAAGCCCAATTTCTCCAGTCACAGCCGCATATGACAGAAGCGCAATTTCTCTAGTCACGGCCACATATGACATAAGCCCAATTTCTCCAGTCACGGCCACATATGTCAGAAGCCTAATTCCTCCAGACATGGCCACATATGACAGAAGCGTAAGTTTTCCAGCCGTGACCACATATGACATAAGCTCAATTTATCCAGTAACAGCCGCATATGACAGAAGCGCAATTTCTCTAGTCACGGCCACATATGACATAAGCCCAATTTCTCCAGTCACGACCACTTTCGACATAAGCCAGATTTCGTCAGTCACAGCCACATATTACATAAGCCCAATTTCTCCAGTCACGGCCACATATGAAAGAAGCCCACTTTCTCCAGTTACGACCTTATATGACAGAAGCCCAATGTTTCCAGTCACGACCTTATATGACAGAAGCCCATTTTCTCCAGACATGGCCACATATGACAGAAGCGTAAGTTCTCCAGACATGGCCATATATGACATAAGCGCAATTTCTCCAGTCATGGCCACATATGACAAAAATCCAATTTCTGGAGTCACGGCCATATATGACATAGGCCCAATTTCTCCAGTCACAGCCACATATGACATAAGCGCAATTTGTCCAGTCACGGCCACATATGACAGAAGCTAAGTTTCTCCTGTCATGGCCACATATATCAGAGCCCAATTTCACATATGACATAAGCACAATTTCTCCAGTCACAGCCACATATGACATAAGCGCAATTTCTCCAGTCACGGCCACATATGATAGAAGCCCAGTTTCTCCAGTCATGGCCACATATGACAGAATCTCAATTTCTCCAGTCACGGCCACATATGACATAAGCCCAATTTCTCCAGTCATGGCTATATATGACAGAAGCCCAATTTCTCCAGTCACGGCCACATACGACAGAAGCCAAATTTTTACAGTCACGGCCACATATGACAGAAGCCCAATATCTCCTGTCACGGCGACATATGACAGAAGCCCAATTTATCCAGTCACGACCACTTTCGACATAAGCCAAATTTCTTCAGTCACGGCCACATACGACAGAAGCCCAATTTCTCCAGTCACGGCCACATATGAAAGAAGCCCACTTACTCCAGTTACGACCGCATATAACAAGAGCCCAATTTTTGCAGTCACGACCTTATATGACAGAAGCTCAATTTCTCCAGAAATGGCCACATATGACAGAAGCGTAAGTTCTCCAGACATGGCCATATATGACATAAGCGCAATTTCTCCAGTCATGGCCACATATGACAAAAAAAACAATTTCTGCTGTTACGGCCATATTTGACATAAGCCCAATTTCTCCAGTCACGGCCACATAAAATAGAACCCCAATTTCTCTAGTCACGGCCACATATGACAGAAGCTCAATTTCTCCAGTCGTGGCCACATATGACATCAGCGCAATTTCTCCAGGCATGGCCACATATGACATAAGCCCAATTTATCCAGTCCTGGTGCGATGGCCGACTTATCAAGTTTCAAACTAGTCCTGGTGCGATGGCCGACTGATCGAGTGCTATACTAGTCCTGTTGCGATGGCCGACTGATCAAGTGCTAAACTAGTCCTGGTGCGATGGCCGACTGATCAAGTTCTAAACTAGTCCTGGTATGATGGCCGACTGATCGAGTGCTATACTAGTCCTGGTGCGATGGCCGACTGATCAAGTTCTAAACTAGTCATGGTGCGATGGCCGACTGATCAAGTGCTAAACTAATCATGGTGCGATAGCTGACTGATCAGTTACTATAATAGGCAATGTGTGATGGTCGACTGATCAAGTGCTATACTAGTCATGGTGTGTTGGCCGACTGATCAAGTGCAATACTAGTAAAGGTGTGATGGCCGACTGATGAAGTTCTAAACTAGTCCTGGTGAGATGGCCAACTGATCAAGTGCTAAACTAATCATGGTGCGATAGCTGACTGATCAGTTACTATACTAGGCAATGTGCGATGGTCGATATACTAGCCATGGTGTGTTGGCTGACTGATCAAGTGCTATACTCGGCATGGCCGACTGATCAAATGCCATACTGGGCATGTTGAGATGGCCAACTGATCAAGTGCTATAATGGGCATGGTGCGATGGCCGAATGATCAAGTGCTATACTAGTCATGGTGTGTTGGCCGACTGATCAAGTACTATACTGGGCATGGCCGACTGATCAAGTGCTATACTGGGCATGGTGAGATGGCCAACTGATCAAGTGCTATAGTAGTCTTTGTGCGATAACCGACTGATAAAGTGCTGTGTTCGTCATGGTGCGTTGGCCGACTGATCAAGTGCTATGCTGGGCATGGTCGACTGATGAAGTGCTATTCTTGACATGGTGAGATGGCCAACTGATCAAGTGCTATACTGGGCATGGTGCGATGGCCGACTGATCAAGTGCTATACTAGTCATGATGCGATGGTCGACTGGTCAAGAGCTGAAATAGTCCTGGGCTGATGGCCGACTGATCAAGTGCTAAACTAGTCATGGTGCGATGGCTGACTGATCAAGTGCTATGCTGGGCATGGTGAAATAGCCGGTGATCAAGCTGCTAATGACTGGGAATGGTGCGATAGCCGGTGATCAGGTGCTATACTAGGCATGGTGCGATAGCCGGTGATCAGGTGCTATACTGGGTATGGTGTGGTGGCCGACTGATAAGATGCTATACTAGTCATGGTGCAATGGCCGACTGATTAAGTGCCACACTGGGCATGGTGAGATAGCCAGTGATCAGGTGCTATACTGGGCATGGTGCGATGGCCGACTGATCAAGTGCTATACTAGTCATGATGCGATGGTCGACTGGTCAAGAGCTGAAATAGTCCTGGGCTGATGGCCGACTGATCAAGTGCTAAACTAGTCATGGTGCGATGGCTGACTGATCAAGTGCTATGCTGGGCATGGTGAAATAGCCGGTGATCAAGTGCAATACTGGGAATGGTGCGATAGCCGGTGATCAGGTGCTATACTAGGCATGGTGCGATAGCCGGTGATCAGGTGCTATACTGGGTATGGTGTGGTGGCCGACTGATAAGATGCTATACTAGTCATGGTGCAATGGCCGACTGATTAAGTGCTACACTGGGCATGGTGAGATAGCCAGTGATCAGGTGCTATACTGGGCATGGTGCGATGGCCGACTGATCAAGTGCTATGCTAGTCATGGCGCAATGGCCGACTGATCAAGTGCTACATGTATACTAGTCATGGTGCGATGGCTGACTGATCAAGTGCTATACTGGACATGGTGAGATAGCCGGTGATCAAGTGCTATACTGGGCATGGTGTGATAGCCGATGAATAGATGATATACTGGGCATGGTGTGGTGGACGACTGATAATATGCTGTACTAGTCATGGTGCATTGGCCGACTGATCAAGTGCTATGCCATGTATACCATGCTAAACTAGTCCTGGTGCGATGGCCGACTGATCAAGTGCTATACTGGGCATGGTGAGATAGCCGGTTATCAAGTGCTATACTGGGCATGGTGCGATAGCCGGTGATCAGGTGCTATACTGGGCATGGTGCGATAGCCGGTGATCAGGTGCTATGCTGGGCATGGTGAGATAGCCGGTGATCAGGTGCTATACTGGGCATGGTGAGATAGCCGGTGATCAGTTGCTATACTGGGCATGGTGCGATAGCGGTGATGAGATGCTATACTGGGCATGGTGAGCCGGTGATCAGGTGCTATACTGGGCATGGTGCGATAGCCAGTGATCAGGTGCTATACTGCGCATGGTGCGATAGCCTGTGAGCAGATGTTATACTGGGCATGGTGCGATATCCGGTGATCAGGTGCTATATTGTGCATGGTGTGGTGGCCCTACTGATGAGATGCTGTACTAGTCATGGTGCGATGGCCGACTGGTAAAATCACATGCCATAATAACTAGATGGCCGTTGCCTGCATCTCGCACCCGCCGAGGCATTTGATAGTACAAACAAAACTTTTATTGCAAACAAGTTTTAGCCTGTTGACGTAAATACATGAGTCACCTGCCGAGGCTTTGATAGTATACCGAAAAACCTTGACCAAAAACACACTTTAACCAAAAACTTTATCCTGAATGCACGCCAATGTGCCGAATATATCGCGTTGTCTGCAAGCGGGCCCAACAAGAACATTAAGGGAAATTTCAAAGTAATTTGACCTTGACATTGGGCACAGGGGACGCACGCGTTGGGCATATAATGAAAATGTGGGTGATAAATGCACAGTATGTGAAGTTCCGAGAGAATTGGTGAAGCGGTTTCAGAGATATAGTGTTCTTAAAAGTACATGCCCACTAAGTAGCCACAAAATGTTCTTTATATCAGAGACATCATCTAAGACATTTTCTGGCAAAACAAAACTAATTCACCATTACCCCACGTATTGATTGGCATTATTGTACATTTTATATCAGGCGTAAATTTCCACACTGATATCAGGGGCGATAACCGCGTTTCCTTAAAATGTTAACAAACATTTCTATTTATTCTCTGTATTAAGTTTTTGATGTGCAATGATCATACTTTATAATCTGTCGAAATTTTATTTTTTCAGGTCACACATTTAAAGGTACATGCCCACTCAGTAGACACAACATTTTTGTTATATCGGAGACATTTTCGGCCAAAATAAACATTAATTCACCATTAATACACGTATTTATTGTCATTATTATACATTTTATATCAGGCGTAAATTTCCACACTGATATCAGGGGCGATAACCGTGTTTCCTTAAAATGGTAACGAAAATTGAGCACTATTTATTCTATTGATGTGCAATGATCATACTTTATAATCTTTCGAAAATATTATTTTTTCAGGTCACACATTTAAAGGTACATGCCCTCTCAGTAGACACAAACTGTTTGTTATTTCGAAGACATCATCTGAGACATTTTCGGCCAAAATAAACATTAATTCACCATTAATACACGTATTTATTCGCATTATTATACATTTTATATCAGGCGTAAATTTCCACACTGATATCAGGGGCGATAAAATGTTACAGGACATTACAATTTATTTATCTGTATTTATTTTTTGATGTGCAATGATCATATTTAATAATCTGTCGACAATATTATTTGTTCAGGGGACACATTTAATTAGTAGAAGTAACTAAAACATATCATGCCCCATTTGCCTATGAAAATAGCCTGATACCACCGCACGTCACTATCAGTGCAATAAACATTACTAATATATGATTATATCCATATAATGGGCACTCGTAATGGTTAGAACTGGTGAAATAGTGACAAAATTATACACTTATTTAATTCGTACAAATAACATTTTGTGCCTACTGAGTGGGTATGTACCTTTAATCAGTATAAATAATTAAAAAATATCATGCCTCATTTGCATATGAAAATAGCTTGATACCACCGCGAGTCACTATCAGTAAAATAAATGTTACTAAATGATTATCTGTATAGCGGGCACTCGTAATTTTTAGAACTGGTGGAATAGTGACACAATTATGCACTTATTTAATTCCTATAAAAAACATTTTGTGCCTACTGACTGGGCATGTACCTTTAAAAACTTTAACCTAAATCCAAAAAACTTTAACGCGTTTTATCGCGCTGTCCGCAAGCGGACGCGACAAAAATTGTCCAACCCCTTTTTAAAGGTGCATGCCCACTCAAAATGTTCTTTATGGGAATTAAATAAGTGTATAATTGTGTCATTATTCCACTAGTTCTAAAAATTATTACGAGTGCCCGCTATACAGATATAATCATTTGGTAATATTTATTTTACTGATAGTGACGCGCGGTGGTATCAGGATATTTTCATATGCAAATGAGGCATGATATGTTTTAAACGAATTAAATAATTCACCTGAAAAATTAATATTTTCGACAGATTATAAAGTATGATCATTGCATGTATCAACAAATAAATACAGAGAATAAATAGTAATGTCCATTAACATTTTAAGGAAACACGGTTATCGCCCCTGGTATCAGTGTGGACATTTTCTTCTGATATAAAATGTATAATAATGCCAAACAATACGTGGGTAATGGTGAATGAATGTTTATTTTGCCAGAAAATATCTCCGATGATGTCTCTGATATAAAGAACATTTTGTGCCTACTCGTCAGAGTGGGCGTCTACCTTTAACGCTATCTACGCACTGTTCCGTGAGATCTATGCATGCGCTAAGTCTCATTAAAATATTGCAAAGGGTGTTCGAGTTATAAATGCTGCGACAAACCCGTACGCGCCTGGACGTCATTGTGATCACTGTTGAGTTATCTGCAAGCGGACTCTAATATTGGCATGCCCCGGCATATACAAGTAACTTACCTTAATTTATCAGTTACACATCAGACGCTGAATGAACTTTCATTCTCACCACACCACTTGTAGAATATTAAAGTTATTCATTGTGTTCAATAGTGCTGCTTTGACACGACGTGAAATTAAAACATGCATGACATGATCTGGAAGAATAACGACAGACCAAGCACGCATATTCAGAATCACGTCTGTCGGTTCTTATCCAGCTTCGATTTCTGTCACCTGTCCGCCAAATCCAGAATCCAACAATGTATGAACAAAATGTCACTTAGTAATCCAATGCGGGTTGTAATCTATTGTTTCTCTAAATAAATGTGTCCAACAATCCCTGTATCTGCTATCGTGATCAAACATGTTAAATGTTCTGTCAATGCCTCACATATTGATCTTACTCTCCACCATTTTGATTCCAAGTACCAGAATAATGAAGTTTTACATGCGCCGTCGTAGTGTTATCTGTCAGATTCCGTTGTTTATTTGATCAAATTGATGGACAAATTTGTGTCCGCTAATGTCGCCAAGAGAATAATCTGTGATGTCGACTTTAATAATCTTTGGCATAACTTCTAGATTGTGAATTTTTGGTTGAATGAAGTGATCACTATGCTGAAGAAGTGTGTATCTGTGTCCGGTTTGCTCAGTAGGTAGAGCGATGGTGTGGTAAACCAGTGGTCCCCGGTTCGATTCCGGGCTGGTGCGCATCTTTCTCACCCTGTGATATTTAGCGCCCAACGTAGTTGCGGGAAGTAACTCTGCAGAATACTCATGTAGAGGTATGGTGCTCTCCGTAGGTTTCCCCTGCAAAGTACCAAATCACATCTGATTCGCACTTCAGCTGTTAATTGAGACATATTTTCTGCATTTTTCAATTGCAAGAAATGTCAGTATTATACTGACATTCATTTCTGTGGAATAAGTACAGAAAAATATGTCACAATTAACAGCTAAAGCCTGAATGAGATCCGATTCGGTACATTGCAGGAGAAACCTATGGAGCACCGTAACTCTGGGTACGGACGATAAGTATTCTGCATAGTTACTTACCGCAACTACTCCCAACGTGGAGTCGTGACTGATGATTAAGATTCTCCAAAATGTTCCACAAATATGGAACTCAGGGTGGACATGTTTCTCCCCAGTGACAATTGATGACCAACGAAGGACCGTGACTGATAAATACTGAAAGTGTACCCAAACATATGGAATTCGGAGACAAAATTAAACATGGAATTCGAGGACGAATTTCAATTTGGCGGGGAAGAATGTCACGGTACGCAACTGACTATGGGAAGGAAGTGTGTATGATTTGTGCCTGTTTAGCTTGGTCGGTAGAGCATGGGCATGGTACGGTAAACATGAGGTCCCTGGTTCGATAATCGAAATTTTCGGGCCAGTATGCATCTTTCTCACTCTGTAAGACAAGTAAACCGTTTTGTTTTTTAATCAATAGCCATCACCGGTATCAATATCTGTTTCACAACATTTGATTCAGACCAATAGAAGTCAACACGACAACAGAGCAGACATTTTGCTATAATAATTATGAAATAAATTTTATCAATATCATTCATTCATTCAATCATTGTAGATTTGGAATATTAAATAATGCTTTCCTTTTAAAATTAATATCAATATTTTCACCATGTTATTATATTATGAATGATTAAATTGCAATCACAGGCTCCTGCAGCTTGAAATTGAAAGATATACGAGTTGAAACTGATCTCAGAAAGTGTCCTGTCGACTATAAGATCGCGTCGAAATAACGTTAACGGAATAGGAACCGACGAAAAAGGAAACAAAACGCTAACTTGGTGCTTAGTTGTGCCATATTATACCGTATACCACACATATTAATTCGATTTTATATCAAAATAAGTATATGAGTATGCTGGTGTATATTTGTTCTTGATGTCTGGAACGTGGAACATTGTCAGTGACAACATTTTTTGTCCGAGAAATTGTGAAGCCTCAATGTCACGACTGTGTTTGTCGCGCAATAACCCGCTGCATTTTATTTGCGCACCATATTTTGAGAAGAATAAAACAGATCATCAATACAGTTGACCATCGAGTCAGTTTGAATTAAATATGGGATACAATCTAATATATTGTGACAAATTTGGTTTTGAACGCGGATACGTCTTTGCCGTTGTTATATTTAGTGACACCGGATGAATTTTCCGTGGTAATTCACACGACTTTGGTCAATATACATATTGGATGGTGCTGGTGTGATGCGGCACCGTATTAGTGTCGTGTAACATGACACTACTATCGTGTAGAATCACAACAATGCCGTGTAACACCATACTACTGTGGTGTAACACCACACGACACGACAAGAGTGTAGTGTAACACGACACGAGTGTGGTGTAACACGACACCGTCGTATTTGATTGGTCAAGGCGATCGTGCGTCCACATTCTTGCATATCGTGTGTTATTTGGTATCGTGTGCGTGCCGTGTGGAGACGGTGTCGTGTTCGTTCGCGTGTGCACTTACACGCTGACCCTACTGTAATATGTGGTCGTGACTGGAGAAATTGGGCGTCTTTCATATGTAGCCGTGACTGGAGACATTTGGCTTCTGTCATATATATGGCCGTCACTGGAGAATTTGGGCATATGTCATATGTGGCCGCGACTGCAGAAATTGGGCTTCTTTCATATGTGGCCGTGACTGGAAAAATTGGGCTTAAGTAATATGTGGCCGTGACTGGAGAAATTTGGCTTCTGTCATATGTGGCCGCGACTGCAGAAATTGGGCTTCTTTCATATATGGCCATGACTGGAGAACTTGCACTTCTGTCATATGTGGCTGTCACAAATCATCGGGATGGAATATCATCCGTTAGATGTATGGTTTACAATTTATTGCACAAACCAATAAAACACCACTATACACATGTATATGGATCTCATCACATAGTTCATGGCCTATTTCCCCTACATATGCACACACAATTACAGCCCAGATATATTTACTGTACCAATATTATTACACAATGTCAATGTATCCTTCACAGGTTATAAAGCACGACAGCACAAACTCGTTTACGCACTAAGCCACTAGCACAAATCTTTTCCCGGCACTAAGCCAATTTATTCCAAGTCCATACATTTACTGGAATAAATATACACAAAATTAACTGTCACTAAGACGTTAAGCACTAAGCAATGAAATGCACACAGCTGATATGCACTAAGCTCCAAATCATCCGTACACTACGTAGTTAAGGGATACGATCACATAATTGGTATAGTCATAAATCGGCACTGTATCTGGTTGCCAAGCAACAGTAAATAATCTCTCAATTCACAACTCGGCACTGCACTAAACCAATGTCATCATCGGCCAGCCCATGTCTTGCATACGCACGTCACCCCAAGTACGCACTCTCTTCCCAACGGCCGCCCGAAATAACATTTGCACCCGCACTAAGTTCAATGCTATAAGTTTCCCCAATTGACTGGACTAATTCCAAACTTCACACAATATCACTCCAATTGATGATTATCCCCACATACAATGCTTACTTACAGAGAAGATACTTCTGAGCAGGCAGCTCCTGAAAAAAATGAATACTCATTCATTTGTTTAGTTTCAGCTGAAATCACTTAGATCCTAACTAATCGTGACATTGTCTATAGTTACCTTTGCTTCTAGTGTTCTTACGTGGGTCAAGTCACTTTCTGTTTCATGAACACTTACATGGTCACTATCATTGTCTATCACATCAGCACTTGCCTCTTCAAGTAGCCCTTGTCCTAACTGGTTTCCTTCCAATGAATCACACTCCTTGTCTAACTGTTCTCGTAGCTGTAACCCATACTGGTACGGTTTTCTCACTTGCGAAAATTTCAAGTGGACTAGTAATAAAATGGCCATTATTATCAAGCCAAACAGCAATTTCCTAAACTGTTTCTGTATCCTACCGTGTTTAACTCTGCTGTCTTCATAGTTCCTATATATCAGTCCATTTATGATCTCGAACCCCTTCTTCTGTTCCTTTATTGCAGCATTTTCAGCCTTGTCCCTGGTCCGTTTTAGTCTTATCATTGTGTTGCTCCACTTTAAACTCACTTTCGTCTATGTCAACTAAGTTGAGCAAATTGAGCTTGCGAACCCCTTCATTTTCCTTTTATGTTCTGACGTCTTGTTGGTACTGCCTGACATAATCCTATGTCTGTCTCACTTTCCTGACAACTTTGTTCAATTCCAGTTTCTGGTTCTATCAAAGGGTCACATCTGCCTATTGTATTTATCACCGACATATCTGGATCATTTGGTTCTCTGGCACCCATGGTATTACCCAAAACTAAGTCAAATACTGGATCAATCATACACATTACTTCAATATCACCTGTGTAGAACGGCGCTTCAACATATATATTAGCCACTGGTGTGTCTCTGACTGTACCATCTATAAGAATACAGCGCTTTATCTTACCTGACATTTGACATTTTCCCACCAAATCCCTCCTTACAACTACTTCGCTGCAACCTGTATCCCGTAGTACGCTAATACATTCCCATTCAACCTACCTTCCACAGTTGGCATGGTACTATCAATTGTCCTATTCATACAAAGTGCACTTATCAATGGCAGTTCATGTCCACATTTCAATCTAACCTTATTGTCTCTAGTACAACAGTCATATTGTCCGTCCTCCTGTGTAATACAAGCATTTGCCGAATGTACCTTATCCATTGAAGATATAACACCTGTACCACCACAGCACGTACAGGTACTATATTTGGATATATCAGGTTCATCTGGTTCGACTACTCTCATCATACCTGCAATACGTTTGCTTCCCTGAAAATTCATATTATACTGTCTTCTGAAACATTCTTTAATGCTATGACCCGGCTTCTGACAATAATAACACTTACGTGTAGTGGCTCCAAATGGTTGTGTTGTTTTCCTGTCAACTGGGTTGGAGTTAATAAATGTTCTTGGTGGTGGTTTACTATTTGATAAGCTACCTGTATCTGAGTCTGAGAAACGTTTGTCTGTGCCCATCAATTTCTTACCAACATTCAGGGGTTCCGACCCCCAGAACTGACCTCCGTGAGCTTCTTAGAATTGCTCAGCTAGCTCTGACATCATTTCTATACAAGTGGGTTTCCGTTCTTTCAAAAACAAGGCTAATTGCTTTGGGTATGCATTAACAAATTGCTCTTGCAATAATAGGTCTACGAGTCCTTCATAGGTTTTCTCTGTGGCGGACAACTCTATCCATCTGACTAAATAATTTGCAAATCTTGCTGCAAATTGAGGACCCGTCTCACCTTTATCTGGACTACAACCCCGAAACTTCTGTCTAAAGCCCTCCTGAGTCAGCTGAAACCGCTTCAATAATGCATCTCTTACCTTTTCAAAGTCATCTGCATCTGCAGGTGACAATCAAGAGCCTGACCTTTTAGCAAGGCACTTAAATTTATTGCCCAATCTTTCTGCGGCCATTTACATGTCTTTGCATACCTTTAAAACCTGTGTAAATACGCGTCCATATCATCTTTCTGCTCTTCAAATGGGGGTAACTTCGGACCTGTAACTTTAACTGGTTCCACAGATTCCTTATTATAGCGTTCGGTTCTCACCCTCTCCAGTTCTATTTGTTTTTCCATCAACTGTACCCTGACCTTAGCTTCTCGTTCGAGTGTTCTTTCATCCCTATCTCCTTGATCCTTTTCCCGCCTCTCTTCACGTTCTAATGTTTCGTTCTCCTTCTCATTGTCACGTTCTATTCTCTCTCTCTCTCCTTCTCATTGTCACGTTATACTCTCTCTCTCTCTCTCTCCGTTTCTTGCTTCTCTCTCTCCTTTTCTTGCTCTCTCTCCACAAACTCAAGAAGTTCTTTCTTTTCTAACCCCAGTTTCTTCCCTACTTCTAACTTTGCAAAAGCCATGATTTCAAACATAAAAGGGTCCAAGTGATTACTACATGATAATAGACAGGATTGGACATCAATGTGATCACTATATATTTAGATAGTACCAACTAATTACACATATAGGCGCAAGCAACACTTACGTTGTAAATAAATCAAAACATACAGTCACACAGATATATGTCATTGTGATCACTATACTATATTCATATTGTTATCACGACAAATTCACATTGTTTTTATCTAATTGTCATTCACATATGATATGTTATTGTACAATAGTCACTAGAGGCCCACGTCACTGCTACATGTACATGCAAGTCCACATCACTGCTACAATCCACTCGCACATAAAGTCCAATATAATTTGTAAAGTTTATATCCGGATGACAATACTATCCCAACGCTGCCACCATTTGTCACAAATCATCGGGATGGAATATCATCAGTTAGATGTATGGTTTACAATTTATTGCACAAACCAATAAAACACCACTATACACATGTATATCGATCACATCACATAGTACATGGCCTATTTCCCCTACATATGCACACAAAAGTACAGCCCAGATGTATTTACTGTACCAATATTATTACACAATGTCAATGTATCCTTCACAGGTTACAGAGCACGACAGCACAAACTCGTTTACGCACTAAGCCACTAGCACAAAGATTTTCCCGGCACTAAACCCATTTATTCCAAGTCCATACATTTACTGGAAGAAATATACACAAAATTCACTGTCACTAAGACGTTAAGCACTAAGCAATGAAATGAACACCGCTGATATGCACAAAGTTCCAAATCATCCGTACACTAAGTAGTTAAGGGATACGATCACAGAATTTGCATAGTCATAAATCGGCACTGTATCTGGTTGCCAAGCAACAGTAAATAATCTCTCAATTCACAACTCGGCACTGCACTAAACCAATGTCATCATCGGCCAGCCCATGTCTCGCATACGCACGTCACCCCAAGTACGCACTCTCTTCCCAACGGCCGCCTGAAATAACATTTGCACCCGCACTAAGTTCAATGCTATAACTTTCCACAATTGACTGGACTAATTCCAAACTTCACACAATATCACTCCAATCGATGATTATCCCCACATACAATGTTTACTTACAGAGAAGATACTTCTGAGCAGGCAGCAAACAATACTTCCAATATAATAAAGTCCCATATAGCACTTGTGTCTCTGACCATTGCTATCAACAAACTGCCCAGAATATACTCACCCACTCCAACTCAGTGTTACATTATACACCAGTCACCCATTGTTCAGGCCTTTCATACCTCTGACCATAACTGATTATACCCCAAGCCTTCACTGATTACAATACCTGCATACATGTATCTGCTGGAGGGATTATTTCTCCAATACCTGATAAAATCCACCTTATCGTGACAGTGGCCATGTCTGGAGATATTGGGCTGCTGTCGTATGTGGCCGTGACTTGAGAAATTTGGCTTATGTCAAAAGTGGCCGTGAATGGAGAGATTGGGCTTCTGTCATATGTGGCCGTGACTGGAGAAATTGGGCCTATGTCATATATGGCCATGACTGGAGAACTTGCACTTCTGTCATATGTGGCCGTGTCTGGATAAATTGGGCTTATATCATATATGGCCGTGACTTGATAAATTTTGCTTATGTCAAAAGTGGCCGTGACTGGAGAGATTGGGCTTTTGTCATATGTGGCCGTGACTGGAGAAATTGGGCTTCTGTCATATGTGGCCGTGACTGGAGAAATTGGACTACTGTCATATGTGGCCATGACTGGATAAATTGTGCTTCTGTCATATGTGGCCGTGACTGGAGAAATTGGGATTATGTCATATATGACCATGACTGGAAAACTTGCGCTTGTGTCATATGTGGCCATGTCTGGAGAAATTGGGCTCCTGTCATATGATGCCGTGACTGGAGAAATTGGGCTTATGTTATATGTGGCCATGACTGGATACATTGGGCTTATGTCATATGTGGCCGTGACTGGAGAAATTGGGCTTCTTTCATATGTTGACGTGACTGGAGAAATTTGGCTTCTGTCATATGTGGCCGTGACTCAGTGCAATTATATATAACATAAGCCCAATTTGTCCAGTCACGGCCATATATGACAGAAGCCCAGTTTCTCCAGTCATGGCCACATATAACAGAGCCCAATTTATTCAGTATTCACTATTGAGCTAACCCTAATGCTATTCATCTCCTAATTTTGACTGCTGACATAACCCTAGTACTATTCACCCCCTAAGGCTTAACCATACCTGTGTTAATAGACACATTCCCTACAATTATTACTATTACTTAACATTTTTTGGACAAGATACCCTATTTTGACTGCTAACCTTACCATAATGCTTTCAATCCCCTATTGCTTATCCTTATTTTTAAATGTTAAACCTAACCCTACCTATATTTCTAGACACTACCCATATTACTAGACACATCCCTAGGATAATTATTATTACTCAACAATTTTTGACAAGATCCCCTAATTTTGACTGCTGACCTAACTCTAATTTTGAATGTTAACCTAACCCTAGCGCTTTTCATACTCTAAGCCTTATCCCTAATTGTGACTGCTAACTAACCTGTGTGCTAGTCGTCCTCTTAGGCTTATCACTACCTGTGGTACTAGACACATCCATAGTATTATTATTATTACTAAACTATTTTGATAGAGATTCCCTAATTTTGACTGCTAACCTTACCCTAATGCTTTCCATCCCCTAAGGCTTATCCATATTTTTAAATGTTAAACCTAACCCTACCTATATTACTAGACACTGCCTATATTACTAGACACATCCCTAGGATTATTATTATTACTCAACAATTTTTGACAAGATTCCCTAATTTTGACTGCTGACCTAACTACTATGTGACCTAACCCTACGCTTTTCATACTCTAAGGCTTTTTCATAACTCTAAGGTTACCCTAATTTTTGACTGCTGACATAAACCCTAGTACAATTCACCCCAAGGCTTAAACATACCTGTTAATAGACACTTCCCTCAATTATTAATATTACTTAACATTTTTTGGACCAAGTACCCTAATTTTGATGCTAACCTTACCCTATGCTTTCCATCCCCTAAGCTTATCCATATTTTTAAATGTTTTTAACACCCCCCCCTACTATTACACACAACAATTTTTGACAAGGATCTTTTGATGACTACTGATGCTTATCCCTAATTTTGACTGCTGACATAACCCTAGTACTATTCACCCCCTAAGGCTTAAACATACCTGTGTTAATAGACACATTCCCTACAATTATTAATATTACTTAACATTTTTTGGACAAGATACCCTAATTTTGACTGCTAACCTTACCCTAATGCTTTCCATCCCCTAAGGCTTATCCATATTTTTAAATGTTAAACCTAACCCTACCTATATTACTAGACACAACAATTTTTGACAAGATCCCCTAATTTTGACTGTTGACCTAACCCTAATTTTGTATGTTAACCTAACCCTAGCGCTTTTCATACTCTAAGGCTTTTCATACTCTAAGGCTTATCCCTAATTTTGACTGCTGACATAACCCTAGTACTATTCACCCCCTAAGGCTTAAACATACCTGTGTTAATAGACACATTCCCTACAATTATTAATATTACTTAACATTTTTTGGACAAGATACCCTAATTTTGACTGCTAACCTTACCCTAATGCTTTCCATCCCCTAAGGCTTATCCATATTTTTAAATGTTAAACCTAACCCTACCTATATTACTAGACACAACAATTTTTGACAAGATCCCCTAATTTTGACTGCTGACCTAACCCTAATTTTGAATGTTAACATAACCCTGGCGCTTTTCATACTCTAAGGCTTATCCCTAATTTTGACTGCTAACTAACCTGAGTGCTAGTCATCCTCTTAGGCTTATCACTACCTGTGGTACTAGATACATCCCTAGGATTATTATTATTACTAAACTATTTTGATAGAGATTCCCTAATTTTGACCGCTGACCTAATCCTAATGCATTTCAGCCCCTTAGGCTTATCACTAATTTTGACTGCTGACCTAATCCTAGTAATATTTATTCCCTAAGGCTTTCACTACATGTGTTACTAGACACATCACCTAGGATTACTAGTACTCAACAATTTTGACAAGATCTAACTATGCAATATAGTTTTGGGCAATTACTCAATAACTGTCTACTGACCTAATCCTAAAGCTATTCATCCCATAAGACGTCAAATGTGTTACTAAACACGTGACATATTATTATTATTAGTAGTAGTTTACTAAACAATCTTAGTTTACTTTTTATGCATACACACAGTATCAATCACTAAACGGCTGATCCGCTTATCTGCGAGCACACATTTTTAACCTAGTAATCTTACCATTGGAAACATATAGTTTTGCACCTGTTTGGATTATTCTGGTGATTTGTAGCTGATTCAGTGTGATCATGGTACATGTACATTGAAATGCATTCACTACATCTGTATACTAATTTTAACATCTTCTTACGGTGGCGTGGAGGGTTCGTGCACGTATAAAACGTTTAACACGCCATTTTTGTCTCCCAAGGACAAAACCGTAGTTTAAACATAGTTTATTGCCAAATAATTACAATGGGCTTGGGCCACAAGTTCTACCAACATTAGTTACGGCCCTTACCCTAATCAGCATAACAAGTTATATAAACAACAATGTCGATACATTTCAATGCAGTTACATACAAATCAGCATTTGGCACACACACACACACACACACGCACACATATATATATATATATATATATACACACACACTACACATACACATACACATACACATACACATACACACACACACATGCATACATATATATACACACATATATATAGGTCGGGAGAGAGAGAGAAAGAGAGAGAGAGAGAGAGAGAGAGAGAGAGAGAGAGAGAGAGAGAGAGAGAGAGAGAGAGAGAGGAGAGAGAGAGAGAGAGAGAGAGAGAGAGAGAGAGAGAGAGAGTAGAGAGTCACAAGTTATAATATACAAGCAGCGTAGAAATACATATATAGCTTACGAGCAGGTGAGAGTAATCTAGAGTAGCCATGGCCAATGAGCAGTTGAGCCTAATCTAATAAGAATGTATCCCCAATGTACCGACAAAGCTTGCGTCGAGTGCATCAGTCAACCGTTAATCGTTAATCAAATCGTTTCGTAGTTTTAATGTACTCATGTACTGATTTAAAAATAACCGTATTAATTTCTTGATTTCCATCAGGTGTACCTTTCAATAGCATGACCGTATTTAAAGGATAAAGCTGCAGCAATGATTGGCGCAAAACTATACGCTGTGCACAGTATTTTGGACACTGAAAGAAATAGTGTTCTGCATCTTCTACTACTTCACTACAATCGCAATAGGGAGTGTCTTTAATATGGTTATTACAAAGATCATCATTTAGACTACAATATTTATTACGAATTCTCGCATGCATTACTGATAAAAATCGATTTCCTTCCAAATAACAGGGAGGAACATCGTACTGTGTATATAAATATTCAGTGCATACTGTTTTGAATTGTCTATGGCTGTCAGCATTTCTCAGCATAGGATCAGTATCATTCCAAAGGCGTACAGAAGATGGTATGAAAGAACGTTTGTATACCTCTAGTCGTGTGTTGGGAATATTAATATCATTTTGGTTTCTAAGATTATAACTAGTTATGTTATTAACGGGAGGAGGTATAAGATTCGAAACATAACTAGGTAATTGATTGTTGTTGGCTTTGTACATAATTGACAATTTGTGTGCACTTCGTCGAACTGATAATAATAAAAACGCTATACATATATGTATATGTTATTGGTCTCAACATAATATTGCCATATATTGTGATATTGTACGATATTTCAAATTTGGCTATGTTATGTGAGAAAATGTTACTCCTTTACATAGGAATTTCTGACCTTTACCATGATCACAGAAGCTTATATTATTTTGACATTATATTATTGTAACATACAATATATTATAATCGATGAATGTAAGTTAGTAACGTGATTGTTCCAGCATTTAAACCCTATTTCATTCCTAACCACCTGATATGCATTATGCTAATTTCCAATACTACTCACCGTAAATTTGGACAATACAAAATGCAACTCCTGCTAACATTGTACATTTTCAAATACTAACCTCGATTGACCATCTTTAACCAATATTTATTTGTTCACATGGCATTGTACCAGCGTATTTACTTTAATGCCACTTTTAAACATAATATATTAACTAATTTTGTCTATAATACACCCTATTATACCTATTTGGAACAGTTGCGTTACAGGTTCACTTTTGTGATGTTTATTGTTTTGCAAATAGAAATGTAATTTCAATTATTGTGGTCAATACCTCATGTGACGATTGTGATTGACATTGATATATAATAATAATAATTATGACCGACATATGTTGCACATGAACAAGTTGCAGAATTTGCCTAACGGCAGTCAAACAGTCTTAATGTGTACCCTTACTTGGGGATTTTGTGTCACATCTCTATGTATTTTGTGTATTTTACTGAGGTGTGTGTATGGTTGGTAACTGGTTGACATGCTTAAAGATATCAAAAGTTTAAACATAGATGACATAATGTAAATAACCCTAGCCTGAAAGCTCTATCATTGTATAAGTTGACCCCTCTCTTCCACTGATAACTACATCACTGAGTTAGCATCATATTCCACTTGGAACTCCATTACTAGGTTAGCACCCTTCTTACACTGTGAACTCTATCATTAAGTTAACCTACTAAGAACACCATCACTATATCAAGTACTTTCTTCCATTGAGAACGCCATCGTTGAGTTTACCCCTTATTCACACTGGAAATTCCATCATTAAATTAGCCCCTATCTTCCACTGAAACCTCCGTCATTAAGTTAACCACTACCTATCTTCCACTGAAACCTTCATCACTGAGTAGACACATTATTCCATCAAAAATTCCATCATTTAAGTAGCCCCTATCTTCCACTGAGACCCTTGTTCCACGATAAACTCCATCACTTAGTTAGCACATTTTTTCCATACATTGAATTGCCTTCTTTTCCCACTTAGACCTCCATCAATAAATTGACCCCATTCCACTGACAGCTCCATCAGTGAAATATATCTCCATCACTAAGTTAGCAACCGTTCTACTGAGAACACCATCATTTAGTTGGCATTTTTTCCAATGTAAACTCCAATGCAAATTCCATCATTTAGTAGGCCCCTTTCTTCCATTCAGACCGAAATCATTGAATTAATCCGTCTACCAATTTGAACTCCATCACTGAGTTTCTTACATATAGTATTACAATCATTGAGCTAAAAAATATAATAATTGTTAATGACCATAGTGATTTATAGACCATTTACAAACTATAATTAATTCCTTTTATTTTATATGTGGAATAACACATGTACATCAGACCTTGCATCAGACCTCTCTTACTCATAGCTATACTTATGTATGGAGATGTGACAATATTTCGAAAAGGGGGGGATTTGTTATGTGTGTTGTTTATGAGTGTTTATATGTATTTATGTATGCATGTATCTGATAGTATGCATGTATGGATCTATGGTTATGGTGATGAGTGAGTATGTACATGTATAGTTCATCATACTCGTGTACCATGCATGATACCGGATGGTGTTAGAATATAATATGCATAATTAGAATATTACATACACATATTTTATTGATAGCGAAATGGTTTTGGTTTGTTTTGTGCATGTGTTGTGAGTGGTTGCTATGGGAACCTAATATAAATCATGCACATAGCTTGGCAATTACACTGGCTGATAATACATATTTTTTATTTTATCATATAACCATGCACCTTTGATTTGTTGTTATTATATTTTTAAATATATATACGCTTACCACATGGTACACTTACCAACATGTTATGATACTATAAGTAGCCTGTTATGAGCTAAACTACTATATTGTTGATAATGCATATCTATGTGTATTGGTTGTATGGTAAATATTAAAATTAGTCACATTGCATACATGTATATGTAGACAGTTTTATGTTATCAATGAATTATAATATCAAAATTCCTTATTAAAGTTGTTGGTATAAATTATTACACACATATTTGTTGTGTTATAACCCTTTCTATGGTCGTGTGGACAGGCTGTATTTTTCAAATAATATATTATGATTTCACTATTATTGGTAGACCAGGGAACGACTTTACAGGGCTTGTCAATAGCAGATACACTCATTGACTTGCTTTGGGTAGCGCATAGGTACTATCGCCATATACCGGCTTAAAGTTACTATACAATTGTGCAGATGCTTGCTACGTTGACACAGGTCTGGCTGAAGTCCGAGACAAACAAAATAAAAACCCAACACATACATGACATAAGCCCAATTTCTCCAGTCACGACAACATATGACACACGCCCAATTTATCGAGTCACGACAGCATATGATATAAGCCCAATTTCTCCAGTCACGGCCACATACGACATCAGCCCAATTTTTTCAGGCACGGACACATTTTACATAAGCGCAATTTCTCCAGGCACGGCTATATATGACATAAGCCCAATTTCTCCAGTCACGACAGCATATGACAGAAGCCTAATTTCTCCAGTCACGACAGCATATGACATAAGTCCAATTTCTCCAGTCACGACAACATATGACAGAAGCCCAATTTCTCGAGTCACTACAGCATATGATATAAACCCAATTTCTCCAGTCACGGCCACATACGACATCAGCCCAATTTCTCCAGGCACGGCCATATATGACATAAGCCCAATTTCTCCAGTCACGACCGCATATGACATAAGGCCAATTTCTCCAGTCACGACAGCATATGACAGAAGCCAATTTCTCCAGTCACGACAGCATATGACAGAAGCCCAATTTCTCGAGTCACGACGCAATTATGACAAGCCCAATTTCCTCAGTCACGTCCAGCATATGGGACAATGCCCAATTTCTCCAGTACGACAGGCATAATCACCGCCAACCCAATATTACATTAAGCGCCCAATTTCTTCTCCAAGGCACCGGCCCAATAATATGACACGCCCAATTTCTCAGTCACGACAGCATATGACAGAAGCCCAATTTCTCCAGTCACGACAGCATAATGACATAAGCCAATTTCTTCGCAGTCATGACACATATAAGCAGGAATTTGCAATCCTCCAGTCACGACAGCAAATGGGATATTAAGCCCAATTTCTCAGGTCACGGCCAACATACGACATCAGCCCAATTTTTCCAGGCACGGCCACATATTACATAAGCGCAATTTCTCCAGTCACGACCGCATATGACATAAGGCCAATTTCTCCAGTCACGAAAGGATATGACAGAAGCCCAATTTCTCCAATCACGACAGCATATGACAGAAGCCCAATTTATCCAGTCACGACAGCATATGATATAAGCACAATTTCTCCAGTCACGGCCACATACGACATCAGCCCAATTTTTCCGGCACGGCCACATATTACATAAGCGCAATTTCTCCAGTCACGACCGCATATGACATAAGGCCAATTTCTCCAGTCACGAAAGGATATGACAGAAGCCCAATTTCTCCAATCACGACAGCATATGACAGAAGCCCAATTTATCCAGTCACGACAGCATATGATATAAGCCCAATTTCTCCAGTCACGGCCACATACGACATCAGCCCAATTTTTCCGGCACGGCCACATATTACATAAGCGCAATTTCTCCAGTCACGACCGCATATGACATAAGGCCAATTTATCCTGTCACGAAAGGATATGACAGAAGCCCAATTTCTCCAGTCACGACCGCATATGACATAAGGCCAAATTTCTTCCATTTTCACCACACGCAATATGACAGAAGCCCAATTTCTCCAGTCACGACAGCATATGACAGAAGCCCAATTTCTCGAGTCACGACAGCATATGATATAAGCCCAATTTCTCCAGTCACGGCCACATACGACATCAGCCCAATTTCTCTAGTCACGGCCACATATTACATAAGCGCAATCTCTCCAGGCACGGCCATATATGACATAAGCCCAATTTCTCCAGTCACGACAGCATATGACAGAAGCCCAATTTCTCCAGTCACGACAGCATATGACATAAGCCCAATTTCTCCAGTCACGACAGCATATGACAGAAGCCCAATTTCTCCAGTCATGACAGCATATGACATAAGCCCAATTTCTCCAGTCACGACAGCATATGACAGAAGCCCAATTTCTCCAGTCACGACAGCATATGATATAAGCCCAATTTCTCCAGTCACGGCCACATACGACATCAGCCCATTTTTTCCAGGCACGGCCATATATGACATATCCCAATTTCTCCAGTCACGGCCACATGTAACAGAATCCCAATTTCTCCATCCCACGGCACCCAATACACGGCCCCACATGTAACAGAATCCCGATTTCTCCAGTAACGACCGCATATGACAGAAGGCCAATTTCTCCAGACACGACAGCATATGAAAGAAACCCAATTGTACGAATTTTCGTGAAATATCTTTACAGACGCTGTGACAGTGCTATGTTAATGTCGTTAATTGTCGATATTATTTACGGAAACTGTCGTAAATTTTATAAATAATTTTCATGAAATATCGCGCATGGTCTGATGTACAACCTCACATGGCGCGTCTCTCCAGTCCAGGCCACAGTTGGCACAGTCGCATTTAATTTCAGTTGCCGGGTTGTTGTTCCGGCGGGCGACTCTTGCTGACAAAGCTGCAGTATTATCGCTGCGCACGAATTTGTATAAAGGCATGGACAACCTACCAGACTCCTACGAGCATTTTCTGGGCGACCACCAACGACGATGCATGGTTGGGGAGATGGAAAACCCAGTGGTATAGATGGTTCAACATTACTTCTTCGTTTGACCATCACCTGTATATTCATAAAGAATGTGGTCTAGTAATTAATGGGAACCGTATAGTAGTGCAATGATGTGCAAACATGTAGCTACATTATATGTAACCATCGAATATTTGCCAAAAGTCGCATTGAGATGATGCTTTGCGAGAATGATTATAGAGCAAGCAGAATATTTTATTTTTTTTTGATATTTTCAGCTAACATCCAATATAATTCCGCATTTGCTATGAACATTTCGTGACCTTTGGACGTCATCTACGGACACTATAGTAAATTGTGTAACCAGATATCGCACATGCTGTTAGGTACCAAATCACATAGTTTGTCTCTGTTGTAGGTGTGTTTTGGAGTGATGTACTTCGTAGATGACGGTCGGACCTGTGTGGCCCATTCGGGCCGCATCCACTGGCGATGCGAACATCGGGGAATCTTTAGTGCATGGGGAAGCTATATTAGTACGCAGGCTCAACGGCGCGGATGTAATAGAGTAGTGACTCTGATAGACACAACACAAAAGGATCACTCAAGATCAGAAAGGTTCAACAAAACATACAAGGAGATATATGCTAAGGTGATAAGTGATGGCTGTCATGTTTATGTTAACCCATCAACCCGAGAGACCATAAAGCCGACATGTACACACACTATACATGTAAATTGTAGATCCTGGTTAGCCGGATCGTAGCGAGCAGTCTCATCAGGAGCTGCCACAATTGTCAGTACATTTAGATTCTGCAAGAAAATCCACATTGTATCATTAATGGAAAAGCCCAATAATTAGGATGGAAAAGCCAATGCTAGATAGTAGTGTGTGCGTGGTGAAAGGCTTCCATCGCCTATCAGATAACTTAGCCGCTTTCTAATGCTAGTGTATTTGATTGTTTGCCATAGTATCTCGACCAATGAAAGTACAGGATTTCGCCTAAAGCGACGTTGTCGCCAATATCTATGAAATTAATAATAAAATGTTGCAATAGTGTACAAACCGAAGGTATCGATGACACGATCGGGTGGGCGAAATTTTTAACAAAATCGAATGATTACGTCATCCAAGATGGCCGCCGAAATATCCTTAATTTTTGTTGTGGAACTTGGTATACACGACAGTCCGTGCCGTATTTGATTTACTTTAAAATGGGGAGACTAATTTCAGTTGAGCGATACAGGCCCATTTGAGCCTCTTGTTTAATAAACTTATGCTTCACCTACCTTCTAAGTCAATCGTTGGCCTGTATCGCGCTCCACTTATTTCACATAATCTACACAATGTGTGGCATATGATTTCATATGCTTTTCATATGAATTTCATAATTTCATATGCAACTGATATAAAGTGAGCCAATATGCAATGCATATGCAATCTCTTCATATGCATTTCATATGCACATCATGTGAACTTCATATGCAAATCATAAGAATTTCATATGAAGACCCATGTACAATTCTTTTAAATCTATACAATTTTCATATGAATTGCATATGTAACATATGAAGTTCATATGAAAATTTCATATGAATTTCATATGTAATAATATGAAATTCATATGCAAATTATTCATATGAAATGCATATGAAATGTCTTCATATCAAAATCATTTGAACATCATATGAATTTCATATCGGCTCTTTTCATATGAATTTCATATGCAATTCATATGTTTTTCATATGTTTTACATATGAACATCATATGAATTTGTTTTCATATAAATTGCATATGTGGCATATTTTGCTGTGTATTGCAAGGTTCAACCCCAATACATTATATAATACCAGATTTAATGACACGAAATGGATAATCAATACTCAGATGGGAGACTGAATTTTCTTACACACCACCTGAATCGCGAGACAGTCGCCTTCACAACGACCCGCCTCCAGAAATTAATTCGCACACCTCTTGGCCATATTTTACGCTTGATTCGCTTTGTTTTTATAAAGTATCATGTATGAAATGTTAGAAAACGTTTATTTAACCAGGTGAGCTGATTATCTTGAAATAATGCCCACCTGATTGGGTCCTACCGCTAAACAAACTCGGTTCGATACGCTCACTCGTTTGTTTCACGTAAGGACCCAAACACTCATGCATTATTTCACGATCATCAACTCACCTGGTTAAAAAATGGTATATAAACATAGCTAATTATAAGTACGTTATTGTTCAACATAATGTTTTTTCTTCAATATGTGATCAATAACTAATACTAATTTCTTAACAAATTAATATGTGAACTATAACTATTCTTTAAATGCGTCAGTGTCCAACAATATAATTATGAGCCGCGTTGCGAGAAAACCTGTCTTCGGGAGTCTGGCGACGTGAACTTAGCTGACGTAATTTCCGCTGAGACTTGCACTCTGACTTCGAAGTTCAGTTGCTAGTTTCAGAACAATAGGCTACGATGCTCGCTCACTACAAGGCGAGTTGACTCTCCAAAATGCTATCGTAACATTCCCAAAACAAACACAAGGTGGTGTAACAAGCTGATAATGTGGTAACAAATGTCTGCAAAAATGTTACAGCGTGGTCGGGTCTGACCGGCCGGCCGTCCGCACTAACCGACCCCCCCCCCCCCAGCCATCAGTAAACACGTTTAAACCTAAGTTGATGTCTTATATTGCGCCTGTGCCGAACGTTCATTTCTCCGTGAGTTTTAAATTTGCGACAAACAGTGCAGAGAGTATTGTCAATACGAAGTAAATCGTTTTCCATAGAACAACATATGTAAACCAAGAGCATAAATATGATGCAATATGTACATGTACGTAACACATTGTTGTATACATGAATGCAGATTTATCTGAGTGTGTCTACATATTCAAGGGGCATGCTCACGTGGTTACAACAACAACAATGTCGCCCACTCCAAAGTAAGTATTATTTGATATTTTTCTTAATATGCAACGGATTTTGATGAAATATGGAACAGCAAACGCGTCTTCATGAGCTGTATTTGGTGGTCTATGAAGTTTGGCACAGATGTATGTCGCGAAGAATCGATTCGCAAAAACGACAGAAGTTTGGGCGAAAATACAGAGACCACCAAATGCAGCTTAACAAGACGCGTTTGATGCGCGATATTTTATCAAATTCCGTTAGGTAATAAGGACTATATAAAAGAATATGTACTTTCAATCGGATGGATGCTGGAAGTTTCAGTACTTGTTGTTGTTGTTAGTACCACTTGATCATACACCTTAATATTGGAATACCGATATTGTAAGTTATGGCTTGTCACATTCAAATGAAGGTTAGCGTGACATAGACAGCAAACATACAGGTGGCCGAGTACAGCCGACATGAAAAATACCTAGTCGGCTGTATTCGGCCAACGAACCCTACCCATATTTTCTTTTAATTTGAATAAGCGTGATGTCAGATCAACCGTTTTCCGGTGAAAAAGCGATATTTGCCGATTCGTCTTACATATTACCATGATTACATTCAATTACATTCTCTGGCGTGCCATCGACTGTGTATTAGTTGTAATGTAATTTAAAGGTACATGCCCACATGTACAGGCACAAACTATTATTTATAGGAATTAAATAAGTGTATAATTGTGTCACCATTCCACTAGTTCTGAAAAATTAGGAGTGCCCGCTATACAGATATACTCATTTAGCAATATTTATTTTCCTCATAGTGACTCGCGTTGTTATCAGGCTATTTTCATATGCAAATGAGGCATGATATTTTTCAATTATTTATACTAATTAAATGCGTCACCTGAAAAAATAATATTTCGACATATTACATGATTGTATAAAGTATGATCATTACACATAAACAAATAAATACAAAGAATAAATAGCAATGTCCGTTAACATTTTAAGGAAACACTATTATCGCGCCTGATATCAGTGTGGAAATTTACGTCTGATATAAATTGTACAGTAATGCCAATCAGTACGTGGGGTTTAATGGTGAAATGAATGTTTATTTTGCCTGAAAATGTGATATCTACATAATCTATAAATATACTATCTATAAAGAACAGTGTGTGCCTACTGAGTGGGCATGTACCTTTAATGTTGAACGTATTGTCCTCCCCATTTAAAGGTGTATTCCCATATGTATTTGCTGAACTGTCGTATAGCCCAATGAACCAACCAGTTAATCAATACAGAAATGACATACATGGACAGTAAATGTTACTGTCTGTTTCATATACTTCTGTGGTTTTCTAAAATTATAAATTATTAAAACGCTCAGTAAACAGGACGTTAACAAGAAGAAATCCGCATACCGAATCCGCCGTACACGCGTAAACGTTTATACTTGCTGGTACATGAACTTGCCGGTTTGTCTTTGACGCTTTTCACTTCATGTATTACCAACAAAAGCAAGCTCACCCGTATATACATTCATTATTCAATGTCAAACAAGCTTCTAGTTTGTCAACTTGCAAACTGTTGTCAATGTTGGCGTTTTCTCTATGTGTACCGGTAAATACGTAGATACTGTAACGTCTTCTTGACCTCGTTTGACGTACTTTTACGTGACGTCTCATTTGCTCAAACGACCTGAATAGTGGTGTTGTATAAAACATAATATCTGAATGAATATTGCAGATATCATGATAAATTAAAAAGCATTCAATTCATCATACAAATACCATTGTCAAAGTAACAAAATGTTAATTTGACCAAGAATTTCCCGAAGACAGGTTTTCTCGCGACGCGTCTCATATATTAGAATTAAGGAAAATAAACCAACTTTAGCCATTCCATCCAATAAAAGAAGTTCCCATTCGTAACATACGAGGGACATTCAAAAAGTAATGTTAATATAGCAAGACAATTGAAACGACATAGGCAATATCAATCTCGTGTAATGCATTTTCGTCGACCGCTTCCTTTATACCTGCCAAACACAAATAGTAAATATAGCACAGTGGTCTAGTATTTCTTTTACCTGTTGACTGTTTTTATCAATAATTCCAGTGTTCGGTCTGTCAGATTTCTTCTTGCCTTCAATTGACTCTATGGTGTTTTTAAGTTTTCGAATCCAACGGGTAAATGTCATGTAGGAAACGCCATCATCCCAATAAATACTACACACTTCTTTGTAAATGTCAGTTGCTGATAATCCGATTTTGTTCCCTTAATATATGCCCGTATTTGATCCCAGTTTTTGGCTCTCTTCCCAACCATATTTCATAACAGTGTATACGAACAGATGAGTTCACGAACACGATTACACAGCTTGTAAAGCTCGTAGAGATATGACTTTTATACCACTGTATTCACAATGAATAGAACTACATGGACCATGAGAATAATCGACTAGCACTTGCGAAGTGACAAGCTAAGAGGCGAATAACATTACTTTTTGAATCACCCTCGTAGCATTAATTATACTATTCGTATAAACCCGATATCATTATACAAGTCACACAACCCTACAACTACAGTAATTCCGTGATACTGTAATAGACACATAATAGTATTACTTTTTAAAATAACGTAATAACTGTACGTAATACATAGAATAATCAACAGCCTTTGTTAGAAGATAGTGAATATATTTCACGCGTTAGATAGGCCACGTATTTCTCTGTTCTCGTCATACGGGGCCTCGTTAGCCATTCGTATTACGTGGACTAGCTATCTTGTGAAGTATAGTCTGTATCCAACAAACGCTGGTGGTTGTTATCTACATATACATGTATGTGTGCAATTTCAGCTACAATACACCGGTATTATCACACGGGATGTTAGAGACATATTCTGCAGAGAGAACAATGTGGCCCCAATACGACAAATTGATATGGCTACCGTAGAAAACTACATCATGGATACCGCTGCCAGCAACTATTTATTTCCTTCAAAAATGTTGCTCCTTGATTATATACCATACAGAACGATGGCGGCAAACACCGCTCTACTTTCTGGGCGCAATGGCTCGTTTTACTCAACAGTGAATAACACGCGTGCAGGAGTATACTCAGGATTGTTGTCTGCCGGAAATAGCTACAAGGCCACGTGTCCGCCCATTGCTTACACGGTGGACATCTTCGGCGAGGATTGGACAGCCGTGAGGCACCATGTGACATTTCACTTTATGAAAGCGATGACCTTGACCAAAGGCGATTGTTGTATCAATATAAATGTAGAAAAGGGAAACATGGCACATGAAGTGCACATGGCGTTCCGATCTGTCAACATAGATGTGGATATTTCGAACAACGCTGTTGTCGAGAAAATATTATTTAGCCACGAGTAATTACATGGCACAATGTGTATGAATGGCGAGATATGCGATAAATGCCGCTTATAATGCGCTTGATTGTTTCTATACATCTATTAACCTATTATATACGGAGCCCCGCAGGGGACGTAGAATTCTTTTTTTATTAATCCGTTCCCACGAAATAACATTTCGTTCCCTCAATTTAACAATTCGTTCCCACGAATTAACAATTCTTTCCCACGAATTAACAATTCATTCCTTCAATTTAACAATTCGTTCCCACGAAATAACAATTCGTTCCCACGGGAACGAATTGTTAATTCGTAGGAATGAATGTTATATCGTGGGAACGAATTGTTAATTCGAGGGAACGAATTGTTAAATTGAGGGAACCAGTTGTCATTTCGTGGGAACGAATTGTTAATTCGAGGGAACGAATTGTTATATCGTGAGAACGAATTAATAAAAAAAATCCATGTCCCCTGCGGGGCTCCGTAGGATACAGTGTGAGTAGTGAACAATTGGAGTAGAACAATTGCTGAATGTAGTAGTATGAACAATTGGAGTAGAACAATTGCTGAATGTGTAGTATGAACAATTGCTGTATGTGTTGAATGTGTAGTATGAACAATTGGGTAGAACAATTGAACAATTGGGAGTAGAAAAATTGCTGAATAGTTGTAGTTTGAACAATTGATGAATGTAGTGTAGAACAATTGGAGTAGAACAATTGAGTATGAACAAATATGAGTAGAACTTGTGATGTAGTAGTGAACAATTGAGTAGAATTGCTGAATGTAGTAGTAGAACAATTGCTGAATGTAGTAGTATGATAACAATTGGAGTAGAACATTGAACTGAAAATTGCTGAATGTTTTTGGCGAATGTTTTTCGCTATTTTCTCTATTTCTGTGCTAAAGTATATATTGTTATGAGACGTAACGAGACGCAACATATGAGTGGTAAAATACACTTAGAAATAAGCAAATAATCAGATTTTTTTAATGAAAACTATTGTATCATTCTGTAGTTTGTTTCTAACCGTACCAAAATGACCTAGTATATTAACAATATGAGTGACTGTCATCTAATAAGTCAATTATTATTCAACTAATTCTTCATTGTAGATATATCGCAATCAACTACTGTCTGTTCCACGTTTTTCTGCCGACGTTTAATGAAATTCCATCAAATATTGATTTTATAGCGAAAAAACTATTTTCCTATGGGAATTTAACATGGGGGAAAAGAGGTGGAAGCAGTGGGGGAGAAGTCAAAAAACGAAAACAAAAATGAAATTGACTCCGAAACCTGTCTAGATAGCTTGGAAATGATGTAAATAAGAAAACAAAAGTTAGAATTTGAAAATCAGTCCACAAATAAAAAACTATTTAAAAAAAATAATATTTTTAGCCCCCATGTTTACCCATAGGAAAATCATTTTTTCGCAATAAAATCAATATTTGATGGAATTTCTTTGAATGGTGATTTTTTTGTTATTGATGAAAAAACTACTTACATTTATATATTTTTAAGATTTAATGTGTTTAATGGCTAAAAGTTCGTCGGCAGCAAAACGTGGAAATCATCTAAAAATCATCTACAACACAGGCCTAGCAGGCCTAGCAGGCCTGTGTTGTAGATGATTTGTATTTGGTTTACGCATACTGGTTCTCTAATTAAGTGATTTATTACAATAATCAAGGTGCATGATCACGTGGTTACAACAGCAACAATAATGGCTGAACGTGTTGAAAGCGAGCCCACTCCAAAGTAAGTATTATTTGATATTTTCCTTAATAGGAAACGGATTTTTATGAAATATGACGCAGAAAACGTGAGCTGCATTTGATGGTTCCGGGAGTTCGGCACATACTTATGTCGTTTTTGCGAAGAATCGATTCTTCGCAAAAACGACAGAAGTTTGTGCCAAAGTACCGAGACCACCAAATGCAGCTTAACAAGACGCGTTTGATGCGCCATACTTCATCAAAATCCGTTACATAATAAGGACAAAATAAAAGAATACGTACTTTGAATCGGAGGGCTTCTGGAAGTTTCAGTACTTGTTGTTGTTGTTGTAACCACGTGATCATACACCTTGATAATTATAGTTATTTGATTTGTATGTGGATATATATGTACGAGTTCCACAGCGTGCGATATTGCGCGACGTTAGGCCACATGCACATCAAATTACCTTTTTATTATATACGTACATCATTCGCAATTTAAATGCGCTTCAAAGAATATACAAAATGTAAATAAAATAAACGAATTAGTGGTGATTTAGAAGGAACTATTTTGCGATGCGAAGCAACAAAGTACCGGCACTGACCAACATTAACTCACGAGACGTCAATATGGACAAATATTGACCTTGTGTTGCATTATGTTTCAATGGGAAACTAAAGTACGTATATAATAACCGAACTGATTCATCTTCACGTCTCTTCACGTCTGATATTTAAATGTAACAAACGTGGTTAAATATCAAATGTAGAATTATCGTGGAAATTAGTTCATAAACTGATACTATTATTAAATAGTCTGCATTATGGAAAATATGAAAATATGAACTAGGTGGCAAGCACTCATTGCATACAACACCATAATTTGCAACACAATTACAGCTATATTAAAATGTAGTATATGTTTAAGAATACATGTATTCACCAACTTATAACGTTCAGCATATTGCAAAATGTGTGCCAGTGCATGGTAAGGTCGAGGTTGAAATGCCTTCCTTATTTGACCATCAATTTTATGTCACAGACAGAAAAAAGTGTATTTAGTGCGTAAATCATTGAACATTACAAAACACTTCCATATTTGTCAGGTTGTAATAAATGTATAGTCATTAATATTACCCAACTCCCTATATAGTCTGGTAGAAAGTGGCTGAAGTAAAAATTACCGACCACATGAATGTTTATTCAATAGTATATTGGGACAAGCACCCATATACTATTATAGAGGTGTAGCGTCTGTTTATGTATATATACTGTATGACAATATATATTGTATATCCAATTGCCAATCGCAACATTCATCTCTTTAAATAAGATATTAGCATGTTATAAACCGAAAATAGTCTTTATTTTATTCAAATATGCGTATAATATACGGTTTGATCATGTCCAGCCGTGTGCAAACGTTTGCTGTGGCCCTCGGGAACTGTTGGAACTGTCTGAACCCAAGGCCGCAGGCCGCGGGTTCAAACAGTTCCCGAGGGCCACAGCAAACGTTTGCACAAGGCTGGACATGATCAAACGTTATTGTTACATTTCCAACAAAAAACTGATGTGATTTGAGCATTATGTTCAGTATTTTCAGTACTTTTGTAAATCGTCCCATTCACGTAGATAATTTTCGGTATTCATATTCCGGGGCCGCGTCATGAACGTCATGAAGTAGTTACGTCATGAAGGCACTTGGTCTACGCGCGGCCCCGGAATGAGCATTGCCTAAAGTCATATGCAAACAGCACGCGTTATATGTTTGCACATGTGCAAACAACTGAAACCATGTAACAATGTTCGTTTTCTGTGAATGAATCTAAGCGGTTGTATAATCTTACGATACTGTTCTTTCTTTCCATCCTCAATAGGGCACGTCTAAACGTAGTCACTAGCAGATATCGTCATGTTAATAGTTCAGTTAGAAAGCAATATATGTACGTGTGTATCAATACATTACTCATCTGCATGTGAAGTATATATTTGTAAAAGTGTAAACATAGAGTACGTATCGTAAACTACAGTCTGTTTCACGAAAGCTGCCCAAATTTTACGGCTATATAAACAATTCAAAAACAAGATTTATTTTGATAATATTAAATTAAAGGAAAAATTAAGAATGAGCCTTCTTTTTATTTCGTGAAATTTGGTCAAATATTGATTTTATTGCGAAAAAACAATTTCCCCATGTTAAATCCCCATAGACATCTTCACGGGAATTTTGTTTGAATTTTAGAAATACTGGACCGATTTTTAATATTTAACTTTTGTTTTCTTAGTTAGATCATATCCAAGCTATCTAACCAGGTTTCGGAGTCAATTTCCAAATGTTTTCGTTTTTTGACTCCTCCCACACTTCCTTACCACTTTTTCCCCCATGTTAAATCAATTTTTCGTAATAAAATCAATATTTGACCGAATTTCACGAAATGAAAAGAAGGCTGATTCTTAAATTTTCCTTTAATTTAATATTATCGAACATAATATTGTTTTTGAATTGTCTATATAGCCGTAACATTTGGGCAGCTTTCGTGAAACAGACTATAGAAACTATTATAGTGGTGAAAGCAAATACAACGGTAGTTGTACTTACATGTACCTGTCTTAATCCTTAGTAATAGTTAAGATTACTTAACATAACACGTAACAAGTACATGCAATATCGATGGTATACCATAATATGCATTCGATTTTCGTTTGCTGAGAGATGCTCGAGCAAGACGATATAATTGTCAAACTGCAAGTGCATAAAATATAAATATGTTGAGTTGAATTAACTTTTTGAGAATACCTGTAATTTGTACAAGTTATTATTATGCCTGTGATGTTACGTTTGTGCCAATAATTCCAGCACAAAAATATTTACACAATTCCCTAACATTTGATTGGTCCATAGCAAGTCTCTGTCCAAAATTTATATCCCAGTAAACTCCATGCCGAACTACTTTCCGTAACCGTCAGGCGCAGTTAAAATAATTCTTAATAAAACGGAAAATAAACACATTTTCTTGATGAATATATTTCAAATGCTGGAATTATAAGGAATGAATGGCCTTTTTGTGGAATTTATCGGGGATATAAACTTGGAAAAGTCGCGGGAATACTGGACGAGGCCTTCCAAGTTTATACCCCGATAAATTCCACAAAAAGGCCATTCATTCCTATATTGACTGTGATACTGGCACACTCCGCGACACAAATGTGCATGTGTAATAAAACCACACTTGCAATACATATTGTTCGAATATAATAATCTGTCCGCAATAATACAATATGCTAAACAATTCTGCAAAAACCAGAAACCCACTTTTCAGACGTTTCGGCACAAGGCCTTTACCAAGGAATTAATATATATTAATAAAGGCCTTGTGATAACTGATAAAGGTCTTGTGCCGAAACGTCGGAAAAGTGGGTTCCTGGTTTTTTGCAGAATTGTTATTCGAATATAGTTTATATATGCATTTGGTGGAACTAATGTCATGACTTTAAGATATGATATGGCCGATATCCATAGTCAAGGTAAAATGAAATATTGTGCTATCATATTATTAATATATTGTAGAATAAGTTTGCTATTAAATGACAGCACATATTGTGTATTTAAGTTGGAATATGGCACAATATATACGTACTGTGTTAATTTGAAGTTGTATTGCACCTGTATATTTCTGTTAAACACCGCCAATATTTCCACAGCCAATGACACAAAGGCTTCCTAGCACATGCTGAAGCGGGACTAGATGTAAATAACAGACAATACCATACGTGGAAATGTGTCAAAACAACAATAATGATTGCGTAAATAATAACACCACGGACAAAACTCACGAAATATCACATCTATAGCTAATACACTGCACTGAACTTCAATGTGAATTTAAATATAATATAACACAAAGTCGGTACATCCGTGATAATCCATGATGATCGCCGAACTTGACTACCAGAAAAATAGACTTGCCTGGCGAAATAGAGAGATATATGCCATCTGCAATAAATGCATACTTGACGTATCGTTAGTCTGGTAGTTACCGTGTGTGTACCGCATGGCGCAACGATATCTTTAATATAAGTTACTACCATAGAAATGCAACCGCTTCTCAATATACTCATGCTATATATACATGGGCAACGTATATGAGTATATGGCATAGCATTTATTTATTAAATGCATGCTATGGGACATTTGTCTATGAGGTATGTGATTAAGATGGACAAACTGTATGTGTAATGTTTGCTTGTATATTATTGTGAATGCAATGTGCATATATAAATGACAGCTGCTTTTGGTAGACCTGTAGCCGTTTGCATCAAACTTGCAAAGTATGCTTAAATAGCAAAGTATACTTGGAGGGTGTAAACATTTTTTTTCCCAAAATGCATTGTTTCATATAGAACTAACCACTGCATATATTTGATGATTGAAAGTATGCAGAATTATTATACTGAATTTATTTACATTATCACAGCCAAAATGGCTGTGATAATGTAATAATTTCAGTATAATAAAAAATAATAAATTTATCCTAAAATTGAAAATTTCTCCCTCAAAGTATACTTTGCTAGATAAGTATACTTTGCAATGTTGGTGAAATAGGCTACTGATGGACGAATATCATAATTGTCTCATATGTGTCTTGATACCAGCGAGGTTTAGAAGAGTTTGGCTACTGTAGGAACTCTTCAAGGATTTTTACTTTGAAAGGAAAAGTGCAACAGGCATAGGCAATATACACAGGAAAACATGCACAAGTATATTAGGATACGGCCTTTGAAGGCTTACGGAGCACTGTCACATTGATTCGTGAATTACTTTAGATATTTTAGACGGTCCATGTCAAAACAAAAGCCACCAAATTAATCCAACGTCCAGTGTAACCACAGATCAGCATGCCGTATGCGCAATCAGATCATAGTATACACTGCTCGTTATAATCATCCGTGCAGTTACTATCAAACAAAAGACCTAGCTGTCCGCTCAATAAACATTGTTTTGTCATGGAGAGTCACATCATTATATCAGTGTTGCTATATTAAATGTGTGTGGAATGTAGATGGTACATGGAGATAATGTTAATAAAATATATCAATTTAGTTCAAGTGCGCAATTGTAATAATTGTATTCTATGGTATTGCCGTCCATGACCAACATATACACTGTATATACTCTTGTTAAAGTTTGGGCAATAGTTTTGCAATTACTATGCACAATAATGATTAGTATTGACCGCATTGACCTTATGTAAATAACATTTTATCTTAGATTTAGTTCGCCGAATTGTATAGTACAGTTGTGGAGCATATGTCGGATAGTGGATATATTCGTAATTATACTCTTCTTTTCTTAAATCGGTATATTGCGACACGGGTATCCGTTCGTCAGTCAGTTTAAACTTTTATATGAATATTGGTATGTTGTTTGCATGCGCAAATTGAATTTCAGCTTATGGATTATCTCCTCCTTTGCGAATTAGTGTTCTGCAATTCTGTCTTGTAAGTCATAGCAAGTTAAAATTGTAATAGGTATGCGTAGAGACGTGTTGCTTACGGTGTGGTTATAATATTATTTGATGATGCGTAAGTAAATATCAATGTTTGACTAAACTGTTTTTTCGTATATTATCTGCCCATTTCGGACTTACAATCCACTGTTCATAGGTTATACAAACATGGATAATTGCGATGTTACTGAGCCCCAGGGGACGTATAATTAATTTTTTTATTAATTCGTTCCCACGAAATAACAATTCGTTCCCTCAATTTAACAATTCGTTCCCACGAATTAACAATTCGTTCCCACGAATTAGCAATTCGTTCCTTCAATTTAACAACTCCTTCCCACGAAATAACAATTCGTTCCCACGGGAACGAATTGTTAATTCGTGGGAACGAATTGTTATATCGTGGGAACGAATTGCTAATTCGAGGTAACAAATTGCTAAATTGAGGGAACGAATTGTCATTTCGTGGGAACGAATTGTTAATTAACGATATCGCTTTATGGACGTTACATGCAATGTTTAAGAAATCAATGATATCATATTCAGTTATCGTGATTTTAAGGTGATGGACTATATTGGTACTGGTATTGATATATCAGATGTAATAACTAGCATAAACTCCAAGATTGCCGCCATATATGTTCCAAATGTATATTGTTAGCCATATCTATGGTATCTATATATATTATGGCACAGTTTTCGAGTCTTTCTTACGATTATTGGTGACTGTGAAACCATCCATGCCACAGTTAGTCATACATGTTGCTGTGACTGTTGAAATGAGGCTGGTGGGTTTTGAAATCAGTGTAGGTCAGGATCTGCACCGTTCGTCATGCCATCAAGGGAGCTATACTGGTCACGAATCCCATTTCTCCAGTCACAGCAACACATACATCAAAGTGTATGATGACGTGGTTACAACAACAACAACGACAAGTACTGAAACTTCCAGAAGCCCTCCGATTCAAAGTATGTATTCTTTTATTTTGTCCTTATTATGTAACGGATCTTGATGAAATATGGCGCATCAAACGCGTCTTGTTAAGCTGCATTTGGTGGTCTCTGTACTTTGGCCCAAACGTCTGTCGTTTTTGCGAAGAATCGATGTCGGTGTCTACTGACACGAAAATTGATTCTTCGCAAAAACGACACAAGTAACTGCCAAACTCCCGGGACCACCAAATACAGCTCATGAAGACGCGTTTGCTGCGCCATATTTCATCAAAATCCGTTGCTTTATTAAGGAAAATATAAAATAATACTTACTTTGGAGTGGGCGCGCTTTCAAAACCTTCAGCCATTGTTGTTGTTGTTGTAACCACTTGATCATGCACATTGTACATGTATGCACTGGAATATACCTGTCCAATACTAGCATAATTCTCCCCTGTACTAGCAGTGACGACCCCACTGATTATGACATCACCACAGTGACTAGTATCATATAATGTAATGCCGTTTTCCAATGCAGATGGTATGGCTAAAGTATGTATCACTGTGAATGATGAGGAGTTTGAAGGTGATGGTGTTGATTGTCCGGTTAGCGCAGTTGATACTAGCACGCCTCATACCACTGCTCTCTGGTTCAATCCTCGACCGGGGCAGTATGTGAGATGGTATGGTGGTCACCAGTTCAGACAAGTGGGATTCCTCTGGATACTCAGGTTTTCTCCTACAGTAAGAACCACTTTTTTCCAGAGGCGGAACATAGTCGAGGCAAAGGGCCTAGCGATTGAAAGGGTTTTTCGAAAAAAAAGTATATGACTGATAGAAGGAAGCACCTCAATGTGACGCTATTGACGTCATTTCTCCTGTATTGGCATCACGTGATTGGTGTAAACTATTGTCGCTCTTACGTTTCAGCAAGTAGGTATACACATATAACGCACAGGTGATTCTAGCGTGTTCATTATTGTTTGTATATACATGAAACACCTTTCTAAACAATGTACAAAGCAATTCAAATACGCCCGGGTCTGACGATTAAGTAATTATGAAAGGTACAAAACTGGTATTCGTCACCATTGAACGAAAAAGCAACACGAAGTCGTAATTGTTACTCGACTATTCAACGTGTTACAGCGTGTCGAAACCGCTGGTTGGGGTGGGTTTTCGGCATAGATTTTAAAGTTGCTAATTCATTAACATAAATCGCAAAGATTTAGAGTGTAAACTGCACTAAAAACGCGTCTCACTAACCTAAATTCGCTTTTTAAAATTAAACACGTTCACTTCCTCATTCTACATGAATATTACCCACCATCATTACAAATATCGACACATGACACGCAGTGATTTGGTTGGCTAATGGGAAATGACGTTAGTCTCCAGTAACGCGACACGCTGTAACACGTTGTATAGGCGAGTAACAATTACGACTTCGTGTTGCTTTTTCTTTCAATGGTGACGAATGCCAGTTTTGTACCTTTCATAATTACATAATCTTCAGACACGGGCGCATTTGAATTGTTGTGTACATTGTTTAGAAAGGTGTTTGATGTATGTACAAACAATAATTGACCACCAAGACAAGCTAGAATATGTGATATAACGGTGAAAAACGACCAGAAAACGAGGAAACCTTTGAGCGCATTCGACAGTGTTGTCGTTTTCCATTGTATACCCATGAAGTCTCCCAGCGCAACACATAGACATGTCAGTATAACAACATCATTACATAATGTAGGTACATGTTTATCATATTGTATATACAGTGAAACCTCTCTAAACCGGACACCCGGAGATGTCACCAGGGTGTCCGGTTTAGAGCGGTTTCACTGTAAATCAGGCATTCGATCATTCTGAGCCACAGCTGTGTGTTATTCGATCATGAACAGACATTATCACCCGAGATAAATGACCAAGAAACTTATCAAACTTATGATCTCAGATGTTTTCCTGGTGTCCGGTTTATAGAGGTTTCACTGTATTATATATCATGCACATGTATTTAATAAATCTGAATAAGATGGCCAGAGAACGATGAAAAGCCTTGACCGTATACGACGTTGTTGTCGGTCTCCGCGATGTGCTCCACCCATACGTCCTGGCCCACCGTCAGTTCCACTGCCACCACCACCGTACCCATCGACCAGTTCTGTGAATCGCCCGACCGCACCTTTGCGATGGCGGTCCCGTCTTTAAAGGAATATATATTATCGTGAAATAACAAGTGAGATAGTGGGTCCTTCCGCTCAACAAACGAGTGAGTTTAGCGAACCGAGTTTGTTCAGCAATAGAACTCAATCACGCGCGCATTATTTGACGATAATCAGCTCACATGGTTACATAAACAGAGGATCTCAAACGCGCTTTCATTTGATATGAGATTTATTTAAATTGGTGACGAGTTTCATAAATTTCATATCAAATGGAACGAGTTTGATAATCTGTTTATCACATGATTTGATATGCCAAAGAGCAGAAAACATGCCATATCCAATACGTTTCTGTGAACAGATGCCATTGACTAATTTCGCATCTAGTTGAAAGTCTCCAAAGAGAAAAATAGTTTTAATACTAGCAATACATCTATTATAAGTTCCCGTTCTTTGTAAGCACTTCGTATTACCAAATGGAAACATATTCTCACAATTGCAGTAATTTTACTGAGTTACTGATGCTTCTAATGACGTTTAAAACATGATGACGTGAACGTCAAAACATCATTGCTTTGTGGCGCCATTTGCGACGTCATTTTGAACGTCTTCGTTTGGCGTAACGTTAGCGCATAATACGAATACGTAATTAGGGTGATGCGGCTAGCCAATCAAGCTCGTTCCAGGTGTTATTACACGTGTGCCGTATCACATTTATGAAATGGGTTACAACGAGTCCTAATAGTACTGCAGATATGTGAAATATTTGGAAGAATTGTGGGTTTGGTGAAACAAGCATGAAATTTGGCAGACAATTAAAAAAGGTGCTTGGGAAGATATTTAGCTATAGGGCCATTCCAGATTCATTCTTTGAGCGGAGAATTCAAGATGGCCGCCGTCGCCATTTTCGATTTTGACCTGATTTTCAACTTTTGATCTCGATGGCATAGATAGTCGTGTAATGCATCTTTTCAGGGGTTTTCAAGGATGGGGATTCTATTTCTGATGATATTGTTTTTATTCAGTGCCAGTGTTCGTGTCAGATCAAAGTATATGTTCATAATTAGTCTGGAAAATCACAATACATGACGTTTTTGATTTTCTCGCCCTTTGCATATATCTTAAAACGGAATTTTCCTGAAGAATTTAACACTGACGAGTCTTGATGCGGTTGAGCCGAAAAGTTAGCGGCGGATTATCGAACATACGACGACGACAACAACAACAACAAAAAGAAGTTTGGAAGCGCAAATTTGTTTTGAAAACAGTTGAACCGGAGGTGCCACAGAATGTCAGAGGTAAATCATCATTAATTTCAGTTGAAACATGGAGGTTGAAAGCCACCCTTTCAATATAGACATAAGAACATAACCAAGCCATTGTAATGCAGTGTGTCAACAATATTGGTATGTCATGGGTTTTCGAGACACTCTCAGAACAGCGACCTGACCAGATTTTGTCGAAGTACAATTGTTGCAGAGAAAAAACAATTTTGCAATTATGTAGGACCTCCCCTGGCCAATCTTTTTTGGTATGTTGACTTAGCCATTTTATGGACGTTTTATACCATTTGGTGTGCCATCCCCTCCATATGAATAAACTGGCAGTACCAACTCGCTTGATCACATATAAGCAAGCAGGTAAACATTGAACAGGACGAAAGGTGGCTTGGAGAATACGATGATGTAGACCAGTAGCAGATTGTGACTGTTTGCCAGTACTACTGTGGTACTATAGTATGTCTCCATAGAAGGCATGACGCTATATTGTTTGTTAATCCATGTACATCTATATGTCTAGTCACTGAACAGAGCTATGGATTCCACTCTGTCAGCCATAGGCCGGTTGTTGCTATATCGTGTGTTGTAGCATCCAAAATATATGTCTAGTCATTGAACAGAGCTATGAGTGTCACTCTTGTCATCCATAGGCCAGTTCTTGCTTCACTATTTGTTAATCCATGTCCATGTGTATGTCTAGTCACGAAACAGACCTATGAATCATTTAATATAGACTCCAGCTAATTTAATCACTTTCACATATTTTGAAAATATTCTTCTGCTTTCAGGTGTGACAATGGCCAAAGTTTACAAGGTAGTGGATCCCCTACAGCCCGGGACATCAACACAGGGTCTAGAAACTGACTGGAGCAAATGCGTTCTTTGTCAGGAAGACACGTCAGAGGTGCTTCACTGTCCAGCCGAGTCTACACATGCCACACAGGGAGCAGGGTACAAGACAATTGCTGAGCTTCTTGTAGGTTTTGACAGGATTGGCTGTTTGCCCACATCAATCAATCTATCAAGGCTTGATGATGGGAAATGTATTGAAGAAACACTACAGCGGCACAAGGCCAAGTGGCACGACTCATGTAGGCTCCTCTACAACAGAACAAAACTACAGCGTGCAGAGAAGCGTAAGAAACCCCCAGAAGATGCTGCTGATGACTCTGTTAATAGCTCAAAGAAGTTCACCCGCAAGAGTGCTGGTGAGAAAAGTGCTTCCACCGAAACATGCTTCTTCTGTGACAAACCTGCACCAGATGGGGAGTCTTTGACTCGAAAAGCATCAACATTTGGGCTTGATATCAATGTCAGGAAGGCTGCAATGAAATTGCAGGACAAATCCCTACTGGCTAAACTGAGTGCAGGAGACTTGATTGCACAAGAATCCCGGTACCATCTGCCATGCTTGCTCTCTTTGTACAACAGAGCTAGAGAAACAAAAACATTTGAAGAGTCTGGTGTGGACAAAATGAATCATGGCCTTGCATTTGCTGAGTTGGTATCTTATATTGAAGATACTCGCATGGACAGTCTAGTTGCACCCATCTTCAAACTCAGCGACCTGCTCGATCTGTACACAACAAGGCTAGAACAACTTGGAACTGATGTTGCAGGACGCGTCCACTCCACTGACCTCAAAAAGAGAGTACTGGCCTACTTTCCAGACATGGAAGCTCACAAGCAAGGCAGAGATGTAGTCCTCATTTCACACGAATATGTTGGACAAGCACTGAGGAAAGCATGTGAGCATGATGCTGATGGTGATGCTGTTCATCTTGTCAGGGCTGCGAACATAGTGAGGAGAGACATGTTCAAGATGAAAAACCAGTTTGGTGGTTCCTTTGAACCCAACAGCCAGGAAGATTCTGTTCCAGTGTCTCTGTTAGCGTTAGTTGCTATGGTGTTGAATGGGCCAAACATCAAGGCACAGTCAAGCTCTTCAACAATGCCCCAGCCAGTGCTCACGATTTCCCAGCTACTGATGTCCAACAGCATGGTACGACGTCGGGAGAATCAGCAGACCCCATGTACAAGGCACAACCAAGGAAGGGAAACACCTCTGTCCATCTACTTGGGTGTGATGGTCCACACGAAGACTCGCAACCGTGAACTGGTGGATCATTTGTATGATCTGGGACTGAGTATTTCCTATGACCGGGTGCTGGCCATCTCAACTGAGCTTGGCGACAAGATCTGACATTACTACAAGATGGAGAAAGCAGTTTGTCCTCCTGAGCTGCAAGGTGGTCTCTTCACGACTGCTGCAGTTGATAACATTGAACCACAACCCCAGCTCTACCAGTGCGCACGACTCATTCCATGGAACTGGAATATCGCTGTACCAACACCCAGACAAAGACTTCAGTGGAGCTTCCCGGGCTGTTGCCCACACCCAACGTGATGCTGCTGGTGCCAATAAGATGTCAGCATCTGTCCCCGAGACCTACACCAATGTACCCCCTGTTGCTCTTCCAAGGCAAGACCCACCGGTGTCAAAGCAAGAAGGTCCAAACCGAGCAGACTGTCAGCTCATACCTCAAGCCTTGCGGAAGGAATATCGGTAGGTTTCACATTATTCATTAAAATAGAGTAATAAATCCTAAGGGGGGCAATGCGCAGGACTAACATAACAGTAACAATACAACCATAGAAAACTACGGCACGGGTACAGCGGTGGTCACGGAGCCTTCAACATGGCAAAAACTGCACTCCATAACCAGCGGTGTACGGTCCCCCAAAAAAACAATAACTACAAAAAATAAGAAAATAACACAAAATGCAACAGAGGCACCACAAAACAGATCCATAAAAAATGAATCACTACAAAAACAACGGTCCTATTAGTAGAAATGAAGAAACACAAACACATCACAAGAAGACACGATAGCAAGGCTACCGCTTGGGAACGGTCAGTGAAGTACAATCCACTGGGGGGTTAAACCTGGTTAGTGTGGGCCCACGAATCTCCCACTTACCCGGCCATTGTGTCTATCGTGTCTATACGGGACATTACACATTAGAAACATTATGCATAGAAAAAGGTCTGCCTGCAAAAACGTGCTATTTAAACATTATCCCACTTTATTTACAAATGAAGCACAAAGTACCACATGTACATACATTTACATGTTTAAATAATAACGTTATTTTCTGCTTACAGCTGGCTGGAGCACCTGAAGCAGGTGGTGGACTCTGACACCCTGAAGGAGGGTGAGATGATCTCCTAGGCTGCATACCATGCAAGCCAGCAAGCAGCACGACCACCAGAAGACATGAATGTGGCTCTCACGTCCTTGCTACCCCTTTTCCATGACGAGGCAAAATCCGTAGCCATGATCCGTCACTCGATGGACATCGTGAAGACGGCAGTTGATATCCTGAACCCTGGCCAGATCCCAGTTCTCACATGTGACCAGCCACTCTACACTCTGGCAAAGCAGATCCAATGGAGCTGGCCTACAAGTTATCGCGAGGATAGTGATTTGTAGTGATATTTGGTGGCCTACACATCGAGATGACGTCCCTCAAGGTCCTTGGAGATCTTCTGGAGGGCAGCGGCTGGACAGGAGCACTCGTTCAGGCCGGGGTTGCTACCAGTGGAACAGCAGATTCGTTTCTGAAAGCATCCCACGTGACACGCACAAGACGGGCTCACCAGTCACAGCCAGTAGACTGTATCCACTTCAGCAGAGTGCCTACAGGGAGTACATCCAGACCTTGGAAGATGCAAGTGAAGTGGTGCCATTTGAAGACTGGTGTGATGCAAGGTCCGATGCATGTCCTCATTTCCAATTCTGGTACTTCATCCTGCAGCTGGAGCTGGCTGTGATGGTATACGTGAGAGCGATACGTGAGGCCGACTTCCTGCTCTACATGGAGGCCCTGTCTAAGATCGTCCCTTGGTTCTTCGCCCTGGACCATACACACTACTCGAGATGGGTGCCGATCCACTTACGAGACATGGTGTCACTGAAGCAGCTCCATCCCGATGTCTATGCTGAGTTTCTGAAGGGGAACTTTGTCGTCAAGATGTCAAAGCGTGCATACTCTGCTGTTGATATTGACCAGGCCCATGAGCAGAACAATGCTTCCGTGAAGGGAGACGGCGGTGCTGTGGGCCTGACGGAGAACCCTGCAGCTCTTCGTCGCTGGATGGTATCTGGTCCCGAGATGGCTCGTTTAATTTAGGAATTCGAGGGATCAACCGAGAAGAGGCAGGACACAGATGGACGTCACCATGAACAGAAGAGACATGCACAGACGGCATTTGCACAAGATGTGCGATCACTGAGCCGAGCCATGGAAGAAACGGGGAACCCGTTCGCTGAATACAGCAGTGATCTCCTTGCCCTGAACAGCAGAGACGTTGTGGACACAGCAATGGCAGACACAGTGCGGCAGATGGAGAAACTTGGACACGAGCAGTATGAGACATATGTTAAGGAGAAGCTTGTGAACCAGACAGTGCCTATCACAGATCCCATCAAGCGGAACGAACTCCATCTTTTCAGCCGCCCACCAGTCAGAGAGAAGTCAAAGAAACAGCTACAGATGTCATCCCTGAAGAACGACTGTTCGCTCTTCTCCAGGCTGTACATTGCCTCCCAGATACGTCATGGTGATTTGGACGAGTTCTTTCAGCACGAAAACCAGGCCTGTCCATCGTCCCTGTCTCAGATGGGTAGCCTGAGAACTGGAACCAAGTCTGACTTGATGCCCTGCCTGGAAAACCTTGTTCCAGTGAAAGAGGATCTCTCCACCCCAGAGTACAGGTCAACATCCTGGATGGTGCTGCCATAATCAACATGCTGCGACAGGGACTGCAAAGACATTCCAAGGTTATGCCACTGATGTATTCGTGCCGTATGTCACATCCCAGCTTCAGCATGTAGACAGACTATACATTGTCTGGGATCTGTACATGGCAGACAGCTTGAAGGCGGACACTCGCAGCAAGAGAGGAAAGGGAGTCAGGAGACGAGTCGAGCCATCAAGTGCAGTTCCTGGAAACTGGCCAGAGTTTCTCCACATCGACGACAACAAGACGGAGCTGTTCTCGTTCCTGGCTTCTAACGTGGCAGACATTGGCACCAACAAACATCTCATCACCACACAAGGCACTGGCGTTCATTGCTCCAATCGCCAGGACGTGTCAGCTCTAGCGCCATGCACGCATGAGGAGGCTGACACTCGTATCCTCCTGCACCTACAGGATGCCGTACAACAGGGGTACAGCAAAGTGTCAATACGCACAGTTGATACAGACGTGGTAGTCCTGGCCATAGCATCAGCCAATCGCCTCAACATCTCGGAACTGTGGATTGCCTTTGGAGCTGGGAAGAGCTTCAGGTTCATCGCTGCTCATGAGATCGCCTAAGCTCTTGGTCCTGACCGATGTGTGGCCTAGCGATGTTCCACGCCTTCACTGGATGTGACACGGTGTCCTGTTTTGGCGGCAGGGGCAAGAAGACTGCATGGGACACCTGGACCACCTATGGAGACGTCACACAAGCATTCTTCGCCTTGGGTGCCATGCCAGACCCACGTGCCATTGGCGAGTGGATGCAACCTCTAGAGCGATTTGTGGTCCTGCTGTACGATCGCACCAGCACAGAGGAGGGTGTGAACCAGGCAAGGAAACAGCTGTTCAGCAAGAAAGGCAGAGCTATTGATGGTTTGCCTCCTACACAGGCTGCACTCATCCAACACACCAAGAGAGCTGTCTACCAGGCTGGTCACTGTTGGGCCCAAATGATGACCCCTGCTCCAGAGCTTCCGTCACCAAGTGAATGGGGCTGGAACAAGAAGCCTGGTGGTGGATGGAGTATAACCTGAACGACCCTACCAGAAGCATCAGAAACTTGCAGGGAACTCTTGCGATGTGGCTGCAAGAACGGCTGCAGAGGACGCTGCAAATGCCAGAAGGCGGCTCTTCAGTGTACAGCTCTTTGTCAGTGCGGTGGACAGTGCTCAGAGTGACGCGGCTCACAGAGAACAGTTCATTACTATTTGGACACAATTTCCATCCTATTGACTTGCAATTAGACTATAATAAGCTATTGTGTGTACCTCTGCTACCTACAAAAACAGAAGAAATAATTCTGGGTTGTTTGACACACTTGACGAAGTGGTCCTGATTTCAAAATCGTAACATGACGTAAAAATGATAATAAATCTTATTGTTTAGCTCAAACTAGTAATTATTTGCCATTTCAACTGTTATGTGGACAGTAAAATTACTGATGTATGATTTATAATACAAAGGAAAAACACCCCTAGAATTGATTTAACCTACAATATCAAAGAATTTCAAATAAGCGATGGCGGCCATCTTGAAAATGGCCACCATTTTTGTCACAGGTCGAATCCGAGATGGCCCTAGATCTGAAATTCACCACAGACGCATTGTCTACCTGCGGACCAAATTCCATGCTTGTTTCATCAAACCCACAATACTTTCATCTATCTGCAGTACTATAACAAGGTGTTCAAACATAACAAATAATACAAAGGTTACTGGGAAAATTATGAGTACATGTGACTTACCTCAGAAGAGCCTGATATGTGTTAGAATTGCCGGACTGTTTCGGTTCTCCATTCGACATAAATCATACGGATAGACCAATCTTAATCAAAGTACTGAAAGTACTGAACATAGGGTACTACAAGATTAAACTAGATTGATGATTGATTGTTGGTGTTGCAGTTTCATTAACCCTTAAAGGTACATGCCCACTCAGTAGGTACAAAATGTTCTTTACATCAGAGACATTTCATGGCAAAATAAACATTTCATGGCAAAATAAAAAACATTCATGCGCCATTATCCCACGTACTGATTGGCATTATTATACATTTTATATCAGACGTAAATTTACACACTGATATCAGGGACGATAACCGTGTTTGCTTAAAATGTTAACGGACATTACTATTTAATCTCTGTATTTATTTTATGATGTGCAATGATCATACTTTAAAATCTGTCGAAAATATTATTTTTTCAGGTGACGCATTTCTTTTGTATAAATAATAAAAAAATATCATGCCTCATTTGCATATGAAAATAGCTTGATACCACCGCGCGTCACTATCAGTAAAATAAATATTACTAAATGATTATATCTGTATAGCGGGCACTTGTAACGTTTAGAACTGGTGGAATAGTGACACAGTTATACACTTATTTAATTCTATAAATGACATTTTACTGCTACAGTATGTACCAAAACATTCAACAACATTACAGATTATGCATAGCAATATCAGAAAGATATGGTAACACATATACAGGACATCATCAATTCAAGTATAAATACAGATTCCAGATATCTATGATCATAATAGATATATTGAAAACTGATTGAAGAGCAATAGTTACAAGAATTCCGCCACGGAAGCGGTGTCGCGCCTGAAAATGCCTTGTCGGTACATCGCCATTTTACTTCTGTTTTGTGAATGGAATAGTTGGCCCCGGATCGAGTATATTAAAACATACAAATGACGTCATTGGGGAAACCGCTGACAAAATTTTCAATGTATGGAAACACAAACTTGTTAGAATTTTTTTCTTCGTATTTTCAGTACTTGCATTAATATGGGTATTAATATACGCTGGATGTGTTATACTGTCATTAATTTGTTCCCTGACTGTAATTTATCACTTTAAATACTGACTTATTGACCCCCTTCCCTGAACGTAGAATTGACACTCATGTTGGCGTGTATTGGCCACCATAGACAAATGTCAATCAGGCCGAATTCGGGAATGTCACTAAAATCCGCTGTAAATCCATCGATAGAATGAGGATTAAACATCAGTTAGACCCACACGTGCGAGATTTGTTTCGCACAGGTGTCGGGTGAGTTTAAAAATAGACTGTCGGAAGGTCAAACTTGATGTCGTTTGTGCGTTAAACGCGTCGCGTATTTCGGAGAGTATTCGGAGGGGAGTTAACTCTGCCGAAAACTATATATATAGCATGTTACTAAATTTAGCGATGACCACATGATTTGTGCCGCAAATGGGGGAAAATCACGCGCAAGAAAATAATCCGATGTATTTGTATACGTAGAACATCCGTTGTTGATATTGTGCAGTGCAAGTAGTTTTTCATAATATTATTTTCAATTAGCGGTTGCGTATGGCAGTTAAACGTTGAGTAACACAATGCATTTTGTTGTTATGGTTACTCAAGATATCACTACGGACCATCGCATCGAGGGGGGTCTGGGCGTGGCTAACTGTCGGAGGCGATCGCAATATATAGGTTTACCCTATGTGAAAATACAGCACCGACAATTAAAAATTACTAAGTTAAGGACTGACTTAATAAAATATGAACTTATGTTTGAAATGTAGTAGCATCATACATGTGACTGAATATCTAAGTAAAGTATTTCTGACCCGTTCTTCTTAGAGTATATTAAACAGAGCATTGACTTGCCATCTCCGCCATTTTAGTTTGTACATGCTATCGGACAGTTTCACCACTTGGAGTGTTTGACCCGTATGTAGCAAATAATATGGCAGCAAATCCAATCAAATTTGGTGCAATACGTCACATATATATAGGACGACAACGTCCTATAAATATTATTTCAGCAGACTACACAAAAAGCTAGATATCTGCGCTTTTCTACCAACACTCACACAATATACAATGGACACTTTTGTAAAATGTCAAATTGATGCACTGACTATTATTAGAAGTGCCTGTGCCACAGGTAAAACCGGCATTTACTTGCATAGCAGGCACGTAGACTGTAATGACAATGCACTCATATAACTGCTTACAAGTCACTGGATTCGATACATTATGCATGGTAATACAGGTATATATCTACGGGACTGTGCATAGTTCGTACTGTTACACAGATTCTGATGAATTATCAAACATTTTAACGAAGGGTCAACAAACCCTTCAGATATCAGATTTTGAATATAGATTTGATAAAAATAATACATAGCACGCTGTAGTCTCATGTCTCCCCGTCATGTTGCACCGAATTTTATCCATGTCTTTGCTTATTGTTAGTGGTATGGGTCAAACACAATAAGAGGTAAAACGGGCCGTTGGCTTGTAGACATTAAGATAGCCGACATGGCAACTCAAGTCACTGTGTACGATATCGTAAGAAGAGAATGTTCACCTGTATGCTATGCATATATCCCATCACATTTACGAAGCAATTATGCACGAATAATCGGATGATCAGGGGCCCCACAGGTCCTTAATCGGTGTCCTAGAACAACTTTATAAGCATCATTGGCGTTGCACTTGGCGGAATTTGTCAGTTTGACATAACGTTGCAAAATAGTTTAATATCCTTTTTACATGTTGCTTGCATTGTAAACACCATCGATTATAATGACACTGATGCCTGTGAACTATTGTTAAAGAAAGATACTCGCTATTTTCCAAGTTCAGTAACTCTGGTCATGCTGGTGCCCGTTTCACTAAACTTCGTGTGTAAGTTCGTAAGTGCAAAACAAAAATGTAACCAATTTCACACTACTGTGAAATTAATGTGTAATGCAATATCTTTAAAATATTCATAGGAACATTTTGGTCGCCCGTTTCCCAGGGGACTGTTTCACTAAAGTTCGTACGACTAAGAAGTTTGTAAGTGCAAATCTAATTAAACATGGAGAGAAAAGTTGACAATTTTTATTCGAGCGCTAGTAAAGAATTATACAACCAACATCCAAATTTGAGGTCCTGCAGCTTTTGTGCAAATGAGCTTATGTCTGTCGCAGCACATATTTTGCGGGTTGAACTTTTCAAAAACATGGGTGTTACGCCATAAAAAAAAAAACAACTTAGCATGATCGCCTTTTCAGTGTAATAAATGCTTTGTTTGCATTTTTGTGCTAACTTTATGTTATTGCAAATGTTTCCGCAGTCTAATGGTGCGACAATTAACCGACATACTGGATTATTCGCGATTCGTAACTCCATGGTTCAGTGCACGAATACAATATTACGGATTTCCAAAAATCTATTTTTAACTCGTTATTGTTGTTGCTGCGGTGAAATCCCCGCGCTCATTTTCGCGAAACGCTTTCCACTCTAGATTAATTGTTAGTCTATTTGTCATCCACAAACACATACTGCGAATAATTTCAAGACGGTCAGTCCTTTGATTAGAAATCGTTGGTGCATTTGTTCAGATTTAAAGCCCACTAATTATACATGCAAGTGGAAAACGGTATCATCAGTGAATCACAGTAATCATAGTTTAGTGAAACGGGCCCCTAGTCTACTCTACCTCTAACGATCTCCACACCACTCCAATGTCCAGGATTCATCAACATAGCCACGCTGAATTCATAAGTTCCGTCGATTGGCGCTCGGAATTCTCCATGACGGGGATCGTAGCTCCCACCGACGTTCGTGATAACTCGGTCGAAGTCGATTTGTTGTCGCGCGCCGAGGTTTGTTATATCACGTGAGAGGCTGGCGGAGAATGCGATTGGTTGATGGTAGATTGGACATCCACACGTCACTGGAAATGCATATCAAATGAAGAAGTTAGGGGAAGAAGAGGGCTAACTCCTTCACGGAGTTAGCCTTCTACTTTCACTGACACCTTCAATTTGCACCAGACTGGATTTCCGAATGTTTGGGCAACCGCAGATACGGCCACTTTCTCGAGCCGCCAGTTAGTTAAAGGGGCATATCAGGATTTGTTTGCAAAACATAGTATAACAAATAAAAACGTGTTTTCATCATCGCCCTGTGTAAAGTGGTTTAATTGAAGTTATATGACGATACTAGGACCGCTGGGTTCTTTCTATATTCACCTATAGTGTTACATACATATTGGATTTCCTATCTGGTTGCGTTCAACGAGATAGAAAAGATGATACTTATGTACCGATATCGGTGAAAATTGAAACAATTCAGCGGTCCTACACTGTAAAAACTGGCGTTTCACATTTGCACACATTTTGAAACACTTTCCCTGTTACACTTTTGAAACATGTGCAAAACTGAACGCGTCACATGTTCCACTTGAAACATGGGGAGCTTTCAGGGTGAAACGTTAGTGTTCCCAATTAAACATGTCCGTGTGTTTCAAAATGAAACATGGGACGCGTTTGAAAGTGAAACACTTCTCCTGTTACACTTTTGAAACACATGAACACCTAAAGTAAACACATTAGGCATTTCAAAGTGAAACATGTGACACGTTTCAAAAATAAAGTGTACTGATTTAGCGCACCCAAAATTGTATTCAGGTAAACTCGTCAGGCGTTTCAATCTTTTCCAAGATAAACACATAATGTGTTTCAATTACAGCATTGGCAATTTTCGACTGATGTCAAAGATAGATTGATTGTTGGTGTTTAACGGCCTATCAACAGCCAGGGTCATGTAATTTTCAGGATGGACTATCCTGTATTCAACCTGTAAAAAATGAAGGAAATTCCCAAAATCAGAGCTCAATGTTTACATAGACTACATTCAGCCCTGAAATTAGAATATCCTGACCTGGTGCCAGGTCCATGCCACACCAGAATCACTTAGCTCACCCCAAAAGCAATATGATTAGCTTTTAATCCTATTACTTTCTTAATGGGACATAACAAGATTTAGCTCTCAAGTACCAGGGGGCCAAAGGAGGTACATGAGGGCCAAACCATGTAAGTCGGCATTCCGGTAAGGATGAACGCCGATCGTTAAATTACCCTTCGCTACTCCCTCCTACCTCCCACCTGATGTCAAAGAAATTGCATGTAAAAGAAACAATGTTGTAAAGTTCTGCTGATTTATTATTAATGTAATAATATGACTAGATCATTTAACAGACAGACTAGCATTTTTCGCAGGACTAGAATTATTAATAAAACACAAAAGTAACAAAACAAGGTACAATCTTCGCAAAATTTCACAATTTATACAAATACATGATGAGTACAATAGACAATGATAATGGGATATTCATCGGACGGCGAAACCGTAACGATATGCGCTGCTCGGTATTGTGATTAGTAAGTATAGAAAGTTTCAATTGCATCCGACGACAACTGTAGGACTAGTTATCCGGAAACCAAAACGTGACACACGGACAGACTACTTTTGCATTCCTATATCCACTTTCGCTTCGCGAGGGGATAAAAAAGCAATCTTACCAAACAGTATATATATATGCCAACCAGATCTCAAGAGACCGGGTGCATAAATGCAATTTCAATTATTTCCACAAACGTTTCATAAATATATGCGAACGTACAAAACTTACTGTAAATATGTAACTCTAAAGTTCTTTGCCATTTTATAACCACTCCCATGCGGACACGACTACAAAACTAGACTTACTAGTTAGTGAATGGTGACGAGCGTAGACCCAGATAATGTTGCAAAATTCAGCAAGCTAATGGATGTTGTAGTTTATACAAAATACTTAGTAGTTATGTACCGTATGTATTAACCATACACATTTTTAAATCGCTGAAAGAATTACATATATCAGGTGGCTCATAAAAAACGATCCGAACTTCTAATGTTAAAATATTTTGAAAATGATACGAGCAATTTTAACTATTTTTTGTTCAAACCATAATTTGAAAGTATTGTCCCTAATATGTTAAAGTTTCAACTAAAAAGCCTTAGTATTAACCATGTTGCGCTAAAAATATAAATCATGGTCCGAACACACAATGCCGGTCGAAAGTGTGTGTGTTTGCAGAGTCTTCAACAAGACAAAAATATTTCACCTAATTCCGGCATTGCCCCTTTTCACAGTGAGTTTTGCTTTCGCCGCCATATGGTCAATACTTAAACTATCCAGTTGAAACTTCAACAACTTGGGAGACAATACATCAAATTCATATTAAGAGATATTTTATTGAATTACCTAGCATCGTTTTCAGAATATTGACATTTGAAGCACAGGTCATTTTTTTAGAGCCACCCAATATATGATAATGCACATGACTTGTTCACAAACATAACAGTAAAACTAAATGTTTGCACCACATAATAATATTGGATGATGGCTGAACACAATAAGGCCATTTACAGAATATTGGACGGGAAGCAAGATAAATTGGGGTAATATCGTTAATGACCAGAAAATTTGAAAACAACAACAGAATTTTCTCCAAGTAATTTACATTGTATTGGTTCCCCCACCTCAAATTTCCTCAGTTCTTAATTTGTGCATTCTCAATGTGTGCATCACCCGTTTCTCAGAATTGAAGAAAGCATGCGTTTTGTGGTCCTTCCTATTGTTGTAAGGAATACAGTTTGCATGTAGAAAGCCAAACTGGGGGGAATATATTTTGGGGTAGTCCAGATCTGCGAGGTATATAAGATCCCCATTAGGACGGCGAGGCTGTTTTACTATACACTAGTTCGCATCTATCAGGACATCACCAGAATCGCCACAACCGCGAAGTGACGACCTCGTCTTCCTTCAGGATGGCACCAGCCTTTGTGGCAGACTGTCGGGATGAGGAAAGCAGTTGTCCAAATTTCCACCATCAACCTGAAATAAATAAAATATCAACTAGACAGTCGCACGCATAACTATGAAGGCATTGTATCACCGGACACCCCGCAACATTGGGAAACTAAGCATGTCAGTAAGCGAGGCTTACCGGAACCCCCCCACCCACCCCCCACCCTCCCCCCCCCCCTGTGTGGGCCCAAAGCACACCCCCAAGTAAGAAATTTTTCACGATTGTGTCGTATGGTGGTTAGTGACACTGGCCCCCGCTATTTAGGTACACTTACATTGTACACCAATTTGAAAGCAGACTTGAAGCGATACATCCATGCATAGTATCGCCTGGCAGTGTCGCCATCCTAATAACACCAGCAGTTCGGGAGTTTATAGCATATTTTCATAGTCTCAATGTATGACTTATGGAAGCGTCCTGGTGCCAATGCTAAAATATTGGCACCAGGACGCTTCCATAATGACTCGAACACATGCTCGCAAACATCAATGTAAAAGGACACACAGTACATATACAATGTACAATGGATGAGTCTCCATATATCACATGCACTCACACTCAGCCCTTTTCACGGTCTGACATACCGGCTTCGTACGATAGGAGAATGAACTAGCAATGTTAAATTAACCGCCTTATTGCCTCCTTCATTTAATGCACATATATCGAATGTGTGGCAGACATGAGTAAATTAGGAAACAAACGGGTAAACGGTCATTGGCCTGACACTTTTTGGCTCAAATGCCCTGGTTTGGAAGGTCCTCGAGCCAATTCCTACCCTTAAATATAAGATAAAAAATATACAATGTATGCACACCAACACACATACTCACGATGCAGCCAACTAACTCTATATGAATGACCGAGAGCAATTGGACTCGACTCTTATATACATATCTTACATAGGTGATGCTTAATATGATATTTATTAAACGAGTTTACTGATTTCATAAGAAACTATGCTATGGCGAATTTCTTTTGAAGTCAGACAACGAGTTTAATAAATACCTTATTAAATCAACACGCATGTTAGAGTATATGTATTGCATAAGCACATCGTCATACATTGAAGCTGAAGCTGTACTGGTCACCAATCATGTTTTATGTAACAAGCTAATTTGTATATTTATTACACTAGTGTAATATGATTCTTATTACACCGTGTAATACACTGCGAACGCCCATTTTATGCAATAAAATATTGTTATTGCGGTACAGTGCAACCTCTCTTCAACAGCCACCCTTGGGAAGACGCAAAACTGGCTGTTATAGGGAGGTTAGTTGCTGAATTAAATATTGGCTTACGCTGTTTATTTTTTTTTCTCTATAATTCTCATCAAAAACCTGGTTTGGCAGCATTTTAGAATCATTTCCAAATTGCTGTCAAACCAGGTTTTTATTGAGAAAGAATGCAAAGCAACAGCAGATGACAATGTTCGTGCTCAGCAGTCTAAGGGTTAAATATAGAGGAAATCATCCATATGGGATATAATATAGCGGCTGTTATAGAGAGGGTGTTGTTGTAGAGAGGTGGCCGTTCGGGGAGGTTCGACTGTAGTAATAATAATAATTGTCGTAAGGTGCATGTCCTCAACCGGCGGCCAAACTGTAATGATTAATGTTGATCCTATTATAACAATATGCGAAAACCCATACGAGTTTGTACCTACGAGGATGTGTGGCATCTCATGAAAACTATTTATGATATTATCCTTAAATGACGTCGAACGTTGACCAAATTTGCAGAGCAAATGCGGAGTAGGATTCCACATTTGCTATGAAAATTTCGTCCACTTTCGAAGTAATTTACAGAACATATCAAAATTTCTGTAAATATGTTTCATGAAAAATCGTATATCTTCTTTGGTACAAAATAACTTGACATGTCGCGTATATCTTTATTCAATATCAGCAACAATGATTCATTAGCCCAGATACATGTGACCTGACACGACAAAAAGGGGATTATTGAGTTGCTGACCAGAATTCCACCGACATCAGTTATTACATTCACGCACGTACGCACGCACGCACACGCACGCACGCACGCACGCACAGTGGCCTGGTATTCTATTTATCAGGTAAGTTTTAAATAAACACAGATGATGTCCTTATCGATTGACACAACGCGGACTTGTTTACCTTGCGTCATCACACTGAACCGAAATTGATCAACTTGATATTAAAATGCATACCTTGCTATTTGATCAATGAAATACCCACCATGCGTCTACGTAAACAGCTATATATATCGCTATCAGGCTACACGAGACTGTGTTATTTCATCAGGAGCTACACTGATCACAAGTGACATAAGCCCCATTTCTCCAGTCACAGCCCCATGGTGCACATTTCGCAAACTCAATAAGCCCACTGCTATCACCAGACACAACAATATCTGATCAAATAGCACATTCCTGTAGCATGATAATGATTTATATTGCTTGTTACAAGCATGCCGGGTGTTGCATTGGTGGAATGGCGAGCAGTGCAAATCCTGGTCAGGCTGTGCGGATGTACAGGCTGATCTGGATCTTCATTGATCGCAAAACTCATAAGACCAATTTCTTCAGTCACAGCCACATATATATGCGAGTGTGATTGCACTTTTGACTGAGCGTCACATTGGATATGATTCATTCATACTATATATCACATGCGCCGAGTGAGGGATCGTAGCTAGTTATTTCCCTTTTTCCCTTTGCAAATCTATTTATAGATATCCGGTCCTATGCTGTTTTTCAGCGTTTATTTCTTACAAAATAACACAAAAATCAATTTCGCGAACAGAGTAGACCCAGATCAGACTGCACATCAGTTTGATCTGAGTATACACTGATTGTAATAACGTTAATACATGTAAATGTGAAATATGATCCGGCAAATAATGCAGTCCCTGGTCCGATTGCGCAGCTATGCAGGATGATGTGGATCAATACTAATCGAAATCACTATTATTATAATTGCTCCTTTTCATAACACATCATGATACATTCGCCCTTTGTACAAGCAATAAAGACCTAAACTACACAATTTGGACCGGATTTCTATAAATAAATTCAACTCTAGCTACGATTCACATTTTGTCGCGTCGGAATGCTTATGGCTTTGACTTGAGAAAATAAAAGGATACTTGTGGTATTTGGATCCGTTTACTAGTAGTGTACTGTAGCTCCTGTAGCCGATTTCACCAACATTGCAAAGTATACTTATCTACTGTCTGTTTCACGAAAGCTGCCCAAATTTTACGGCCATATAAACAATTCAAAAACAATATTTTGTTCGATAGTATTAAATTAAAGGAAAATTTAAGAATGAGCATTCTTTTTATTTCGTGAAATTTGGTCAAATATTGATTTTATTGCGAAAACAAAATTTCCCCATGTTAAATCCCCATAGACATAGTGAAGATGTATATGGGGATTTAACATGGGGACATTTTTTAGAATTTCAGAAATACTGGACCGATTTTTAAAATTTAACTTTTCTTTTCTTAGTTAGATCATTTCCAAGCTATCTAGCCAGGTTTCGCAGTCAATTTCCAAAAAAAATAAGTTTTTTGACTCCTCCCACAAGTCCTCTACCTCTTTTCCCCCCATGTTAAATTCCCATAGAGAAATCAATTTTTCGTAATAAAATCAATATTTGACCAAATTTCACGAAATAAAAAGAAGGTTCATTCTTAAATTTTGCTTTAATTTAATATTATCGAAAAAAATATTGTTTTTGCATTGTTTATATGGCCGTAAAATTTGGGCAGCTTTCGTGAAACAGACTATAGCAAAGTATACTTTGAGGGAGTAATCATTTATTTTTCCCAAAGTTTCATATAGAACTAACCACTGCATATATTTGATGATTGAACGTATGCAGAATTATTATACTGAATTTATTACATTATCACAGGCAAAATGGCTGTGATAATGTAATAAATTCAGTATAATAAAAATGAATACATTTATCCTTAAATTGAAAATTTTGCAATGTTGGTGAAATCGGCTACAGGAGCTACAGTACACTACTAGTAAACGGATCCAAATACCACAAGTATCCTTTTATTTTCTCAAGTCACCGCCATAAGCAGTTTCGAGGATACGCATGATGATCTGGGCTGCACTCGGTCAGTCATCCCCATTTCTGTAGTCACAGGCACATTGTGTATGACAAGAAGTCATATGAACAGATGCATGTGCTTTTTTCTGATAATGATTTGACCTACAATGGAGTACATTTAAGCCCGCAAAGTTAGGCGAAAATTCCGTTCCGCATTAACCGCATTAAATGTCTGTTGCAAAAAGTGCATAACATTATCATGAAGACTCAGAAAGTGATGGAAAATATTTTAAATTATTAAAAAAATAAATTTAATTGTATAATCTGATTTGTATCGTAATTGTTTAACTATATGCATCGGCGAAAACATTAAATGCGATGAGGGATCGTAGCCAGTTATTTCCCATTGCAAATCTATTTATAGATATCCGGTCCTATTATGTTTATTTCTTACTGAATAACACCAAAAAATAATTTTGCGAACAGAGTAGACCCAGATCAAACATGCAGCCTGATCTTACGCTGATTGCAATAACATTAATAAGTGTGAAAATATGAATGTGGCAAATAATGCAGTCCCTGATCAGATTGCACAAATATGTAGGATGACATGGAACAACTCTACTGTCTGTTCCACGTTTTCCTGCCGACGAACGTTTAGCTATTAAACTATTAAACACATTCAATCTAAAACATATTTGGGGGGGGGGGGGAGTCAAAAAATCGATAAAATTTGGAAATTGACTCCAAAACCTGTCTAGATAGTTTGGAAATGATGTAACTAAGAAAACAAGTCAGATTTTGAAAATCGGTCCACAGATAAAAACATTTTTATTTATATTTTAGCCCCCATGTTAAATTCCCATAGGAAAATATTGTTTTCGCAATAAAATCAATATTTTACGGAATTTCATCAAATAATTATTTTTGGGGAGGGTGACTTTTTTTGTTATTGATGAAAAAGTACTTACATTTAAATATTTTTTGGATTTAATGTGTTTAATATCCAAAAGTTAGTCGGCAGCAAAACGTGGAACAGACAGTAGTAGAAAACACTGTAATGACTCATTTTCACGACAATTCAAGCTACATTCGCACTTTTTACAAATACTAAGGCCCTACAATATACAATTTGAACATAATTTCTATAAATAAATTCAAAGGGAGATAACTAGCTACGATCCCACATTGTGTCGTCCTTCCGCTGATTTTGTCTTTATTGTTTATAACCATTTCCAACGACACTACATACCTTTCCCACCTACTGTGTTTCACAGGTAACATAATTCCACACATTATTTCCTTATTTCTTCATGTCACCACTCATCTCGCCGAGACATCTGTGTTAAAATAAAACAAACAAAAAAATTCTGCCAACAAAATGGTGTATCCTCGGCATGAAATAGGAACTAGGCACTAGGGAAATCGCATGCTACCCAGTGTCATGGACGTATTCGGTGACAGAATTCCACACATGTTGTCCTTATTTCTTCATGAAAGTATACGTTCTATGTAACAGTTGTAATGTAAATAAAATGCAAATTTTCTGCCAACAAAATGGTGTATCCTCTGCATTCCACACATTTTGTCCTTATTTCTTCCGGATATTATACGTTGTTACCACTCATTTGAACCGTCTCGCCAAGACGGTTCAAATGAGTCGTGACAACGTATACATCTATGTTGAAATGCAAATAATCTACAAAAAAAAATGCCAAGAAAATGGTGTATCCTCGATATGAACTACGGTAAGAAACTCGCATGCTACCCAGCGTCATGGACTTCTTCGTACGGAGCCCCGCAGGGGACGTATAATTCTTTTTTATTAATTCGTTCCCACGGAATAACAATTCGTTCCCACAAACTAACAATTCATTTCCACTAATTAATAATTCGTTCCCTCAATTACCAATTCGGTCCCACGAAATAATACTTCGTTCTCACGATATAACAATTGTTATTTCGTGGGAACAGAATTGTTATATCGTGGGAACGAATTGTTAATTATTAATTCGAGGGAACGAATTGCTAAACCGAGGGAACGTATTGCTTGTTAATTATTAATTCGTGGGAACGAATTGTTATATCGAGGGAACGAATTGTTATATCGAGGGAAGGAATTGTTAAATTGAGGGAACGAATTGTTATTTCGTGGGAACGAATTAATAAAAATAAATCCATGTCCTCAGCGAGGCTCCGTATATTCGCACCAAGAAAATTAAATGTTGTTTCTTGAGTGTGCGACACAGTTTTACTCACACTCATCTGGGCCATAATCTTGTTAATTAAACAATGACTAGTCATTGTTTAATTAACAAGATTATGGCCCCGATGAGTGTCCAATACAGTTCACTTAGGTCAACACCGCGATAGTATATTGATTAAAGGTATTCTGTCTGACATATTATGCTGCATGCATTTAATATTGTATGAATGATAGACAAACACATTTTATTTCCAGACGTCATTTCGATAAATGTATCTAGTTGCTATCCTCGGCATGAAATAGGAACTAGGCACTAGGGAAATCGCATGCTACCCAGTGTCATGGACGTATTCGGTGACAGAATTCCACACATGTTGTCCTTATTTCTTCATGAAAGTATACGTTCTATGTAACAGTTGTAATGTAAATAAAATGCAAATTTTCTGCCAACAAAATGGTGTATCCTCTGCATTCCACACATTTTGTCCTTATTTCTTCCGGATATTATACGTTGTTAGAGGGGATATAGCGTTAGTCCAAGTACGTACGTACGTACGTTAGTAATACCTTCATTTATCAATAACTCATGAACCGCTTCACCGATTTTGATAATATTTGGCCACAATGTGTGTCCATGGATGGTGCTTTGTTTTTCATACGATCCACGTCTGACCGTCCAAGGTCAAGGTCACTGAGGACTTGTGTTCACCTTGTTTTCTACGCATATCTAATATTCAGGCAGGTGTTGTTTTTATTTTCGCTTGATGGATGGAACATGGTTTATATCAATCAAAGACACCATCGTATTTCACTAAGTTTCACTGAAGTTTTGCTACTATCAGAAACTGCGATACATAGGATGTATTAGTACATTCATGCCGAAATACATTTCCGCTAATACGATACCAATAAACACAATTTCTGAAACGTTACACTTTTTAGTTGTGAAATGATAGTACTATTATTATTTTTATCAGGTAACGAGCTTTTTATATTGGCCGAATACGTACTGACTGATAACATAATTATATTGCTGTATCAGGCATTAACATGATACGAATATACGGGTTACAACAAATTGAAAACTGACGTTTAATTGGTCGAACGGCATCACATGACGTTGTCGAATTACGTCAGTGGAATGACGTCACAGAAACACGTCCGTGTTCGGTCCAACGAAAACAACGTTATCATTGTCATTAATATGTAGCAAAATACGTTACTCAAGCCTCGGAATTCCTACGCGTTTCCTAGACTTGCCTAATAAACTTGATATCAGAAGACAGTAGTCTGGTATTCTATTTATCAGGTAACGTGTGATGCTCGAAAATGAACACATATGACGTCGTTATCTATGGATACAACGCGTACTTGTTTACGTTGAGTCATTACACTGACGTCATTCGGTAACGTCACGTGACATATTCCGACCAATGGAACGTCAGTTTTCACTTCGTTGTAACCCAGATGTATGTATCAGGTTAATGCCTGATACGACTAGATGGTCGGTAAATCCGACAAATGCTTCCCGATGACGCCTGGATTGAAATTCAAAGTCATTGACTCTGGGTACCGGTGTAGTATGCTTAGTAATCACAATAAATGGTGATCAATGTGTATATGATGTTTGAAGTTCATATCGCAAGCGGTCAAAGAGATATAGCAATTTGAAAAACTTTAACGTAAGCTTTAACAGAAAATTCTAAGTCATTTGAACTTGGGCTCATGGGCAGCATGGGTAGGGTATACACTGAACATATGAATGGTGATCAATGTGTATATGAAGTTTCAAGTTGATATTGCAAGCGGTAACAGAGATATAGCAATTTAAAAAAAGAAATTTAACGTAAGCTTTAACAAACACAATTTTAAGTTATTTGACCTTGACCGTAGGCTCCTGTGTACCATGGTTAGGGTATACAATGAAAATATGGATGGTGATCAATGTGTATATGAAGTTTCAAGTTGATATCCCAGCAGTCACAGAGATATAGCAATTTGAAAAACTTTTGACACGTAAGCTTAAAAGAAATTCTAAGTCATTTGACCTTGGGCTCCTGGCCAGATGGGTAGGGTATACAATGACAATATGGATGGCGATCAATGTGTATATTAAGTTTCAAGTTGATATCGCAAGCGGTCACACAGATATAGCAATTTGAAAAACTTTAACTTAAAAATATAACAGAAAGTTTAAAGTCATTTGACCTTGACCTTGGGCTCCTGGACAGCATGGGTTGGGTATACAATGAAACTATCGACGGTGATCAATGTATATATGAAGTTTCATGTTGATATCCCAAACAGTCACAGAGATATAGCAATTTGAAAAACTTTAACGTAAAACTTTGACCGTTGGCTCCTGGGCAGCATGGGTAAGGTATACAATGAAAATATGGATGGTGATCAATGTGTATATGAAGTTTAAAGTTGATATTCCAAGCGGTCACAGAGATTTGAAAAACTTTAACGGAAAACGCGGACGGTGAACGCCGGACGGCGGACGCCAGACGCCGGGCGCCGGACAAAGCGGTAACTATATGCTCCCCGGAAACAATTATTTCGGGGAGCATAACAATATGTTATCAGTCAGTACGTGTTCGGTCAATACAGGGCAGGTTAGCTGATGCAATTAAATGAAACCAGTACGGTAACCATAGAATGCACAAAACTTGCGTTCACAAGGTTAGGTTATTGTTTACATTATATGATTGTTTACATTATATTTTTTACAAACCCTACTTTTGTTTTCATGCAAATCACAGCTATAAGTAGTTTCAGAAATACAACACAAAACGTATTATGTATTTAGTTCCACCTATCTGTTTTAATAAGTACTTCGCATACCTGAGACACAGTACCTTTAAAATCTCGCACGTGAATATTACAAACGGCGATACTGGGAAGTGCATACACTCGGGTATAAATATAGATCGGACACACACGAATATCATACTGACTAAACGTGTGTTTGCAACCACTTTCATATGTATCGATATAAAATATCAATACTAGTTATCGTCACAAGACTTAAAGTTAGTGAACTTCACTATTACCACAATTACTGAAATCAGTGTGGAACCTCACTTGAAGGATTACACAATATATTTTATTAACGTGACTATTATAATATATTATAGTGTATCCTCGTGTAATACTAGATCGGAAAAAAATAAATATGCATTTTCGAATTGGTATCGCTCCATTAGTGACACTCAGTCTGTTACTGACAACCAATCTGTCAATGGCTGCTGAAGGAGATCGAATAAAGAACATGGCAGATGCTGTAGGTTCCGGAGCAGAAGCGAAACTCCTTAAAGAAATAGGTGCTATTCTTCAATCTGGAATCCTGCAGCGCATCGTCGACAGCATGGCAAAGGATATTGCAGACATCGCAAACGATAGTGTACCAATAACGTATCCGTGTTTAAATGATACGGAAATGATAATTGCCGATTTATCTGAAAGTAAACCATACGCTCTACAATTCATTGACGCTGATGCTAAGCTACCTGCTGGCATTCTACAAGGCCAATGGAGCTGGACTGGCGATTACCAACAGTGCAACGACATTATCTCTCCATTCAATGAATCCACGGGACACTCGTTCAACGGTAACTACAAAACTGTGTTATTGTATAGAAATGGACTACCATTGTTTGAGAAATTTCTACCACTTTCAATCGGCGTCTGCCTGCCAGACTCCTGCACACAAACGGATGTTCGGGCGTTAATGAACTCTGTACTGACGCCACTTGCTGGACAAAATATAACTGTGTCTGCCGTTGAAACTGACGACACACCGTCATTCGGTGGCGGAGCGATTTCTGCGACGGTCATATCGGGAGTCCTAGTCGTACTGGTTATCTGTGGAACACTTGTCGATATTTTATGCAAACCTGTCATAGTTTGCGATAGGAAGATAAACATAGCAAACACAGATACTATTACCGACGCGGCTTATTCTCAAGATGAAACGAATATTATTTTGGCTAGACCTACTGCAAATGACGAGCCTGCACCGGTTGGGGTTTACAAGCGGATGCATAGTGACAATTACGGAGCGACATACTCGGAAAACGGGTCACAAAGGAAATGTGAGATTGCGAACAGTGGAAACGATACTAAATCCAACATCGTAGTTGATTCCATTAGATCATTTTCATTTTTCAATAACACAAGCAAACTACTTAGCACATCTACAGCAAACGGTCCGTTGGCTTGTCTGAACGGTCTGAGAGTTATCAGTATGTGGTGGGTGATACAGGGTCACACATATTCTTTCGTCTCCCTTGTGTTAGACAACATGGTGTATTACAGAACAACACTCAGTAACCGTCTCAGCTTCCAGGCAATCATGAACGGTACCTACTCGGTCGATAGTTTCTTCTTTCTGAGCGGGCTTTTAGTTGCATACATGGCCTTAACTGAATGGAAGAAACGAGGTCGTATGAACTGGGTATACTATTTCGTCCATCGGTATTGGCGACTTACACCAGTGTACGCATTTGTTATTTTACTGTTTACCACGATGACGACATATTTGATATCGGGTCCATACCGCTGGCTAGTTGTTAGTCCACAGGGATTTCTATACACTGCGACAAACAACTGTCACAAATACTGGTGGTCCAATTTATTGTACCTGAACAACCTGTACCCCGATTATGGTTCCACGACTGGCTGTATGGGATGGGCGTGGTACTTGGCCAATGACATGCAATTTTACGTACTGCTTAGCCCAGTAATTATTATATTACTGCACAAGAATAAAGTAGTTGGCTGGCTTGTATCGGCGGGTCTGATTCTGATTGGTATTGCCATTAGAGCTGGTCTCGTGAGTTTGTATGGGTTGAGGTTAATGGATGGCGGCAGGACGAAACGGCTTGATGACCACTGGGGAGATAACGGGCTGTACGTTCATCCATGGGCCAGGTTTACTGTGTACCTTGTCGGTATGCTCACTGGTCATATTCTCCAGTCAACGAATTGTAAGGTCCGACTTAACAAGTTCATTTCACTCGTTGGGTGGTGTGTCGCCACTGCAACAGCGTTAAGCATTGTGTACGGAATGTATTATTACAACAGCCATCCGGGCGAAACAATGTCCATTGTGGCTAGCGGCTTTTACAATTCCTTAAATCGTACGGCATGGTCGCTCTGCCTTGCATGGTTGACCGTCGCATGCGTCTCTGGATATGGTGGATGGGTGAATGCGATTTTGTCCTGGAAGATATGGGCACCGATTGGACGACTCACGTACTGCGCATACCTGCTTCACCCTATCATCCTAGTTACCTTCTATTTCAACGCAAAGACTCCCTACCATTTCACCGATCTCTTCATGATAACCACGTTTGTGTCTATGACAGCGATAACTTACGGAGCGTCGTATATTCTGTCAATGCTAGCCGAAGCTCCGATGATGCAACTGGAAAAGGTATTGTTGAAGTTATTGAAAACAGTAAATTGAACACGTGTGGTGTAACTTTCAGTGTCCGGCGGATTTTCTCAAAATCATCATGCGAACGCAAAACATCTTTCAACAGGAAATCATATTCATAATGTCAGGTATTTCTCCGAAACCAAAACAAATCATAATATTGTAGCTTTGATGGAGAATTGGGGCTTATGGGCTTGGCGACCAGTGAAGATCCATATCAAACTGCGCTCTCCTGTTGCCTGATTACGATCTATATTGCTTGTTAGAAGCATGACGGATGTTTCATTTATGAAATGGGGAACGGTGCAGCTCCTGATCAGACTGTGCGGATGCACAGGCTGATCTGGTTCTAAACTGGTCACAAAACCCATAAACCCAACTTCTCCAGTCACAGCCACATACATGTATCGTGTTCATAGGCATTCGGCGTGTTTCGGCTTCCATCAGTATAACTCTGTATATATGAACAAAGCTTCTAACTTTGGTCGGACACGACCTCGTATCATAACAAAATAACATGCTTAAACTTATAATTTTCTATGCATTCTATGCAGGATATCGATAATTCTCAAATGATCATATGAATTTGCCACTACATTATTTCATTTGTTGTGATACGAGGTTGTGTCAGACATATGAAAATGAGACGTAATTCGATATTATTTGCATAAATATGTTGTAAATATGTTATTTTAGCAGGATAAAAAGAATTCTCAAATTAACATGTGCAATTTCCGCCAAAATATTCACATTAGCGTTAATAAAATCGCGGAATGTGTTATGATACGAGGTCGTATCCGACCAAAGTTAGAGGCCTTGTTCATATATATAGACTTATACCGATGAAAGCCGAAACACGCCGAATGCCTGTGGTTAGATTCAGTAGAATCTTCTTTTATTAGGTTACCAGCTGCCGATCATGCTTATAGACCAAATACACGTTGACTGATAAATGTTGTATCAAGCATTGACATTGATACAATGCATTATGGCCAATCTGTATAAGAAAACTAATTCGATTGGTTGAATGACGTCACGTGACAATACCGACTGACATCAGTATGGTGGCGCAACGTAAGCAAGTCCGCGTTTCTTTCAAGAAAGACAACTATATAAAGGAGTATGTATTTGCACAGCATGCACCTCGGTATGGCACTTTCTTGACACCGCACAGGTACCACCTTTCGTCACCACGTATCATTATTATTGCTTCATGTTAGATCCACGTACAGTGGAACCTCTCTAAACCGGACACATAGACATGTTAGTTGTACTGAATTTTGATATGTTTCATTGCCATTTACCTCCAATAATAATGTAGGCACATGATCGCAAAGCATCCACGCATGTTTGGAAGTAGTCATCTGTCTGTTTTACAGTGGAGCCTCTCTAAACCGGACACCTGGGGACCTCCCAGGGTGTCCGGTTTGGAGAGGTTCCACTGTACATGTATGTATACATGATGTAGTCGAAGTTACGAGTGCCCGCTATACATAATTATATAAGCTTTTAGTAATATTTATTTTACTGATAGTGACTCGCGGTGGTATCAGACTATTTTCATAAAATGAGGCATGATGTTTTTTAATTATTTAAACAAATTAAATGCGTCACCTGAACAAATAATATTTTCCGACAGATTATAAAGTATTGCGCATCAAAATATATTTTCAGAGAATAACTAGTAATGTCCGTTAACGTGCTAAGGAAACACGGTTATCGTCCTTGATACCAGAGTGGACATTTACGTCTGATATAAAAGGTATACTAATGTCAATCAATAAGTGGGGTAATGGTCATGATGGTGAATTAATGTTTATTTTACCAGAAACTGTCTCAGATGATGTCTTGGATATAAATAACAGTTTGTGCCTACTAAGTGGGCATGTACCTTTGAGGACCCGTTCTACCTATGATCATCATTTTATTCGAATACAAATGCTTGGACAATTTGATGAGATTTATGTATAACATAAAATTAACTTAAACATTCTCTTGTTACTTACTGTATCCTATACGGCGTATGGAGTTGTCATCACGGCGAGCTTGGTATGTTTAAACCATCGGTCATTGTACCTCTTGTAGTATTTGATACAGACAGCAAAAATATTACATACAAATTAATAACATTTGGTATAACAAGGTCCGAAGATATTTTTTACAACATGCCATAAATTATATCAAAGTAAAATATACACCATGTTTGATACACGGCTTATTATTTTGTCCATTTCCAAAATATACAATGGCCATGTTACACAGTGTAAATCATCAGATCACTCTACTCACCTAATTTTAAATTCATAGGTATGACAACCACATACCTGCATTGTCTACTAGCAACTCATTTACGATAGCAGCACAAGTCCATACATACTCTATATTCAGAATATAGGGTGTCCACAAAGTAAGGTAACACCCAACACTTGTAATATCTCAGCTGTTGCAGTTTCATACATGCTAAATCCTCTGTGTACAGGTACGATAATTCCAGCACAAAAATATTTACACAATTCCCTAACATTTGATTGGTCCGTAGCAAGTCTCTGTCCAAAATGTATATCCCAGTAAACTCTCATGCCGAACTACTTTCCGTAACCGTCAGGCGCAGTTAAAATAATTCTTAAGAAAACGGAAAATAAACACATTTTCTTGATGAATTTATTTCAAATGCTGGAATTATAAGCCTTCGTCCAGTATTCCCGCGACTTTTCCAAGTTTATACCCCGATAAATTCCACAAAAAGGCCATTCATTCCTATAATATCCTCCTATATGACTGTGCACACATCAGACTTGGTATCGACATGGGATACATATAACGGATAGCACGTTGTAAATAATAGTTTTAGAACAAATTGCACTAAATGTTATTAGTGTATCTCTCAAATCCTGACATGTCTGTGTCAAACGTTACAGGCCGACAGCCTGTCCATGCCAAGATTGCTCCAATGCAAACTCAGTGAGTAATATACTCCAAGAAGAACATGATCAGTAGCCTGTTTCACCAACATTACAAAGCATACGTATATAGCAAAGTGTACTTTGAGGGAGTAATCATTTATTTTTCATGAATGCATTATTGCATATAGAACAAACGACTGTATATATTTGATGATTAAAATTATGCAGAATTATTATACTGAATGTGTTACATTATCACTGATAATTTAATAAATTCAGAAAAAATAAAAATCAATAAATTTATCCTTAAATATTGAACATGTCTCTCTCAAAGTGTAATTTTGGTGAAGTCGGCTGCAGCTATAGATAATACAAATATTCAATCACATGTTCGTACATATTATACACAGGGGCGGATCAAATAAGGGGGGGCACGGGGTTGACCCCCCCCCCCCCCCCCCCCGTTCCAGGGCCACGGAGTTTACATAGATAGGGGGGGATCAACAGGGGTTTTACCACCAGTTGGAGTCTGAATTTAAATGCCGTAAAACACAGGAAAGTGCATTTCTGGACATCTAGATTTCAACATTTGTCCTGCGGGGCATGCCCCCGGACCCCCCCCCCCCCCCCCCCCAAATGCTGGATCCACCCCTGTTACATTTAACAAATGATGCTGTTCAATATAGTCAGACCTTGCAATGTTTGGTTTTCGGAGAATTCACCAGAATATCAAAATCAAGCAGCATGCATAGGCTCAAAAATTCTACCATGTTCGCATTTGAAGTATGCTTTCAGAGAATGAAATGAAGTTAATGAGATTTACCGTCCCAGCAACAGCTAAGATCATATATGGACGGAACCACAATTAGTTTAAAGTCTCATCCGACAGACAAGTGGGATGCAAATACTATGAACGTATGGTTCGTGGCCTAGAATAGGTTTTGAACTCACAACAATCGTTATTGAAGTCCTGTGTTCTACTCATGACCTACAGCCAATTCCTATGCTTTCAGAAAGTTGCATATTCACTGACAGGAAAGCATACGCTGGGTGTAATTAATGTTGTGGCTGTGATTGGAGAAATGGGGATTATGCGTTTTGTGACCAGTGTAAATCCAGATCAGCCTGTGCGTCTGCAGTCTGGTCAGGATATGCCCTGTTCGTCATTCTCTCACTGAAACAGTATTCTAACTAGCAATGTACGTCGTTATCAGGACTGTGCTGTTTGATGACGAGCTACACTGGTTACAAATTACATAAGCCCAATTTCTCCAGTCACAGACACATTTAGTCACAGGTAAGCGTATACATGTATGTAGATAGTCACAGCCAGATTATTCACCGGTACGTGCATACCGTAAAGATTCTAATAGACGCACGGGCGTCTATTAGAATCACCACTGGCTCCGAAGTCCAGGGTGGGCGTTTAATAGAGGCAAGTGTTATTCAGCAAAGGGAAAATGATAAAAAAAATATACGATGTTCTGCTATCTGAACAAAAACATAACTAAGGGACGTTACTCTCAAACGCCAGACTTGATTGTACTGTCTGTCAGTTTATAAACATTTGGGTCAAGACGTTTCGGCCCACTCTGGTCATTATGGTACAGTCGGTAGAAATGTTAAATTTAATGGTAATGTATATCAAGACAGCGTCAATCATTAATGCTGATCAGATTTACGCCTACGGACATTTCGTCAGCGTTTCGGATCTGTCGGGTTTGAGATGCTTTGAAAATGGCGTCTCCGTAACCGTGTAAATTCTGATCACCCTGTGTCCGTGCAAATAGCTACTGCTGATGAGGAATTTACTGTGACACCGGAAACAGTCGAATTTCGCTTCCGTTTTTGAAAGTGAAAGTAGGAATTATGTTTTTTCCCCGATTTTAAAGGAAGTTGCTTTCGAAATAATGGAAAGAAAAAAAATCTAATTGGACAATTAGCTCCGATTTTGTTTCAAGTCGGTACTGGGCGTTTACTAGAGGCACTAATTTCGTGAAAATCGGCCAAAAAATGTGTAATTTTCAACGTAAAAAGTGGGGGGTGTGCGTCTATTACAGCAACTAGTATATATAGATATATAACACCATCATCGTTCTTGGAACTTTAGATAGATGCCGTCCTTAGCTCGCATGATCACCTCAGGAAACGGTACCGCGTCCCTAGTTGGATCGAGGCTGATTTGGAATCTGAAATAAATATAGGAATGAATGGCCTTATAGGTTATAGGTATAAACTTGGAAAAGTTGCGGGAATACTGGACGAAGACCGGAAGGCCGGAAGGCCTCATCCAGTATTACCCGCGACTTTTCCAAGTTTATATCCCCGATAAATTCCACAAAAAGGCCATTCATTCCTTATAATTCCAGCATTTTAAATAAATTCATCAAGAAAATGTGTTTATTTTCCGTTTTCTTAAGAATTATTTTAACTGCGCCTCACGGTTACGGAAAGTAGTTCGGCGTGGAAGTTTACTGGGATATAAATTTTGGAATGAGTCTTGCTACGGGCCAATCAAATGTTAGGGAATTGTGTAAATATTTTTGTGCTGGAATTATTACTTTTTACTTTAGAAACTGCTATTAGAAACAAAACATTACTCATACAGTCAAATCCCCATGGACGAGTGTATCTCTACACCATCATATATACCATGTATACTGACAAAATTAAACTATAAGCTGCTGCTGTATGAAGTAACATTCATGAGAAGTATATGAAACATTATTCATGTCGCCATCATACAATCCTACAGTTTGAATTGCTTGACAGTATTGTATTATTGTATGTGTTTTCTCAGGGGCCAGTAGGCTCAATGCAATAACGTTCTTCTTCTTATATCTCGGTAAAATGAATGTTAAGTTATTTTCAAAATAGATAATGCCAGTACACGTAACCACTCTACTTTTATACAACATGTGTCGCCGCATAGAGATTTCGCGGTTTATTTACAAACTACACTGTGCACACCCCACACATCTGACATTAGTCATCGAATTAGAAGTAATTAAAGAGAAACTGAAATATAAGTTGTAATAAATTAAATGTATGAATCTATTCCAGAATTGAACCCAGTGTCGGGTGTTATAGTGTTCTCTGGCAACATGACACTAGTTGTGAAGTGACACTACATGCAACCTAGACCTATCATCTGATATATACCTGGTAACCGCTCTCGATATCATCACTTTAATTTCATTCATCGCGAAGTTCTGACCAATACAATTCCTGAAAGTAAATACCAGTCATGTACTATGTGTAATAAATCAGTAATATATGACTGCATAATATAAATAGTTTTCATCATACAACACAATACAAATTGTCCGTAGTTAGAAATGAACAAACACATCGACATCTGTTCATATAATTATGTCTACTGTCTGTTTCGCGAAACCTGCCCAAATGTTACAGCCATATAATTCCAGCACAAACATATTTACACAATTCCCTAACATTTGGTTGGTCCGTAGCAAGTCTCTGTCCAAAATTTATATCCCAGTAAACTCCCATGCCGAACTACTTTCTGTAACCGTCAGGCGCAGTTAAAATAATTCTTAAGAAAACGGAAAATAAACACATTTTCCTGATGAATTTATTTCAAATGCTGGAATTATAAGGAATGAATGGCCTTTTTGTGGAATATATCGGGGATATAAACTTGGAAAAGTCGCGGGAATACTGGACGAGGCCTTCCGGCCTTCGTCCAGTATTCCCGCGACTTTTCCAAGTTTATACCCCGATAAATTCAAAAAAAAGACCATTCATTCCTATCATAACCAATGCAAATACAATTATATTTTCGATAATAGCTAAAATTTAAGAATGAGCCTTATTTTTATTTCGTAACTCATGTATCGTAATAAAATCAGTATTTTACCAACGTTCACGAAATAAAAATAAGGCTCATTCTTAAATTTTAGCTATACATATCGCCACATGACACTGCTCTTATTTCGACGCACGCAAGACTCGAATGTCGACTCTATATAATATAATTATATCATAAATCTTAACAAGAAACAGCCAAAGCAAAACGTTACATGTTCCGTACAATACATACTCTAGTGAACATAATTATTACAATTATCATTAATCAACAACTGACATGGACGTACCTTTGACCGGCAGAAAATGGAATAAACGCAAACGGATCATTCTGTTCTACGTTCCCGGGCATAAATCGTTCTGGTCGGAATTCCTATAAGTAAAAGTCAATTGATATTAAAGGTACATGCCAACTCAGTGGGCACAAAATGTTATTCATAGGAATTAAATAAGTGTAGTATAATTATGTCACTATTGCACCAGTTCGAAAATTTACGAGTGCCCGATATACAGATATAATCATTTAGTAATATGAATTTTACTGATAGTGACTCGCGGTGGTATCAGGCTATTTTCATATGCAAATTAGGCATGATATATTTTAATTATTTATACTAATTAAAAACGTCACCTGAAAAAACACCTGACAGAACATAAAGAATGATCACTGCACACCAACAAATAAATACAGAGAATAAATAGTCAGATATAAACTATATAATAATGCCAATCAATACATGGGATAATGGTGGATGAATGTTTATTTTGCCAGAAAATGTCACAGATGATGTCTCTGATATAAAGAACCAGTGGGATGGAAATACTATGAAACGATTTTTGATGCCTAAGGCGAGGTTTGAACTCACAACCTCCGGATTGGAAGTCAGGTGTTCTATCCCAAAGGCCACAAGAAATGCCAAAATGTATTCAAGATGGCCGCCACATATACCGGCATATATCATTGTGAGAACTGGCATATGCCCGTCGCGACCAGCGTGCCTGGTTATAGTATGTACTGTTTAAACATTTGCATGTGGTCGATGGAACATATGGCACACACGTTGCGCTATAAGTATTTACTTACAAATATATTTATTTAATGGTGTTTAATGACCCGTCAACAGCTTAAGTCCTGTTAGGCCGGGTTAACGGGGTCAAATCCCATATCTCACCTGTACGGTTGGGGGGGGGGGGGGGGGGGGTGGTGGGGGGGGGGGGGGGGGCGTCACAATATCTGAATATTTACAGAAAAAATATTCAGCCCCGAAATTAGAATAACCTGATCTGGTGCCAGGTCCTCGCCATACCAGAGTCACTTAACACCACTCCCTAAAAGTAACAGTATTAGTACTAATCTTACTATTTTTATAATTTGTATAACCGGATGCAACTCTCAAGTAGCAAGACAGCCAAAAATGTAACTAAGAGCCAGATCAGGGCTATCGGCATTCCGTTAAGGATGAATCACGTCGTTTAATTACCCTTCACATTCTGTCACCTGCCGCCACTGGTTGCGCTAGCAGATTACGAGTGAATGGATGTGTAATGATCGTTTTCGCTCCCTTGCCAAGTCAGCCCAGAACGAGCACAGCTGGGTAGTTAGAGTCACTTCCCCTGGTCTGGTGTCGCTAGTGGAAATTTACAATATTTGACTTCCGGTTCATTTCCGGGTTGAGCTTTTGCAACGAGTATTGATTTATTTGAGTAATGTCAGGCAATTCAAGACAGGATGTTGGTTGTCTATATATTATATTTGTTAGACAAACCGCATAAGGTCTCACGGGATAGTGGGCGGCTAACTTAAAAAGGGGGTGGACGATTTTCTATATACTTCACTACCGACCCTGCAAGTTACACCAGTGTGTCTAGAAAAATAGGTTTATGAATATTTCTTGACTTTGGGAGGCTTGACTAGGTGTATTTTTTAGAGTATTTCATAATTCTACGAAACAGAATGTTAGCTCCGGTTGATTTTGACATCTTGGAAAATGGCGCATGCTATGCTGTCTCGACGGTACAGTTTCGCGTCAGAATTTAAGATATTGTTCGGGCATTTGCAACGAAAATTTGAGGTGGTTATGACCCCGCTTTGGAATCATTTTCAGGAAATGGTGTGGTGTTACAAGTGATAGAACAAGACATAACAAAGTCTCTGTGCCTCATGTTTTCATGAAAACAATGCAGTCGTGTTGAAATTTCTGGTCAAGAATAGGTGGATGGGGTAACTTTGTAAAAAATTAATTAAACACATCTGATGCGGTTACTGCATTTGTATTGTGGCGCGCGATTTGTACTTCATTTGAGAGTATTTTTCAACATTTGTCGCAAGAGCCTCCTTAAAAGATTGTGAGAGGCGGTGATTTTTATAAGTCACCCACCGCCCTCAGAAAAGCAGTCAATTTTGGCTATTTACAACCGTCCCGTGATGCCTCAGATATGCGGAACTGTCGAGAAATGACCAGTTTTCTGTAGGTTTTCTAAACAACTTGTTGTTGTTGTAGTTCTGAGTTTGTCAGGAACGGTAACGCTGGTTAACTCATAAGTCAATAGGGATAACTCCACGTGTATATAAGGACTGACACATAGTCAGTCGGCAGACGGAAGGTGGCCGGATGAGCTCAGTAGGTAGAGAGTCGGACTGCGGATCGGGAGACCCCGGGTTAGATTCCCATCGACCTGCTCCAAATGGCCGATTCGGTGTGTCCTTGGGCAAGATAACTTCGTGCTATCCTAGTCCTATCGGGGACTTAAATAGTCGGTCCCGACATGCAAGGTCATCGAGCCAGTGTCGTCGTTAAATCAAAGCATTTACATTTACATTCAGTCGGCAAAATTTTATTAATCCGTTCCCACGAAATCACAGTTCGTTCCCTGAATTTAACAATTCTTTCCCTCGAATTAACAATTCGTTCCCACGATATAACAATCATGTTCCCACAAAATAACAATTGTTATATCGTGGTAACGAATTGTTATTTCGTGGGAACGAATTGTTAAATTGAGGGAAAGAATTGTTAATTCGTGGGAACGAATTGAGGCATTTTACCATTATTATACGTAGTTCGGTGCGTTGCATTCATGGCTATACATTATCATCTGAGATAAATTACAAAGAAGCACATCAAAAACAAGACCACAGACGTTATATTGGTGTTCGGATTAGAGAGGTTCCACTGTAGTGACGTACCATATGATTTTCCCAGACATCGGGATGGTGGTGGACGATGTGCGGATGTAATTCCACTACGGTCCCGGCCGGGAACCAGGTCCCCTCTATCTCCAGCGGTTCCTTCAAGGTCCGTCCGATGGTGGGAACCGGCGTGTACATGCGCAGTGACTCCTTGGTGAAGCACGTGGTGTACACCAGCTTGTGTATATCGTCGCTGCATGTGAGTAGACGCCGTCTTATCAGGGTGAATAATTGTGGCTGTGACTGGAGTAATGAGGTTTATGGCAGTTTCGGCCAGTGACACAATTTAGTCTGAATGGAAAACGGAGATAGTTACAATGTAGCATACACATGCCATACCAAAATGTCTGTTTCATGTTAACTTGCCCAACTTGTACACCTATTTAAACACCCTAACAGTCTTATTCTTTTTGCATAAAATCATTTTTCAGCAAAATTTAGCGATGAGCCATCTTTTTATTTTTTGAAATTCTGTCCTATAATAAAGTAATAGCCCTAAATCAAGAATAGAATGCAGGGTTGTAATGTTAAAATGTCACGTGCGATAAGATTTTCATCATTTTTCTGGCATCGAACTGCTTGCTGGATTTCATCATTAAAAAAAAAGACACTAACCTTGTATTTATGAGAGCAAATCTTGCCAGGTTGAAAAATAAAGGAATCGAGCCTCCATTTCTCGGTGTTCGTACAATAATTCCAGAAGAAAAGGACGAGAATTTTGTTTAGTTTTAGTTTAAACATATTTTATTGCTCTAAATTTACAATGTAACTTTACAGTTAATAAATACAGGTTAATTTAGAAGAGCAAACGGGTTGGGCTACAAGTTTTAGCAACATTAGTTACAGCCCGTCCCGAATTTTGTCAAAATACAACATGATGTCATCATCATCTGCTACAGCTTTCGTATATATTGACAACGCCAGGCTGAGGTTGGCACGCTGTTCCTACCACGCAAAAATAATTGCACATATCCTCACACATCTACACCGGTTTAAATCTACCTTATCTAATGGTATGACTTGGGAACACCATATATATGTCATTTCCGGCGGAAGTATACAGTCACTTCCTGTGAGCCAGTTTCTTTACCGGATGAATTCCCGGCGGACAACTTGGTTTACTAAACGCTGATTGGTTGGTGAAGGTCATCAAATTAAAGCATCAAAGTTCGTTAGCATTCACAATTTACAATACATTAGGACGTATTAGCAGTAGTATCAGATCGACTTCGAACATTATGGATGAATGATATTCGCTAAATATATGAATATTAAATGATTAAATTATATATTTTAATGCAAACTGTTTAAGTTATATGCCAGAAAATGCTGTTAATACACAAATTTCAGTGTTCAGTTCACAATAATAGTTGTTGTTGTTTATCGGAAGTGTGTATTGCAATAGTAGTTTCTCGTTTTATTGTCAACAACTAAAATTCGGTGAAATGAATTTATAAGGCAAACGCCAATCCATGACTGTTTATTCGAAATAACTTTGTTATTAGACGGATTTTCTTGAAATAAAAAGTAGGCTCATTTCTAAAAAATAGTTTTACATTGTTTAATATAAATAAAGCAGCTTGGAGTGCTTTTATAGCAATACATATTGGGCAGCATTTCGTGGAACAGACAAATAAGGTCATGTAGGGACGGGACCTCTGTTTCAAGTCTCATCCGAAAGACCAATAGGATGGACATACTATTACAGTATTGTGTATGCCTAAGGCGAGGTTTGAACCCACAACCTCCGAATTTGAAGGCAGATGTTCGAACCCCTAGGCCACAATCCATCCCTTGAACATGTAGGAAAAGAAGACCATCGATGACAACTTAGTAACTTATATTTAGGCCTGTGGACGATTGTCAACATGCGTGCTACCACAGCCAACGTGTAACCCAATATTAAGTTTCAGTACTTGCAGTACTTTGAATCTTACGCCATTAATGCATGTCCGCCATTAAGCACCTGCTCCACTTCCTGTCTCACTCGCTGTTGCATCTCGGGATATTTCGCCAGGGAATGGAGCATCCAGCTAATGGCCGACGCTGTTGTGTCGTGACCTAAGCGGGACAACATATGTGTGTGTGTCACAATTTATTAAACATACGTGACAGCAGATTACAGGGTGTAATGGGTGGACGTACATCTTAGTTAGTGTCGTCATTTGGAACGTCTTCGTTTTGTTCGTTTAGCATACATTGTAACGTTAGCGCGACAAAGTAATTATGATTTGAAGTTGACGTCAGCATGCGTAATTTATATAGACGCATGAGTGACTCAGTAAAATTACATCAATAATAAATTGTTTTATTATATACCTGCCCATGCAATACATAGTTATACGATGTAAATAAAAGTTCTCATCGATGAAATAAACAACTTCCGGTGAAAGTACGACTACTTCGGCTATCTATATTCATAACGCGCACCTGAAAGAAAACAGCGCAAATAGGCTTCAAATACATATTCATTACCGTATACAGTCTAAAAGACTGCTAATTTCCATGGAGCGGTATATAATAAATAGAATATTCATATTTTTGCAACGAATATGACATATATGTTCATCTCGTGGTGAACGTGAACTATGGACATTTCACACAACTCGATGAACATACAATGTATGTCATATTCGTTGCAAAAATATGAATATCCTCTATATAATATGTTTTCGCTTGTAGAAGTGCCTATGCATAACAAGAACCTGAACTATGATATATACTTAAGGCCAAAGAAACTTTACATTATATATAGGGTTCGATATTTCGTGAACAAGTACGTTTAAAAACCTGATGTAAAATGTATTTTAATGCTGAATCTAATATGCAACTATTGCACCAAACCATTTTTAAACTACCTTGTTCACGAAATATTGAACCATTTCTATACTGTAAAGTTTATTTTGGCCTTAATTATATTGATTACGGTGGCACAGAGGGGACATGGAAATATTTTTTACTTTTGCGTGCGCACGCGATAGCTATTGCGTACGTACGCGATAGCTTAGCCAATGAAACGACGTACTCGTTAGTTTAGCAGGTTGTCTCCCTTGTCAGAATTTAATCGCCATTTGTATAGTCTGTTCTAATTGCTGTGCAGTGTGTTGTCTGTGCAGTGTGCAGTATGTGCCTCTTATAGAATCAAAATTAAAAAAATATACACCAATGTTCAGTACATATGACATGTATGAGCCAACGCATGCAAAAACCTACAACTTGGCATTTGCAAACAACATAGGCACTCTAAATATATGTTTCTCGGAGTCATAGTAGACAATCATTTATGAAAAAAATAGGTGTATGCTGGTCTGGAGCTACCCTAGGTGGCATTAGCAAGTGGTATGGTTTCCCATGTACTGGCTAATATACAGTATACATGTACCACGGTAGTCTCTAAATAGACGGCAGTACCCAATTAACCTAAACAACAACAAAAGCGGCGCCGGAAGAGAGATGGTTCGATTATTTTCCGACTACGTCACAACTGAGCTAGGGAGGAAGATGTAATACATTTTGTGATAATCAGCCGGTATGTCCGTATGTATAAACGTATTGTATAATCCAAGTGGAACATACATGTATCTACATAACGCCCATGTATATGTATAGCTGATTGTTTATGTTAACAAACGATGTCAACATGGCCAACTTAGAGTTGCTAACTTTTTTTTATAATTGTTTAATATTAGCAATTGTAGAAGTGCACACTTTCTTAAGTGAACAGACAATAGAAATGGCGATTATATTCTGACAATGGAGACAACCTGCTAAACTGACGAGTACGTCGTTTCATTGGCTAAGCTATCGCGTGCGTACGCAATAGCTATCGCGTGCGCAAGCAAAATTTATCGCGTGCGCACGCAATAGCTATCGCGTGCGCACGCAACAGTATTTTTTTTGTCCATGTCCCCTCTGTGCCACCGTAATTTATAGCATTGTTAAATGAATTGCTAGCTTTAAAACTAGTTTCTTCTTAGAGATGTTCAAATAGATGCGAAAAGAGGCAATGGCGTCTGCTCATTGACACGTATTGGGTATCTCCATATGTTCTGCTCTTTGGAGAGATGGAGTCATGTGATAATCACTAAACTTCGTACGACTAAAATACTCGTGTAAGTGCAAATTTAGGATTGTCGGGAAATTTCAATTGATGGATTTACATGTATTGAACATAGGCAGCATGCATGCAGCCTATGCTCAATAAATGTAAATCCAATAATTTCTTACAAGACAACATTGCTAATTTACAGACTATCATCATTTTGCACTTGCGAACATTTCAGTCGTACGAAGTTTAATGGAACGGCCCCCAGAATATCATGCTCGTTTCCATTGTATATGGTATGTAAAACTCGTCAGCAGTTGCATGAACCTCGCCAGTGGCTCGGTGCATAATTTGTTCCCGACTCGCTTCACGAATCTCATATCAAATGGAAACTCATTTGTGATCCTCTATGCATTAACATTATAATACAGTGGGACCTCTCTAAGGCGGACACCTCTATGATCGTATTTTTGATGGGTTTCTCGATCATTTATTTCAGATGTTAATGCATGTTCATGATTGCAAAGCACGCCAATATATTTCAAAATTAACATATGCCTGATTTACAGTGGAACCCCTCGAAACCGGACACCCTGGGAACCTCCCAGGGTGTCCGGTTTAGAGAGGTTTCACTGTACACGTGTCTCGTGTAATCAACATAGACAGATATGGCTACTGAAAACACATTAAGTAATACGTACACCTTGGAGTTGCTAATATTGTGCTTATACAATAAATATAATCTAAAAGTTATGTTGATTTATATATAGTGTATGTAATAGCCTCGTTTCTTAGGAAATCGGTAAACTCGTTTAATAAATATCATATTACATCATCACTCATTTAATGTCCACGTGGTATACCATTGGTATACCATTGGTTCTGGACCCCGCATCGGCGTAAATTGTTTCACGTCGAAATTGGCGCAGGATTCCTGACGAATTCCCGTTTCCAGAAATGATCCGGCGCAGAGTGTAGCACCAGTGTATGTGTGTATTCCGTTACATGTAGAAGGTACCACAGGTGTTTGAATAGATGGTCAGTATGTTGGTGTCATATGATGTCATATTTTGGTGGAGTTCAGGTAGATTTGCGTTTTTTTATTTACATATTTTTGAGCAATTAATAATGCTCAATCATTACACACAACATAAATCGCCAATTATCTACACATTCACCGTTTCGAACTTTTAAAGTGCCAAAATACCCACAAAGGAACATAAAATTAGCGTACTTATACGTGTAACTCGTGGGAGGTGACGTAAATTGTATGTTGGTAACAATGCACCCAAAGCACCAGATATACCGAAATAACACATAAAACACCGAAATATGAACCGTTCCTTAAGAACCGGTGGTAGAAGGTACCTGCGAACATGAAGGTGTCCACCTCGTCCCGGATATCCTGGTGAGTGAGCCCCACGCCGTACTCGTCCGTGGCCGTGAGTAGAATGTCCAAGAAGTCCCGTTGGCGACTCTGTAGTTGTGTGGGGTCAGATTTCTAAAAATATAATGTATAAGGTGCTCCAGAAGATGGTTAAAGGTACATGCCAACTGAGTAGGCACAAACTGTTCTTTATATCAGAGACATCATCTGGGACATTTCCTGGCAAAATAAACATTCATTCACCATTACCCCACGTATTGATTGGCAGTATTATACACTTTATATCAGACGTAAATTTGCACATATATCAGGGGCGATAACCGTGTTTCCTTAAAATGTTAACAGACAATCTCTGTATTTATGTTTGATATGCAATGATCATACTTTATAATCTGTAATGCTGTGTCTACTGAGTGGTCATGTACCTTTGTACAGATACGGTGGAGCCTCTCTAAATAAGCATATTTTGTTATTTTCAATCATGAACAGACACGACAGTGAACTAAATTACTGTGGAATCCATCGAAATTAAAGACAATGGGGTTCACATGGTGTCCGGTTTAGAGAGGTTCCATTGTATATCAACACATATCCTCGCAGGATGAATCAAATGCACGACTCTCCAGCAATCCGGTGTCCGGTTTAGAGGCATATCAGGCATATAAACCCCTCCAGTCAGGTATGTGTGGTTTGTGACCATGAACAGACATCATCAACGGCAATAGATACATACACAATAAGCAGACAGCTAGTTTAAGTCTAAATGGTGTCCGGCTTAGAGAGGGTCTACTGTATTAGCAAGTGAATGTGGACGATTAGATTTACATTAGTTAAATGCTTGCTACTTTTAATCTACTTGCTACTTTTAATCATCAAATATATGCAGTCGTTAGTTCTCTATGACATAATGCATTTCGGGAAGATATGGATGGCAGAAATATGCAACCATACAAAGGCAATGCTTCACAGCCCGAAATAATCACATTTTGCATGGCGTTGGTTGTTAAGGAATGGCCATTATAGAACTCTATGTTTGATACACATGGTATATGGAAGTACTGATGTTCAGAGATTAGAGTGTCTCATAAGTCAAACCTGGCTGGCCCTATTTTCTAAGCCAATCGCTTGTGCATTGTGCTCCACTTATTTCACATATTGCATCTTTTAACCCCAATAAGTTTTATCTTACTTATACGTATAAGAACATGCTTCATTGTTCGTATTTATTTTATTTCTTAACACAAACTCTGTTTTTGGCAGCACGTGAGATTCATCTATATTAAACACAAGACGATACAATATTGTTGTTTGCTCTTGCTTCATAATTCTTGTATTGGGTTGATTTCTGAAAAACACATGTTTTGGTAGCAAAATTAAGCGAACCATGATTACATTGGAGACGCTTATTATGCACTGAAACATAGTATTTGATATACGGACATGTAACAATGAACAAGTGTCTCATCCACGCACGCGAAAAAAAAATCCGCGCACGTCAAGGTCATCAAGAGTAGTGTTGAGAACACCAGAATGACACTGAGTGAATAGCCAATGTGTATGATCACGTGGTACTAACAACAACAATAAGTACTGAAACTTCCAGAATCCATCTGATTCAAAGTACGTATTTTTTTATATTGTCATTATTACATAACGGATTTGGGTGAAATATGGCGCATCAAACGCGTCTTGTTAAGCTGCATTTGGTGGTCTTTGTATTTGCGCCCAAACTTCTGTCGTTTTTGCGAAGAAAATATCCGTGTCTATGACACGGAAATCGATTCTTCACAAAAACGACACAAGTCTGTGCCGAACTCCATAGAACACCAAATGCAGCCCATGAAGATGCGTTTGCTGCGCCATATTTCATCAAAATCCGTTGCATATTAAGGAAAATATCAAATAATACTTACTTTGGAGTGGGCGACGTTGTTGTTGTTGTAACCACGTGATCATGCACCTTGATAGCTATCACAGTGAGGAAGATACTAATGAAGGTTGGTAATGATCCGACCAACGTATAATTAAACATTTGGACGGACTTGTTGGCGCCTACGACGACGAAAACGACGACGACGACGACGCTTACGAAGACGACGCCGGAATTGTGAACAATGTGGGTGAGGCAAGAATAGCAGACGAGATAATTTCATTTCACCTACCAGTGAGTCTCTTCTTCGCTCTATGATGTCGTTTGCAAAGCCGTGTACAAAATCACACAACTTGCGATTTTCCTTCGCGTCTGCCGTTAGGTTGTAGATAAAATCGGGATACACCAATGTGTTGCTGAAACTCACGTACATGTACGTGTACTATTACGACACGATAGTGGGGCATATCAGGATTTTGTGAAAATAATTATATAAGAAGTAAAAACATGTTTTCATCATGGCCCTGTGTAAACTGGTTTAATTGAAGATATATGACGATACTAAGATGGCTGGGTTGTTTCAATTTTCACCGATATCGGTACATAAATATCGAATTTCCTATTTTGTTTAACGCAACAAGATAGGAAATCCGATAGTTATGTACCTATATGGATGCAAATAGAAACAACATAGCGGTTCGATTATCGTCATACATCGTCAATTAAACCACTTTACACAGGGCCATGATGAAAAAACGTTTTTGTTTTTTATAGTATGTTTTCAAAAAATCCTGACATGATCCTTTAAGGCCATCTTAATATCGTTATCGGGTAGATGATACGACAACACGATAATACCATACTACGATGACGATAATACGATGCCACGATGAACATCATCACCAGCAGGTGAATCGACGAAGTTCGGTTGATTGGTTTCCGGTGATATTTGTTTGTTTGTTTGTTTGTTTGTTGGTTGGTTTTTAACGGCCTATCAACAGCTAAGGACATTTAAGGCCGGGCCAACGGTTCAATCCCGTATGTAACCTGCTGCATTGGGGGGAAATGCCAAAATCAGAACGGAATACTTACATAAAGAAAAATATAGTAATTTCCAATAACCTCCGAAGGGAAGCACATTTCTTTTATGACTATCCATGAATTATCGTGTTTTACCCGTGAAATCGAAATCCATCTTACACCCGTGAAATACCAGATGCGCCCGTGAAATATCGATTTCGAAAAGTCACGGTTTTGCCGAACTACTTTCTTAGGCTCCGCCCAACTGGGGAATTTTAGTAGTTGCATGATTATGTCCCTTGCACACCTGCGATTAGCTCCCTTGCTATCCATGAATTACTATCCATGAATTACCGTGTTTTACCCGTGAAATCGAAATCCATCTTACACCCGTGAAATACCAGATGCGCCCGTGAAATATCGATTTCGAAAAGTCACAGTTTTGCCGAACTACTTTCTTAGGCTCCGCCCAACTGGGGAATTTTAGTAGTTGCATGATTATGTCCATTGCACACCTGCGATTAGCTCCCTTGCTGGATGCGCGCACCGAGCAACAATTGTTATATGCTACCGAAGGAGGAAGGAGGAAATCGCGGAACTGGACAATTTGCTTTCGCAAATAGATACGAATTAAACATGAGGACCCTCAAATAACACCATTGCCCTACATTTAGCATGTTTAGTAAAAAAAGAGTAATTAATGTAATCAAAATAACAAATAAAACATGATGAATATCTTAAAATATCCAGCAATCTTCATTCTTGATCTTGAAATTCTCTGTGATGAATCAGGTGCTTGTATCTATGTTTGTAACATAACTGTTCTACTTTATATTCAAAAGAACAGTCGCCCCAAGAATAACCTGACCTACCAAAGCAACCTGGCCCTTTCCCCTAAAATAGGATTACGAATAATCGTAATACTCACATAAGGGATATAACCAGAGGTGGACGGGTGTATTATTGAGTACTATCGTCCTGTATATTCACACTCACTGACAATGGAATCTAGAGAGAAGTTAATGCAGTTGCTAATGTAACACGTATGAGCCTGTGTGTGGATTTAGACACTTATGTGGGGAATTAGACACTTATGAACTGTGTGGGATTTATACACTTGTGTGGGGAATTAGACACTTATGAACTGTGTGGGATTTGCGCACTTGTGTTGGGAATTAGACACTTATGAACTGCTGTGGGACTTAAGACACTTGTGTGTGTATTTAGACACTTATGTCGGGAATTAGACACTTATGAACTGTGTGGAATTTGCACACTTGTGTTGGGAATTAGACACTTATGAATTGATATGGGGAAATTAGATATGTATGTGGGGAATTAGACACATATGAACTTATGTGAGGAATTAGACACTTATGAACTGGTGTGGGACTTAAGACACTTATGTGGGGAATTAGACACTTATGATCCTGTGTGGGAATTAGACACTTGTGAACAGTTGTGGGGAGTTGACACTTGTAACATTATGTGGGGTAATGAGACACTTTGGAATTGTGTTATGAAATGATACACTCATAAGCAGGGTGGTTATTTGACATGTGTTTGTGTTGAAGTGTTGAGGGGTTCACTTGTACTTGTGTGTAAAATAGTAATCATATTTTACTTGACGACGTGTTTTAACCATAATATACATGCTACACCTAATCCAACTGTGTTCACTAGTCTTAGCCATCAGATCCATCTGCCGACTATCCAACGAACTCGTCAATTTGTGACAAATGGTGGCAGCGGTGGGATAGGTCATTGCTCGGAAAAAGGTATATGGATATTGGCAATAGGACTATTGATATTAATTGGATTTAGAGGCTTGTAGGTGAAGGTTCATTGACGAGAAATATGGATTTTGAAAAGTTAATGGAACTTGGACAGGGGTTTGGTTATCAAGGGGATGAATTGCTAGCATTTATCGAGAAGCGAGAGGAGCTTACACGTGAAAGAGATGAGAGAAATAGGGAGCGAGAGAGTAGGAAGGAATTAGCCTTGTCTGAGGAAAAACAAAAGCATTTCGAGTTAGAGTTGTCTAAAGAGCAGACTAGGTGCAAGTTAGAGCTGTTAGATAAGGAAATTGAACTTGAACGAGTTAGAAGTAGGGCATCAGGTGATATGTCTTTAGCATATGATAATGCAGGTAATCACTCGTACAATAATGGTGGTGGGGCAAAAATGAAATTACCCAGATTACCTCCCTTTGAAGAAGGAAAGGTAAAACTTAGATGCATACATTCAAAGGTTTGAGCGTTTTGCTGAAATGGCTGGTTGGTCTGAAGATATATGGGCTGTGAATTTGAGTACACTGTTGAAGGGCAAAGGTTTAGAAGTTTATTCACGATTGTCTCCAACAAATGCAGCAGATTACAAAACTTTGAAGGACTCACTGTTGAAACGCTTTCAATTGACTGAAGAAGGATTCAGACATAAATTCAGAAACAGTAAACCCGAGTCTGGGGAAAGTAGTTCGCAATTTGTTGCACGATTAGAAAATTATCTTGACAGGTGGATGGAACTTGGAATGCCAAACCAAAAACTTTATGATGGGCTAAGTAATCTGTTATTAAGGGAACAATTTATGATGGCAATGTGTAAGAATTTGGCTGTTTTTTTCTTTTTTCTAAAAGAACGAAAACCTGAAACCGTTCATGAAATGTCGGTACTGGCAGAACAATACAACGAGGCTCATGGGGGGTTTGATTGCAGTAGCAAATTGAATACAGGTAGAGACAATCGCAATGTGAATCATTCCAGTAAATTTATGCCATCAGGAGTAGATCGCGTTCGTGAAGTTGGTAGGAAGTGCTATGGCTGTGGTAATCCAGGTCATATGGTTAGAGACTGTCCGGCTAAGTCGATGGGTAGTGGATCAGGGTTTAAATTTTAAGCCATTTGATAAGTCAAGGGAAGGATGGAGTGTGTCGAGGCCGAGGTCGAGGCAGGGGATATGGTAGGAATTTTGAGTCGGGAAACTGTGTTGTAGAACAAGAGGAAACAAAGCCCAAGGTCATTGTTAGTTGTTTAATTCCAAATGAATCTACACTTGAACCTTGTTGCATTTCAGATTGTAAGGTACACCTTCAGTGTGGCCATGAATTCCCTATTGTTAGTGCAGCCTGCAAGGCAAATGCAGACCGAAAACCGTTTAGTGGGATGCCAGTTTTTTTCAGAGGGTTATGTAGGATATACAAAGGTCAAGGTCCTTAGAGATAGTGGTTGTAGTAGCGCAGTAGTGCGGAAAGATTTAGTGAATACACACGAGTTCACGGGGAGAACTCGTCCTTTGTGTATTGGTTGATGGAACTGTTAGAAAGGTTGATGTGGTCGCAATTGATGTTGATACCCCTTACTTGGTTGGACAAATTGAGGCACTCTGCATGGAAAACCCGGTCTATGATCTCATATTGGGTAACATTCCTGGAGTTAGAAATCCTGGAGATCCTAATCCAGATTGGATGGGGCATGAACCACATTTTCAGATGAAGCCAACGGAAGCACTTATACAGGCGGTCGAAACTAGGGCACAGAGAGAACGGAATAAGTCTCGAACACCAAGTAAGTTACATGTTCCAGCACCTATTAGTGATATCGGAGTAGAGGATGTGAAGACGTATCAAAGCCAGGACCCTGCTCTAAAATCGGTTAGAGAGGCAGCAGTAAGTGGAAAACAATACGTGGAGCGGGAACAGGAAGCACCAGCGTAGACAAATTCTGGTGACAGAGGCATCATAGCGCCAGTATGTGTCGGAGTTATTGAGCCTGAAGTGGAAGACCGAGATGACACAAATAAGACAGTTTCAGGTAAGTTGTTGTTACCGAGATTCCAAGCCAAAGAGTCGATACAAGACGTCCAGATTTCACCAGAGCTAGAGGTACAGCAGCAACTCGAGGGAAGACAACTGCTTAGAGAATTTTCAGATGTTCTGACCGATTTACCCGGAAGTACCGATGTAGTTGAACACTCTATTAGGCTTACAGCAGAAGAACCAGTTCGCTCTCGACCATATCCTACCTACATTCCTTGAGAGATAGTATGCGATCAGAAGTCAAATCCATGCTAGGTATGGGGATCATAGAGCCATCAAATTCTTCGTATGCATCTCCAGTTGTGATGGTGAAGAAATCCGACGGAAGTTACAGATTCTGTTGTGATTTTTCGTAAGTTAAACAAAATCAGTGAATTTGATTGTGAGCCCATGAGTAACCCGGAAGAAGTATTCGCCAGACTGAGCAAAAGTAAGTACTTTATCGAAAATCGATCTCAGTAAAGGGTACTGGCAAATACCTGTACAAGAGTCCTGCAGACATTTAACGGCGTTTATTACCTCAGAAGGTCTGTATCAGTTCAAAAAGATGCCATTTGGTTTAGTTGGGGCACCAGCTTGTTTTTGTAGGATGATGAGAAAAGTTCTACATGGGATGAACCACATTCAAAACTTTGTCGACGACATTCTAGTTCACACGGAAACATGGCAGCAACATGTACAGGTACTCACAGACTTGTTTTCCAGGTTGCGTCGAGCGAAGTTGACAGCAAGGCCAACCAAATGTTTGGTAGGTTATTCATCATTGGATTTTGTAGGGCACGTCATTGGAAATGGATGCATGAAACCTAACCCAAGCAAGGTACAGAGTATTCAGGAGTGTCCACATCCCGAGACAAAGAAACAGGTGAGATCATTCCTGGGTGGGACTGATTGGCTTCTACAGGAAGTACATTCCAAATTTCAGTTCCATAGCATCGCCATTGACCGAGTTGATGAAGAAGGGACAACCAACAAAGGTAAGTTGGGGGATAGAGCAAGAAGGGGCATTTCGGAACTTATCTCAGATACTGACACAGTCCCCTGTTTTGAGATTGCCAGACTGTGAGAGACAATTCATCCTGCGTACAGATGCCTCGGATAGCGGATTAGGGGCAGTGATATTACAGGAGTAGGATGGAGAGAAGTTCCCAGTTGCATATGCGAGTAAGAAGTTGCTGGTCAGGGAACGGGCATACTCTGTCATTGAACGTGAATGCTTAGCGATAGTGTGGGCTGTACAGAAGTTTCAGATATACTTGTATGGCCAGGAATTTCTCCTTGAAACTGATCATACAGCCACTGATATACTTGAATCTGTGCCAAGGTGGCAGAATAAATTCACGTATCATGCGATGGGGGCTTTATCTCTTCAGCCTTACAGGTTTCGAATTATCGCGATCAAGGGGTCGGATAACGTGGGAGCAGATTTCCTGAGTCGACATGCACAGTAGTAGTGAGAGCAGAAACCACAGTTGGGATTGCGAATGTAGTTGTTAGGTCTGTAATTACGACGAAGAAACCAGACGGCGTGTAAATAGTTGATTTTAGTGAGGAAGTAGGAGTAAAAAGTGGATTCTCCATTTTTACACTTAAGGAGGGAGGAATTGTCACAATATTCATTGTTGGGTTTATAGGTATATATGGTTTGCTGGACACTGGACACATAGGTGGTCAAATACGGTAGTGTACATGTATGTAGTGAGTGAATATCTACTGTGAGATACATGTTGACATTCCTGTGTATTTGTTTTTTGAGTGGTCAAGCAGGTTACCTGTGTGTTTGGACATGTGCATTGTACATGAGTTGAAGTGGGGTCATTGTGGACAGTGGACATTTGAATCTCGACTAGGCAACAACAATACTTGTATTAGAGACAACAGACTGAGTTATCCAACTGTAAGTACATGTGCATTAGTTGTAGTGACATGTAGTTTGTGTGTGAATTGTGTGAATTGTGAATATGTATTTGTTTTTACTAGTCAAAGGCTTTGTGTAATTTTATCTGAAGTTCAAATGTGATTATTTTTACTAAAGTGTTATTGTTTTTATATTTTCAATTTGCATTCGTATTAAGTTTGTTGAAATATTATACCAGACTTCACAGTAAATGAATTGTTCATTCATTGACACCTTAGTAGAGTGGCTAAGTGACAAATATCTGAGGATTGTTTTTTTTTAAAAGATATTTTCTTTTTGGACATACATTGTAATTCTGGAAGATAGAAGATAGTTTTGTATTGTACAGGTGGTTTTTGGGTGTGGCCGTGCTACGGGCATGTGAGAGCAGCGAGGCGAGGAAGCGAGCCTGCATGTGCATTGTTGAGACCGTTTGTTCCTGGGCTAATATGTAAGAACTTTCCATTATTACGTTTCCATGAGTGGGGGACTATACTCTGAGGCCTGGACCTTACACTACCTGCGTGGAACATTACGTGTCCTGTGTGGACTGTGAATGGCCTGTGTGGACCATTCCTTGTCCGATGTGGAACAATATTTGACCTGTGTGGAACATTGTCCTATGTGGACCGTTACTTGTCCTGTGTGGAACATTGTCCTGTGTGGACCGTTACTTGTCCTGTGTGGACCATTACTTTTCCTGGGTGAACCAATACTTGACCTGTGTGGAACATTACGTGTCCTGTGTGGGCCGTGACTTGTCCTGTGTGGACCATTACATATCCTGAGGTGGCCGGGTGTATTATTGAGTACTATCGTCCTGTATATTCACACTCACTGACAATGGAATCTAGAGAGAAGTTAATGCAGTTGCTAATGTAACACGTATGAGCCTGTGTGTGGATTTAGACACTTATGTGGGGAATTAGACACTTATGAACTGTGTGGGATTTATACACTTGTGTGGGGAATTAGACACTTATGAAATGTGTGGGATTTGCGCACTTGTGTTGGGAATTAGACACTTATGAACTGTTGTGGGACTTAAGACACTTGTGTGTGGATTTAGACACTTATATGGGGAATTAGACACTTATGAACTGTGTGGGATTTGCACACTTGTGTTGGGAATTAGACACTTATGAATTGATATGGGGAAATTAGAGATGTATGTGGGGAATTAGACACATATGAACTTATGTGAGGAATTAGACACTTATGAACTGGTGTGGGACTTAAGACACTTATGTGGGGAATTAGACACTTATGATTCTGTGTGGGAATTAGACACTTGTGAACAGTTGTGGGGAGTTGACACTTGTAACATTATGTGGGGTAATGAGACACTTTGGAATTGTGTTATGAAATGATACACTCATAAGCAGGGTGGTTATTTGACATGTGTTTGTGTTGAAGTGTTGAGGGGTTCACTTGTACTTGTGTGTAAAATAGTAATCATATTTTACTTGACGACGTGTTTTAACCATAATATACATGCTACACCTAATCCAACTGTGTTCACTAGTCTTAGCCATCAGATCCATCTGCCGACCTATCCAACGAACTCGTCAATTTGTGACAACCAGATTCAACTGTCACATACAAAATGCCAAAGCCGTATGTGAGGGCCAAACCATGTATCCAGTCGGAATTTCGTTCCGGTGATATTGTTGATGCTCACGGCGTAAAACATTAAAGGTACATGCCCATTCATTAGGCACAAAATGTTCTTCATATCAGAGACATCATCAGAGACATTTCCTGGCAAAATAAACATTCATTCACCATTACCTCACGTATCGATTGACATTATTATACATTTTATATCGGACGTAAATTTCCACAATGAGGGGCGATAACAGGGGAGATAACCGTGTTTCCTGAAGCTGTTAACGGACATTACTATTTATTATCTATATTTATTTTTTGATGTGCAAAGATCATACTTTATAATTTGTCGAAAATATAATTTGTTCAGGTGACGCATTTAACTAGTATAAATAACTAAAACGTATCATGCCTCATTTGCATATGAAACTAGTCTGATACCACCGCGAGTTACTATCAGTAAAATAAATATTACTAAATGATTGCCCACGTAACTTTTAGAACTGGTGGAATTGTGACACAATTATACACATGTACACATATGGGCTGTTGCGATTCGAATGACTCCTCACAAACGTTAAACAGGCCAAATTGTTTACATTTAGTATTGTAGTAAACGCAACAGCCCATTGTTTATTTCTTAAATAGCAACTTACGTCAATCGTCTTATTAGCAGCTGTGATAATTTCTGGATGGCTTTTACATAAGGGTGGTGGTCGCTGGAAAGATAGCAATACTAATAGTATATGTACTTATTATAGACCCTACGTATATAGCCTCGTGTCTTTTGATAGCAAGTTTATCAGGCGATGCTAGGACATATATGTCACATTTAAACCAACGAAAACATCGTTTTGTAATTAAAAAGAAAGAATACAATGTTAAAACATATGCGGTGAAAGAAACGACATGTGTTTTAATAGTTGAATGCTGGGTATTTTAACGACAAAATGCATATATCGTTTTGCTTTGTTTTGTAAACGTACAAGAAAGCAAAACGATATATGAACATTATATCGTTCTACAAAACGATCGTTTAAACTTCGTTTTCTAATCTTATTGGTTTGTTTAGTTTGGGAGCCTTCAACACATGTTCGCTGTACGTCACGGGCACCTGCTATTTATAATAATAAATAATAATATATATAACTTTTCTCAAGTAACTCTGCGACGGCTATGACTCTGATATTGGTATCATCAGCAGGCAATAGCATATGTCGCTGTGATTGGAGCGTATGGGATTTATTATTATACTCTGTTTCGCGAAAGCTGCCCAAATTTTGCGGCCATATAAACAATTCAAAAACAATATTATTTTCGATAATATTAAATTAAAGGAAAATTTAAGAATGAGCCTTCTTTTTATTTCATGAAATTTGGTCAAATATTGATTTTAGTGCGAAAAAACAATTTCCCCATGTTAAATCCCCATAGACATCTTCACAGAGTGAAGATGTCTATGGGGATTTAACATGGGGAAATTTTTTCGAATTTCAGAAATACTGGACCGATTTTTAAAATTTAACTTTTGTTTTCTAAGTTAGATCATTGCCAAGCTATCTAGCTACGTTTCGGAGTCAATTTCTAAAAAAAATCGTTTTTTGACTCCTCCCACAACTCCTCTACCTCTTTTTCCCCCATGTTAAATTCCCATAGACAAATCAATTTTTCGTAATAAAACCAATATTTGACCGAATTTCAAGAAATAAAAAGAAGGCTCATTCTTAAATTTTCCTTTGATTTAATATTATCGAAAAAAATATTGTTTTTGAATTGTTTATATGGCCGTAAAATTTGGGCAGCTTTCGTGAAACGGACAGTAGTGTTTGTTCCACGTTTTGCTGCCGACGAACATTTGGCCATTAAACAAATTAAATCTAGTTTAAAAAGTATGTACTGTTTCATCAATAACAAAAAACACACCCTCCCCAAAAAATAGTATTTGATGAAATTCCATCAACTATTGATTTTATTGCGAACAAACGATTTTCCTATGGGAATTTAACATGGGGAGTCAATTTCCAAATGTTTTTTTTTTTTTTATCCTTAAGTACGAAGGCCTGTTAGGGTCAAATTAAATACTAAAACAATAAAATATTTCTCGTACAAACGAGAAATAAACACGTACTAACGAGAAACTTTCTCGTACAAACGAGAAACAAACACGTAGTAACGAGAAAGTTTCTCGTACTAAAATATTGCAAGTGAAGGGCGGTCATACCCCATACCCACCACCAACGTTGGAAGAGATGGCCAAAACAAACACCATACACCGACCACAACATTTGGACTGGTGGGGTTTCTCGTTACTACGTGTTTGTTTCTCGTTTGTACGAGAAAATTTCTCGTTCGTACGAGAAAGTTTCTCGTTACTACGTGTTTGTTTCTCGTTTGTACGAGAAAGTTTCTCGTTACTACGTGTTTGTTTCTCGTTCGTACCAGAAAGTTTCTCGTTACTACGTGTTTGTTTCTCGTTTGTACGAGAAAGTTTCTCGTTCGTACGAGTTTGTTTCAAGTTCGTACGAGAAACTTTCTCGTTAGTACAAGAAACTTTCTCGTTATTACGTGTTTGTTTCTCGTCTGTACGAGAAAGGTTCTCATTAGTGCGAGAAAGTTTCTCGTTCGTACGAGTTCGTTTCTCGTTTGTACGAGAAGGTTTCTCGTTACTACGTGTTTATTTCTCGTTTGTAAGAGAAATATTTTATTTTTTTATTATTTTATTTGACCCTAACCGGCCTTCGTACTTTAGGATGAAAAAACGAAAACATTTGAAAATGAACTCCGAAACCTGGCGAGATTGCTTAACAAAAGTTAGATTTTGAAAATCGGTCCACAAATAAAAAAATATTTAAAACAAAATCTATTTTTGTCCCCATGTTAAATACCCATAGGAAAATCGTTTTTTCGCAATAAAATCAATATTTGATGGAATTTCATGAAATAAATTTTTTTCTGGGGAGGGTGACTTTTTGTTATTGATAAAAAAGTACTTACTTTTAAATATTGTTTAGATTTAATGTGTTTAATAGCCAAAAGTTCGTCGGCAGCAAATCGTGGAACAGACAGTAGTGTACAGTGGATGCTGATGAAATAGCACACTGATGTAGCATGATAACGATCTATAGTGTGTGTTACAAGAAGCATGCCTGGTGTTTCATTGCTGGAATAGCGAAAAGTGTATATCCTGATCAGACTGTGCGGAAGCACAGGCTGATCTGGATCTACACTGATCGCAAAACCCATAAGCTCCATTTCTCCATTCACAGCCACATATGAGTTTCTGGGGTATGTATACTTTGTCGCATTTAAAATTGTTCCAGTACATGCCGATATATTTAAGACTACAAATGCGGCATGTCGGCACACGAATGCGCCCGCTGGCAGGCAAAGGAGAGGAGGGCACATTTGAAAATCCAAGAGTATCGTGGATTTGTCACAGCATGATAAAGGACCATTAGCGGAATGCATGTGTATGAGTATGTAACCTTGGATTTACCGGAGACCCGATGATCATAAATTGTTCACATCTTACTAGAGGTCCATCATAGGAATGTATGTGTGAACTAGAGAAAGTGAGCAAGGGATCACGTATACACCCGGCCACCGCCTGGACCGACACATAAAACGTTTAACGCAAATATTTAAAAAAAAATCTAATTTGACCTTGACATTGGACATGAAACCGCATGAGTGTGGTATGCAATGAAAATATGGATGATGATAAGGAAGTATTTTAGGATTGAAGTCAATCCGACTTACCGTTGCAGAGATAATGGGTACCCGAAAAGTATAACGCAAAGCTTATGGACGCAAATATCTAAGTAATTTGAACTTGACCTTGTACATGTGCATGGATGTGGTATGGAATGAAAATATGGATAATGATAAGGACGTATATGAAGTTTGAGGTGAATCCGATTTACTTTTACAGAGATAATGGGTACCCACAAACTGTAACGTGGAATGACGGACGGACCGACGGACGGACAAAATAAGATTTACATGACACCCAATTGGAGCCGCCATTATTACAGTGTAAACAATAGACCACGTGATCCAATACCCTGTTCAATGACGCACAGGACTTGCGGAGAGCCGAGTTGTCTCCTGATTCCAACACAATGATATTACCCCCTTTGCACGTCGCTGTCCTTATAAGACAGGGCACATCTCAGCATGGTGTCAAGCGTGGCCTTGCTGACGTGGGGGTAGATGTTGACGCTGGCGTCGTTCTGGCTCAGCTCTGCCATCTTATCCTGTAACAAGAAGTCTCTGCAAATAATACGGTATGCATAATTTACAGCCATCAACAGCGCAAAATAGATGTTACGCTCTTGATGGCTGTACATTTTGTGTACCTTATTTTACTAGAATCACACGTTATATATGAGACACGCAAAGCGAATTTGTACCTTCGGACATCTGGTAATTTCTTTAAATACATTTACAAAATTTACAATATTTTTCATTAATTAAATCAAAGTTGACCCAATTTTCAGAGTACATGCCGAATTATATTCCGCATGTACTCTAAGTAAGTAAGCGGAAAATTATGAAATTATGCAGATGTCCGAAGGTACAAAATCACATGGCGTGTCTCATACATGTATGCCAGTTTTGAATACCATCTTTTTAACCAGTCCATATTTACTTACCCGTGCATATAAAACTTGAATTTATGGCTTATCAAGAGCATCACAAAACGATGCAAACGCTCATTAGAAAGTATATCACCGAAATCGTTTATCTGTGGAGTTTGGTGAGTGATACAGACGGACGTTGTGTCCAAGGGGTTGTTGAGAAAATGACTCGAATGTAAAGATCGACCAAGCTTTATGAACATGAACTGGCTAATTCAAGCGGGGGAAATAGGTCAAGGACATGAATGAGCGGATGGTGTATGGATGAGTTGTGGTGAATGATGCATGAAGGAAGTTGTGTACAATTTTCGTGAAAATCACTCGAGTGTAAATGTTGACCAACATGTAAAGGTACATGCCCACTCAGTAGGCACAGACTGTTCTTTACATCAGAGACATCATCTGAGACAATTTTTAAATAAGCATAAATAAACATTCATTCACCAGTATCCCACGTATTGATTGACATTATTATACATTTTATATCAGACTTACATTTCCAAACTGATATCAGGGGCGATAACCGTGTTTCCTTAAAATGTTAACGGACATTACTATGTATTCTCTGTATTTATATTTTTGTTTTTTGATGTGCAATGATCATACTTTATAATCTGTCGAAAATATTATTTTTTTCAGGTGACGCATTTAATTAGTATAAATAATTAAAAAATAGCATGCCTCATTTGCATATGAAAATAGCCTGATAACACCGCGCGTCACTATTAGTAAAATAAATATTACTAGTAACTGATTATATCTGTATACATGTAGCGGGCACTTGTAATTTTTAGAACTTGTGGAATAGTGACACAAGTACAGTCAAACCTGTGAACAAAGGCCAGCCATGGGAAGTGAAAAATCTGGCCTTTGTTCACATGTGGTCTTTATTCGCAGGGTCATTTATATAGTAATTGTGCTATTGGGACAACAAAAGTGTGACCTTTACAGCCAGGTGATTATTCGGTGGTGGTCTTTATCACAGGTTCGACTGCATACACTTAATATTTATTTCCTAAAAAGAACAGTGTGTGCCTACTGAGTGGGCATGTACCTTTAATTCAAGCGGAAACAGTAGTTGAAGGACATGGATGGGCGGATGGTGAATGGATGTGTTGTGGTGAATGACGCAAGAAGGAAGTTGTGTCCAAGTTTCGTGAACGCAGACCAGGGTATTTTTAGGAAATTGCAACTCAGTGGGTGATTCAAGTGGACGGATTAGGGCAGGTACATCGATGGACGGGGGCTTATGTGTGCGTTGTGGTTTGTAATGTAAGCAAATGTTGTGTCCATGTTTCGTGAACATAGACCACGGGGATGTTGAGAAAATGACTCGAGTGTAAAGGTTAACGAAGCTATAAGAGCATGACATTATTAAGCAATTCAAGTAGGTCAATGAGACGGATGGGCGGGTAGATTGTGGATAGAATGTGGTGAATGATACACGAATGAAGTTGTATCCGAGTTTCATCGTTGCAAAACTGACTCGTATGTAAAGGTTAACCGAAATATGGAGTCCGACGCGGACTCAGAGTGGTGACAATAGCTCTCTCTCGGTTTTCTTCGAAAACAGACTATCTAAAAATGAAACAAATAAACAATTAAATGATTTTCTTTCTCCACGTATATATTTAAGACCCAGTATATTTATAAATATTGTTCAAACCAATACTACCAGAAAGATGTTGGCGACGTCATGGTACATGGACACGTACGGCTGCAGGATATCAAAGTGGAAGGCTGACGTCAGCAGTTGGCGGTCCCGCTCCCATTTACACATATTGCTGACCAGCAACCCTTCACCTGTACCATACGAGACACGCTATGGGATTTTGTACCTTCGGATATCTGCGCAATTTCATATAATACGTTTACAAAATTTGCAATATTTGCCGTAAATGGCGTCAAAAATTGACAAAACTCTGACAGGTACATATACTCTAAAATTTTTGTCAACTTTTGACTTTATTTATGAAAAATATTGTAAATTTTGGAAACGAATTTAATGAAATTATGCAGATATCCGCGGTACAAAATCGCATGGCGTGTCTCATTTGTATACAAGAAAGTATACACCATCGTACATCAGCAATGTCCGAACTGTATTTCGAAGATTTGCAATATCTTTAGATAATAATGCAGAAATTGGCCATACATGTGTACATATCAGAAGATATGCGGAATTAAATAATTGAGATACATGTAGTATGTGTGATATTGATGGATTGTACAATATATGGGCATTTTAAAACTACATGTACATGTAGAAGTATTTACAGGTATCGGTGAAGTTTTATAGTTTTAAAGGTACATGCCCACTCAGTAGGTTATAATATAGGGAGACAAATATTTTTGAAACTTCTGTAGATATGACATTTTCTGGCAAAATAAACATTCATTCACCATTATCCCACGTATCGATTGGCATTATTATACATTTTATATCAGATATTGATATCAGGGGTGATAACCGTGTTTCCTTAAAATGTTAAAGGACATTACTATTTATTCTCTGTATTTATTTTTTGATCTGTCGAAAATATTAGTTTTTTCAGGTGACGCTTTTGATTTGTATAAATAATTAAAAAATATCATGCTCCATTTGCATATGAAAGTAGCCTGATACCACCGCGAGTCACTATCAGTAAACAAATATTACTAAATGATTATATCTGTATAGCGGCCACTCGTAATTTTTAGAACTGGTGGAATAGTGATACAATTATACTTATTTAATTCCTATAAAGAACATTTTGTGCCTACTGAGTGGGCATGTACCTTTAATATAGTAGTATGATGTGTTCATGTGGTAGCAGCCATTAACGTAGGCGAGTACAGTGGAACCTCTCTAAACCAAACACCATGAGGACGCCATTGTGATTAATTTAGACGAGTTTCACTGTAATTTAGTTCAGTGTCGTGTCTGTTCACGATTGAAAGTGACACACACTGTTCATGGAGTGCTTAATTGCAGTGGAACATCTCTTAACCGGACACCCGAGAATGTCCCGGTTGTTCGGTTTAGACAGGTTCCACTGTATGAGCAAAAGAAGGGAGCATATCTCCATAAGAATCATTTGCAAACTGGAAGATAACGCACAACGATATTGGGTGTTTGTCGATAATGTCAATTTTGAAGGGTGGGTGAAAACTGTTTATTTGTTTATTATTGTTTAACGGCCTATCGACAGCTCAGGTCATTTAACGCCGGGCCAATTGGTTCGTTCCGGTATTTAACCTGCTGCATTGGGGGGTGAGGGGTGGGGAGGACTCCCAACATGAGAAGGAATATTTACATATAAAAAACACATATATTCAGCCCTGGTCCATACCACACAGAAGTCCCTTGGCACCTTCCCCTAAAAGTAATAGGAATACGAATAATCGTAATACTCACATAAGGGGTATAACCAGATTTAACTATCACATACAAAATGCCAAAGACGTATGTGAGGGCCAAACCAGGTGTCCAGTCGGGATTCCGGCAAGGATGAACCCTGATCGTTAAATTACCCATCGCTTGCTCCCACCTGCCACCCACCGGGTGAAAACTGTACAAATGAAGACTCAATAACTGCTACAGTGAAACCTCTCTTGAGCGGAAACACTAGGAGGTCCCCAGGGTGGCCGCTTGAGAGAGGCTCCACTGTAATTAAGCACTACATGGTCACTTCCTGTCATTTTTAATCATCAACAAACACGGCAATGAAATAAATTACAGTGTAGCCTCTCTAAACCGGACACCACCGGTTTAGAGAGTTCCACTGTAATTTCGATGTAAGAGCACTGGAACACATGTCTGTATGCATTGCAATCATGAACACTGAGAAACATCAGCGATATTTGATAGTGAACTCGGTCATAATTTAACACATCGATATCACAAGGTTGTTCGGGTTAGAGAGGTTCCAGTGTACAGTGAAATCCATCTAAATTAAACACAACCACAGGTGTACGGTTTACAGAGGGTCTACTGTATTCCTTATACAGTGGGTGTGGGCGGTCCTGCTTGTCCAGAACATACCGATCCATGGCTTCAAAGCTGCATACGGCCCACCCATGGTCCGGTTTTTCGGTACACCCGTAGCACCGAGAACGGCTTTCATTGTCCTGGGGTGTACAATGACCAGGCCGGGCCGCAGGCAGAGTAGCCAGACTTGGAAACACGTCGGCCTTGCCCGATCCACGTAGTCTTGAAACAACTTCACCACGTCGTCAGCATTATTAATCTGGAATAGTTAATCATACAGTTATTAGTATGGCAACACAGACACGTACATGTACGCACTCCTGCACTTGATGGTTGTGATGTATAGCCAGTTTGAAGAGCATCGACCACACACTGTAGAAGTAGTTCGCCGGACAAGGAACAAATAATAATTTTGGAGTCGAAAATGGGGCAGGCATAAGGCATCGGTGGGACAGCGAACATGTTTACGTTACATATTCCTGCACTTGTTATTTGAATGTAACCCGATTATGAAGAGAATCGGCGAAATCTGTAGAAGTAGTTCGCCGGACAAGGAAAAGGGGCATAACTGCGGATGGATCGGTGGGATAGCGAAAGTTATTACGTTACGCACTCCTGCACTTGATGGTTGGGATTCATACTGAGTATGAAGAGAATTGGCGGAAAACTGTAGAACTAGTTCGCCAGACAGTGAAAATTGTCTACTGTTAGACGGACACACGAACGGACGGGCGGACAGGGTACACACAATATGCCACCACACCAGACAACTATCACTGCAGTGGCATAATTACCTTCAACAGCAGACCCAGCAGCCAGTGATTGTCTGGATGGAGAGGGACATGTTTAAAGACCTCCACCTGGCGCCTGTAGTATCGTATAAAACACACCAGCTTCCAGGCCAGAAAGGCCAGAACTAGCGACAAAGCGTACCACAGCATTTGTCCCGATGGTTCCTGCAATAAAGCAGAGCAGAACGAGTAATTGAATAAATACTTGACATGTAATCAAACAATATTTATTAACAATAACACATTAAAACAACATCATGGACATGCTTTACTTATTTCTTTAGCATTACTACCATTACAAGTATTCATCATTTTAACTACTTGCATATAAACAAGGTGCATGATCACGTAGTTACAACAACAACAACGTCGCCCACTCCAAAATAAGTATTATTTGATATTTTGCTTAATATGCAACGGATTTTGATGAAATATGGCGCAGCAAACGCGTCTTCATGAGATGCATTTGGTGGTCCAGGGAGGTTGGCACAAACTTATGTCGTTTTTGCCAAGAATCGATTTCCGTGTCGGAGACACGGAAATCGATTCTTCGCAAAAACGACAGAAGTTTGGGCGAAAATACAGGGATTACCAAATGCAGCCATATTGATGCGGCATATTTAATCAAACTCAGTTACGTCATAAGGACAATATAAAAGAATACGTACTTTCAATCGGATGGATTCTGGAAATTTCAGTACTTGTTGTTGTTGTTGTTAGTACCACGTGATCATACACCTTGATATTAGCTTACACTGTGGTTACAAACCATACGTCGCAGCCATATGCCGTTAAAAATGTGTTTCGCCATGCGGAAGGCTCTATCCAGTGTTGGTATTCAAGCCCATTTGCATTTTCTTCATAATGAACTATCTAAGATCACATTTTGCATCTAATTGTGATGACATTTTCTGGATTGTCTTTTATCTAATTACAATGGTAATTAGCGTGCATGAAAAACAGAGCAATAAGCGGGGTACATATAGTCGCCACCATGTCCGTCCGTCTGTCTGTCCGATATTTGCGTTTAAGTTTTCGGCTTTAGTTTTCGACGATCATATTGATTTCCAGAAAATGCAATATGTTCCGTAAATTGAGAGAAAATGCTTAAAGCCCCTATACGGCTCAAGTTGCCGAATTTGGGTTGCGGAAATGAAATTGTCAATATTGACATTTTGCACTGAGTGGTACACAAAACAAGTTTTTGTTGTCTTCACATTGCGATTAAGATGTAAATCTCAAGACTTGAGATGTATTTATTAGGCAGTATATGTTAGTTTTGTGTACTAAATCAGTTGCCAAACATGTTTTTGTGTTTGAAAAAATCGGAAAATTGTAATACTGAGCCGTTCAGGGCCTTGAACATTAAAATCAGGACTGATTCTGAATAGATCCCATTCTAGCGTTTTCAATTTTCTGTCAATTTTCGACGAGATTTACGGAACATATTATTGACATTCTATAATTGATATACATGTATTCTAAATCAATACAGGCGAAAAACGGCGATACGATAAAGGGAGGTAATATACCTAATAGCGAAAGTCCTAGTTGCGGGCAGTCACTCTGCAAAACTCCCGTAACGTCCGTAGGATAGTATGCAACTAGAAAATGTGGTCTGTCGACGAACTTAGGACCTCTATAGGTGATTTGAGAAACTCTTACAAAACCTATAGGCGGAGCCCTAATAATCGTACGGACGTTTTGCGGAGTTACTTCCCGCAACCACGCACGTCCAGGCTCAAATTATGTACACAATGGCCGCCGCATGTGATAATGGACGTTACAACATTGGCGACCAGTGTAGCCCCTGATCAGGCTGCGCGGTAGCGCAGCTTGATCAGGGTCTACGCTGGTCTACGCTGGTCACCAATTAGCCAACTAATCAGTGTTAATGCCGTTGAATAGCGTATATAGTTTGTCAATAAATTAACATATAGTTATTTTTACGAGTAAACATCGTGGTTAAGATCTACACTGGGCACGGATGTCTTAAGGCCTATTTTCACCGCGGTATCCGTGCCTCAGTTATCTACATGATAACATACAGTGTAAGCGGTCGTGTAACTGCGTGTAATACGATCTCATATATTATATTGCTATCATATCACACATGCTTAGCCTTGTATGTACGCGGCCAACACAGTAGTATGTGTATATAATGTCAGTGACTGTGTACTTTTATAATGACAATATCAGTCGGATTTAGAGGACAACCATTCAACGTATATGCGTATTATCTGATTATATGTAAGTATGATGTTTCAACTACATGTATGCAATAATAAACACTGAACAAATACACATGTATACATACGTACGTACGTTGGTATTAGCGAAGTAAAGAACCTCCAAACCGTCACTATAATATTATGCAAGTTTCCAAAAATACATGACACATTTGTATGTGCAGATATAATAGTGCACACACACGCTGTGTTAAGTAGTAAACACTAATCAGTATTCTACGGAGCCCCACAGGGGACGTAGAATTCTTTTTGTCGCGCCCGCTTTCGGAAAGCGCGATATAGTCGGCACTTTGGCATACGTACGTACGTATGTACAGTGTACGTACAGTGTACGTGTGTCCGGTTACAGTTTTTGGTTAAAGTTTTTTGGTTAAAGTTTTTCGTTATACTATATCTCTGCAACTGCTTTGCCCATTACCTTGAAACTTCACATGGGTGTTTATCATCATCTATATTTCATTCTACCCCCCTCCCGTGCGGCCCCTGTGCCCAATGTCAAGGTCAAATTACTTTGAAGCTTTTGGTTAAAGTTTTTGGTTAAATTTTTTTGGTTAAAGTTTTTGTTATACTATATCTCTGCAATTGCTTTGCCCATTACCTTGAAACTTCACATGGGTGTTTATCATCATCCATATCTTCATTCTACCCCCACCCGTGCGGCCCCTGTGCCCAATGTCAAGGTCAAATTACTTTGAAGTTTTTGGTTAAAGTTTGTTCTTGTACTATATCTATGCACCTACTTTGCCCATTACCTTGAACCTTCACATGCCTGTTTATCGTCATCCATATTTTCATTCTACCCGCCCCCAACCCGTGCGGCCCCTGTACCTAATGTCAAGGTCAAATTACTTTGAAGTTTTTGGTTAAAGTTTTTGGTTAAAGTTTTTTCATGTACTATATCTATGCACCTACTTTGCCCATTACCTTGAACCTTCACATGCCTGTTTATCGTCATCCATATTTTCATTCTACCCGCCCCCAGCCCGTGCGGCCCCTGTGCCTAATGTCAAGGTCAAATTACTTTGAAGTTTTTGGTTAAAGTGTTTGTTTAAAGTTTTTTCATGTACTATATCTATGCACCTGCTTTGCTGGATTGCCGTTGATAGGCCGTTAGACACCAACAGCGGCGCTCCGTTAAAACATAACATGAGCACGCGATGGGGCGTGACAAACAATACGTTAGTTATAGTTCACATATTGAATTTTTAATAAATTCAATATGTGAACTATATCTATTACGTATTACCATTTAGACGGATATATATGCAAGACACGGGAGTTTCACAAAGCCATTCATCTTTTAGTGGCACGATTGACAAGAAAAATCCACATGACCATGTTGGCCTTCATACAGAGTGGCCTGCGGTTCTCTTACCAGGCAAATTGCAATTCCTGGAGCGCAGGATTGCAATTCGCGTTCCCATTAATTGCAATTGGATCGCAATCGGACTGCAATCATGTGACTGCGGTCCAAACAGTTGGTTGCGGAATTGCAATACTTATAGCGCAGTTAGCGCGCTGCGCTCCGCTTTTAATTGCAGTTTGAATGACCGCTTTACGCTGCGCTCTGCGGTCAAACCAGCGGACCGCTCTGCTTGACCAATGAGGCAATAAAATCGAAATAGTTGACAAACGTATCCGTGTTCCAATCCAAAATTTTATCCCATCTATTACATTCAAAGTGACTAGAAAGTCAACGGTATTGGTGATCTTTTTTTTTTGGTGCGCAAATATAAATCGGCGGGTTATTGCGAGACAAACAGTGAAACCTTGACCTTGACAATTTCTTGGAATAAAAAAAATGTCGTCACTGCCGTTCCGAATATCAGGAACACATTAATAGACACCACCATACTCACAATATATTTATTTTCATATACAATCAAATTATAATGTGTGCTCTACGGTATAATCTGGCAAAACTAAGCATCAATTTTGCGTTTTGATTCTTTTTTCTTCGGTATCAAATTACGTTTTTCTATTCTGTTAACATTATTTCGACGCGATCCTATAGTCGACATGACAATGTTTGAGATCAACACAACTTTTCATAATATCTTTCAATTTCAAGCTGCAAGGAGACTGTGAATTGCATATTAACCATAATAACATGGTGAACATATTGATAATAATTTTAAAAGAAAAACATATTTTAATTTTCGAAACCTGATCATAATTTTTTTTTTTTTTGGAATTAGATTTCTATTACTGCAAACGTTCTGTTCTGGCTGTTGATTTCTATTGGCCCGAATCAAATTTTGTGAAGATAATATTTATTCCGGTGATAGCCATTTCTTTAAAATAAAACGGTTTACTTGGGTCACAGAGTGAGAAAGATAAATAACGGCCCGGAATGTTTACCGTACCATGCCCATGGCTCTACCGAGCAAGCTAACACGGCACAGCCTGACAGATCATACACACTTCATCCCCATAGTCAGTTGCGTACTGTGACATTCTTCTCTGCCAAATTGAAATTCGTCCTCGAATTCCATGTTTAATATTTGTCTCCGAATTCCATATGTTTGGGTACAATTTTGGGAGTATTTATCAGTCGCGGTCCTTCGTTGGGCAACAATTGTCACTGGGCAGAAATATGTCCACCCAGGTTTTTCCTGCAGAGTACCGAATCGGATCTCATTCGCTCTTTAGCTGTTAATTGTGACATATTTTTCTGTACTTATTTCACAGAAATGAATAAGTATAATACTGACATTTCTTTCAATTGAAAAATACAGAAAATATGTCGCAATTAACAGTTGAAGTGCAAATCAGATGTGATTTGGTACTTTTCAGGGGAAACCTACGGAGAGCACCATAACTCTCGGTACGGACGATGCGGGAGTATTCTGCACAGTTACTTCCCGCAACTACGTTGGGCGCTAAATGTCACAGGGTGAGAAAGATGCGCACCAGCCCGGAATCGAACCGGGGATCTCTGGTTTACCACACCATCGCTCTACCTACTGAGCAAACCTGGCACAAATACACACTTATTCACCATAGTGATCACTTCATTCAACCAAAAATGCACAAGCTAGAAGTTATGCCAAATTATTACAGTCAACGTCACAGATTATGCTCTTGGCGACATTAGCGGACACAAATTTGTCCATCAATTTGATCAAATAAACAACGGAATCTGACAGATAACACTACGACGGCGCATGGAAGCATCATTATTCTGGTACTTGGAATCAAAATGGTGGATATTAAGATCAATATGTGAGGCGCTGACAGAACCTTTAACATTTTTATCACGATAGCAGCTACAGGGATTGTTGGACGCATTTATTTAGAGAAACAAGAGATTACAACCCGCATTGGATAATATACTAAGTGACATTTTCTTCTAACGTACACCAACATAGAGGATTAAATTTGCGACAATGTTGGATTCTGAATTTTGTGGACAGGTGACAGACATCGGAGCTGGATAAGAACCGACAGACGTGATTCTGAATATGCGTGTTTGGTCTGTGGTTATTCTTCCAGATCATGTCATGCATGTTTTAATTTCACGTCATGTCAAAGCAGCACTATTGAACATAATGAATAACTTTAATATTCTACACCAGAATTAAAGTTCATTCATCGTCTGATGTGTAACTGATGAATTAAGGTAAGTTACTTGTATATGACAACTTTTGCCTCACTAATTGTTATGCCCCACCACGATAGTTGAGGGGGCATTTAGTGTTACCCTTGTCCGTTCTTCCGTCCGTCACCAACATAGTAACTCGTAAAACTTTTAAACCGTAATAGCTACATACCTGAAACTTGGTACGTGTATGTTTGATTCGACCCCATGGATTATCTCCCCCTTTTCAAGTTAGAATTTTCCAATTTGGCTTGTAGCTCGTAAAACTTGTAAACCCTAATAGCTACACACCTGAAACTTGGTATGTAGCTTCCTTATGATGAGTAGATTTGCAAAGTTTATTTTGATTCGACCCCCGAGTCATGGATTATCTCCCCCTTTTTGAATTAGAATTTGAAAATGTTGCCTTGTAACTCGTAAAACTTTTGTAATAGCTACAGCACTGAAATTTGATATGTAGCTTCCTTGTGATGAGTAGATGCGGAAAGTTTATTTCGATTTTTGATTCGAACCCTGTGTCATGGATTATCTCTACCTTTTGGACACTGGAATTTTGCCTTGTTTACTATCAAAGCGATATGTGGGGTATCCGTGTTCTATGAACACATTTTTATACCCACTTTTTTAGGAAAAAAAAATGGGTATATTGTTTTCGTCACGGGTGTCCGTCCGTCCGTCCGTCCGTCCGTACGTCCGTCCGTCCGTCCGTCCGTACGTCCGTCACGTTTCTTGTAACTCGAAAAACGTTTTCACCTTCATACCTACGCGCCTGATATTTGGTATGTAGCTTCGTTATCATGTGCAGATGCGCAAAGTGAATTCGGATTTTTCATCCGACCCTCCATCATGGATTAGTATCTCCCCCTTTCGGACTCAGAATTTCCAATTTTTTCCTTGTAACTCGAAAAACTTTTTCACCTTCATACCTACGCGCCTCATATTTGCTATCTAGCTTCGTTATCATGTGCAGATGCGCAAAGTGAATTCGGATTTTTCATCCGACCCTCCATCATGGATTATCTCCCCCTTTCGGACTCAGAATTTCCCATTTTTTCCTTGTAACTCGAAAACCTTTTTCACCTTCATACCTACGCGCCTCATATTTGCTATGTAGCTTCGTTATCATGTGCAGATGCGCAAAGTGAATTCGGATTTTTCATCCGACCCTCCATCATGGATTATCACCCCTTTCGGACTCAGAATTTCCCATATTTTCCTTGTAACTCGAAAAACTTTTTCACCTTCATACCTACGCGCCTCATATTTCCTATGTAGCTTCGTTATCATGTGCAGATGCGCAAAGTGAATTCGGATTTTTGATCCGACCCTCCATCATGGATTATCTCCCCCTATCGGACTCAGAATTTCCCATTTATTCCTTGTAACTCGAAAAACTTTTTCACCTTCATACCTACGCGCCTCATATTTGCTATGTAGCTTCGTTATCATGTGCAGATGCGCAAAGTGAATTCGGATTTTTGATCCGACCCTCCATCATGGATTATCTCCCCCTTTCGGACTCAGAATTTCCCATTTTTTTTTTTTTCCTTGCAACTCGAAAAACTTTTTCATCATACTACCTTCATACCTCGCGCCTGATATTTGGTATGTAGCTTCGTTATCATGTGCGATGCGCAAAGTGAATTCGGATTTTTTCATCCGACCCTCCATCATGGATTATCTCCCCCTTCATTTCGGACTCAGAATTTAATCCAATTTTTTCCTTGTAACTCGAAAAACTGTTTCACCTTCATACCTACGCGCCTCATATTTGCTATGTAGCTTCGTTATCATAGTGCAGATGCGATAAGTGAATTCGGATTTTTCATCCGACCCTCCATCCATGGATTATCTCCCCCTTTCGGACTCAGAATTTCCCATTTTTTTTTTCCTTGTAACACGAAAAACTTTTTCACCTTCATACCTCACGCGCCTCATATTTGCTATGTAGCTTCGTTATCATGTGCACATGCGCAAAGTGAATTCCCATTTTTGATCCGACCCTCCATCATCGATTACCTCCCCCCCTTTCCGACTCAGAATTTCCTATTTTTTCCTTGTAACTCGAAAAACTTTTCACCTTCATACCTACGCGCCTCATATTTGCTATGTAGCTTCGGTATCATGTGCACATGTTCAAAGTGAATCCGAAAACCCCATTTTTGAATCCGACCCTCCATCATCGATTACCCTCCACCCTCCCCCTTTCGACTCCAGAATTTCCCATTTTTCCTTGTAACACGAACAACTTTTTTCACCTTCATACCTACGCGCCTCATATTTGCTATGTAGCTTCGTTAACATCTGTGCACATGCGCAAAGTGAATTCGGATTTTTCATCCGACCCTCCATCATGGATTATCTCCCCCTTTCGCACTCAGAATTTCCCATTTTTTCCTTGTAACTCGAAAAACTTTTTCACCTTAATACCTACGCGTCTGATATTTGGTTCGTAGCTTCGTTTTGATGTGCTGATGCGCAAAGTGAATTCGGATTTTTTATCCGACCCTACATCATGGATTACCTCCCCCTTTCGGACATAGCATTTGGGGAAAGTGGGTATATTGCGATGGCGCGCCATCGACTTTTTCTAGTCTAGTTTAGTTATCTCCCTTTTTTTTTTCGCGCACTGATTTGTCCGGAGCATAACGCGAACACCCTTTGCAATATTTTTTATGAAACTTAACACATGCATAGGTCTCACGGGACAGTGCGGAGCTAGCGTTAAAGGTACATGCCCAGTCAGTAGGCACAAAATGTTCTTTATGTCAGAGACATCATCGGAGACATTTTCTGGCCAGATAAACAATCATTTACCATTACCCACGTATGTTTGGCATTATTATACCCCCACAAACAAAATTTGAGCGGGTATATAGGAGTCAGCTTGTCGGTCGGTCTGTCTGTCGGTCGGTCTGTCTGTCGGTCGGTCTGTTGGAAATTCCCTTCCGCTCTATATCTTCTATACCGATGCATGGATTATCAAATGGCTTCAGTTGGCACAAATGTTTCTCATGATGATCCGCTTTATGTCTTCTACACCGATGCATGGATTATCAAATGGCTTGGCACAAATGTTTCTCATGATGAGAAGGTGTGTCGCGATCAATAAGCACGCACCTACGTCCAAGGTCAATGTCACAGTTGAAGGTCAAAGGTCAAACCTATTGAAATTCCATTCCGCTCTATATCTTCTACACCGATGCATGGATTATCAAATGGCTTGGTACAAATGTTTCTCATGATGAGAAGGTGTGTCGCGATCAATAACCACGCACCTATGTCCAAGGTCAATGCCACAGTTGAAGGTCAAAGGTCAAACCTATTGAAATTTCCTTCCGCTCTATATCTTCTACACCGATGCATGGATTATCAAATTCCTTGGCACAAATGTTTCTCAGGATGAGAAGGTGTGTCGCGATCATTAACCACGCACCTACGTCCCAGGTCAAGGTCACAGTTGATGGTCAAAGGTCAAACCTATTGAAATTCCCTTCCGCTCTATATCTTCTACACCGATGCATGGATTATCAAATTGCTTGGCACAAATGTTTCTCATGATGAGAAGGTGTGTCGCGATCAATAACCACGCACCTACGTCCGCGGTCAAGGTCACAGTTGAAGGTCAAAGGTTAAACCTATTGAAATTCCCTTCCGCTCTATATCTTCTACACCGATGCATGGATTATCAAATGCCTTGGCACAAATGTTTCTCAGGATGAGAAGGTGTGTCGCGATCAATAACCACGCACCTACGTCCAAGGTCAAGGTCACAGTTGAAGGTCAAAGGTCAAACCTAGTGCAGGCGGCAGACAGATAAACTGCATAGTTTGTGTACACAACTCCTCTGAAACCGTTCAATGGATTGATCTGAAACTATACACACTTTTTATGCCGAACAAATATTTATTTTACAAAAATATCATCCTTTTAACTTAGCCATTTTTTCTATTTTTATACGACCGTTTTTAAAAAACGGTACGTATTATGTTTTACCGCACGGCGAGCGGGCGGGCGGCTGAAGAAAAAGCGCATAGTTCGTGTACACAACTCCTCAGAAACCGTTCAGTCGATCGATCTGAAACTATACACACGTCTTCTACACATATTGAAGATGTGCACCTTGGTGTTTTTATGCCGAACAAATGTTTTATAACAACAATATCGCCTTTTTAACTTAGCCATTTTTTCTTCATTTTTCTATACATTTCTAAATACGGTACAGAGTTTGTGTACACAACTCCTCCGAAACCGTTCAGTAGATCGTTCTGAAACTATACACACGTCTTCTAGACATATTGAAGATGTGCACCTTGGTGTTTGTATGCCGAAAACATATGTTTTAACAAAAATATCACCTTTTTAACTTAGCCATTTTTTCTACATTATTGTATCCAATTCCCTATCATTTCTACTTTACACTCTACTTTTCTATCTCTGCCTAATTAGTATACATGTTTAGCACAACGAGATGAAGAAATAATGCTATAGACCTTCAAATTCTTAATGTTTCTTGCCTTGGTGACAGCTTCACATTTCTACATCTTCGCTGTCTGGCCCATATTCGACGGGCGTATTTTTTGACTTGCGGCACTCTTGTTATTAAATTGATTCATTGCGTTCTTGACAAACTCGGCACAGAGTTTTTAATCAAAATCATATTAATCCATTACTCGTGTAAGATCCTCTATAACTGATGAATGAATTTGCAAATGTTTTCAGATTATCTCATTTTCATTGACCACGTACGCAGGTAAAAGGTCAATGTCACACATCTCAAAGGCCAGCATTAAATAATGATCATGAAATTTTTATTCAAACCTATGAAACTCTTCTAATGTTAAGCTATTTGTAAGTCCAACTCTTTGTGGGGGTATTATGATCACTCCTGTGATAGTTCTAGTTTGATTTAAGGTTAAAGTTTGTAAAGGTGCATGCCCACTCAGTAGGCACAAACTGTTCTTTATAGCAATTAAATAAGTGTATAATTGTGTCACTATTCCATCAGTTCTAAAAATTACGTGTGCCCGCTATCCATATATAATCATTTAGTAATATTTATTTTACTGATAATGACTAGCGGTGGTATCAAGCTATTTTCATATTCAAATGAGGCATGATATTTTTTAATTAGTTATGCTAATTAAAGGTACATACCCACTCAGTAGGCACAACAATTAAAGTTATGTGTATTCTCAGTTATTTGTAGGAATTAAATAAGTGTATAATTTTGTCACTATTCCACCAGTTCTAAACATTACGAGTGCCCGTTATATGGATATAATCATTTAGTAATGTTTATTTCACTGATAGGCAAATGGGGCATGATATTTTTTAATTACTTATACTAATTAAATGTGATACCCTGAAAAAATACTGTTTTCGACAGATTATAAAGTATGATCATTGCACATCAAAAAATAAATAGTAATGTCTTGGTAACATTTTAAGGAAACACGGTTATCGCCCCTGATAGCAGTGTGGAAATTTACGTCTGATATAAAATGTATAATAATGCCAATAAATATGTGTATTAATGGTGAATTAATGTTTATTTTGCCCGAAAATGTCTCAGATGATGTCTCCGATATAAAGAACATGTTGTGCCTACTCAGTGGGCATGTACCTTTAAGAACACTATATCTCTGAAACCGCTTCACCAATTCACTCGAAACTTCACATACTGTGTATTTGTCACCCACATTTTCATTATTATTTATATGTGCCCAATGTCACGGTCAAATTACTTTGAAATTTCCCTTAAATTTGTTGGGCCCGCTTGCAGGCAGAGCGATATAGTTGGCACATTGGTGTGCATTCAGGATAAAGTTTTGGTTAAAGTGTTTTTTAGTTAACGTTTTTGGGTATACTATCAAAGCCTCGGCGGGTGCGGCATGTTTTTACGTCAACGGGCTAAAGCTTTGTTGCTATAAAAAAATTGTTTGTACTATCAAATGCCTCGGCGGGCATGACATGCAGGCCATGGCCATCTAGTTATTATGGCATGCGATTTGATCAGTCGGCCATCGCACCATGACTAGTTTAGCACTTGATCAGTCGGCCATCGCACCAGGACTAGTTTAGCACTTGATCAGTAGGCCATCGCACCAGGACTAATTTAGAACTGGATCAGTCGGCCATCGCACCAGGACTAGTTTAGCACTTGATCAGTCGGCCATCGCTCCAGGAATAGTTTAGAACTTGATCAGTCGACCATCTCACCAGGACTAGTATAGCACTTGATCAGTCGGCCATCGCACCAGGACTAGTTTAGAACTTGATCAGTCGACCATCGCACCAGGACTAGTATAGCACTTGATCAGTCGGCCATCGCACCGGGACTAGTTTAGCCCTTGATCAGTCGGCCATCGCACCAGGACAAGTATAGCACTCGATCAGTCGGCCATCGCACCAGGACTAGTTTAGAACTTGATCAGTCGGCCATCGCTCCAGGTCTAGTTTAGAACTTGATCAGTTGGCCAGGACTAGTGAAGCCCTTGATCAGTCGGACATCGCACCAGGACTAGTATAGAACTTGATAATTCGGCCATCGCACCAGGACTAGTTTAGCCCTTGATCAGTCGGTCATCGCACCAGGACTAGTAGAGCACTTGATCAGTCTGCCATCGCACCATAACTAGTATAGCGCTTGATTAGTCGTCCATCGCACCATGACCAGTATAGTACTTGATCAGTTTGCCATCTCACCATGCCCAGTATAGCAAGTGATCAGTCGGCCATGCCGAGTATAGCACTTGATCAGTCGGCCATCGCACCAGGACTAGTAGAGCACTTGATCAGTCTGCCATCGCACCATAACTAGTATAGCGCTTGATCAGTCGCCCATTGCACCATGCCCAGTATAGCACTTGATCAGTTGGCCATCTCACCATGCCTAGTATAGCACGTGATCAGTCGGCCATGCCGAGTATAGCACTTGATCAGTCGGCCATCGCACCAGGACTAGTTTAGAACTTGATCAGTCGACCATCGCACCAGGAGTAGTTTAGCCCTTGATCAGTCGGCCATCGCACCGAGACTAGTTTAGCCCTTGATCAGTCGGCCATCGCACCAGGACTAGTATAGCACTCGATCAGTCGGCCATCGCACCATGACTAGTTTATAACTTGATCAGTCGGCCATCGCACCACGACTAGTTTAGAACTTGATCAGTCGGCCATCGCACACCAAACTAGTTATAGCACTTGATCAGTCGGCCATCGCACCAGGACTAGTTTAGCACTTGATCAGTCGGCCACGTCATCCTGCGTTACAGACAGAAGTGATGGTCGGGGGGGGGGGGGGTGTAGTGTAGTCATAGGCAACAACTGGTGGTGGTGGTGATACACATTGTTCCCACTGTGGGATATAGACCGGAACTTTTAGGACGCCAAATGTAGATGGCTGGTGTGTGTGGGGGATCATTGTTTTGTGTCCCAGGCGGTGGTGCGGAGTACAATGATGAATTACTGATGAATTACTGTATTGAACACACATGTATATGCACTGTGATATCGTATTTCACAATCCTCAGTTTTAAATTGTTTCTGTATCGTAAAACTGAAAATTTATTCATTTTGAAAAACTTAAAATTGTGGCAGATGATCGAAATGAACACCGGATGTTTACATGCGAAATGAACCGGTGCATCGGTATATTTTAACCGCACGATAACCCCACTGTATATTCATACCATATCCGTACGGATATATCGTATATACGAACGGATATCGTATGTTTGTATAATATTCGTATAGTACGTTTGTATAATGTAAGCAAACTGTACTATACGATGATACGGTACAAACATACCAATATTATGTGATCATACGATATGCTCATTAAATATACCAATACTATACGATTACGATATGTATACGATATTAGTATATACAAATAGGTAAGGAGCAGAAAAGCGCTACTGTATGTGTATATATACGCGTAACGCTAAGTTTTTACCGCAAATAGCGGTATCGCGAAAGAATGACCGCAAAAAACGGGACCGCGATTGGACCGCAATTAGACTGCAATTTCAGAGGGGACGAAGTGCAATTCAAGGACCGCTGGATTGCAATTCTTGGTAAGAGAATCGCAGGCGGGAGTGTAGCTATTGTCCATTAACATTCAGTGTGACCATTTATAGATGTATATACAAGTTTCACCTAACCATGATGGCCGTTATGTATGAGCTAAATGCGAAGGAGCGCAAGCGACCACAGCATTTTGTATGAACAATAACCTACTTATAGTTCACCAAGTGTACAATGTAATATCCCATCCGAATATTGATTTTCATTTTCTGTCGAACATTTAATCATTAAATCTGGTAATATGTAACTTATTGGGTTAAACGTTGCATTACGTGAAATACGTGGAGCACAATGCTGTCCAACGATTGGCTTAGACAGTAGGGCGAATTATAAAGCGAGTTTCCATTAATTTGTGGTGTGACGATTTAGACGCATACTTATACTGAGACAAGTCAATAAAGTTTCACCTAACCATGTATATTTCAGTGTGACGATTTAGACGTATAGTATAGACAAGACAATACAAGAAAGATCCTGCCTACTATGTTGGCCGTTATAGCGAGTGTGCTGGCCGTTCTACTGGTGTGGACGCTGTTCAGGGTGAACCGATACTACAAGCGATGGGAGCCGGTGTTGGCCTCCATCCCCCACCTCACACCCAACCACTGGTTTTGGGGCGGCTTGGCCAAGGTAAGAATTAATCACGTGATATGGACATATATTTTCATGGCGGCTCATTTGTCGTCCTTGTCAGAGTTGTCTCAATAATTAATTGGCTCTGACCAAACGACTGTATGGTATAAGAGAGACAACTCTGACAAGGACGACCCGTTTAAGAAAGTACACAGTTGTCTAACTTGGCTCTGTATTCTATAGGTGGTCCGCACTTTTTGTTTATTCAGTTCATACACAAATTCGAGGGGTGTGGGACTGTAGATGGAGTGAATGGGGCACTATGTAGGTTGGTGATATCATTTTAACTCCCTATATACTACTCAAACTTCATACACTTCCTTATCATCATCCATATTGTCATTCCATGCCACACTGATGCGGCTTTCATGTCCAAGGTCAATGTCAAATTACTTAGAAATGTGCGTTAATTTTTTTTAATATTTGTGTTAACGTTTTTATTTGTCGGTGCAGACGCCCTGCTCACTTTCTCTAGTTATGCAACCATTCATTTCATTATAGCAATGAACGGCCTTTTTGTGGAATTTATCGGGGTATAAACTTGGAAAAGTCGCGGGAATACTGGACGAAGGCCGGAAGGCCTCGTCCAGTATTCCCGCGACTTTTCCAAGTTTATATCCCCGATAAATTCCACAAAAAGGCCATTCATTCCTTATAATTCCAGCATTTAAAATAAATTCATCAAGAAAATGTGTTTATTTTCCGTTTTCTTAAGAATCATTTTAACTGCGCCTCACGGTTACGGAAAGTAGTTCGGCGTGGGAGTTTACTGGGATATACATTTTGGACAGAGACTTGCTACGGGCCAATCAAATGTTAGGGAATTGTGTAAATATTTTTGTGCTGGAACTATATGCTTGTATTTACACAGATCATCGTAGGACAGTGTTCATAAAAGGGAAAAACAGTATTTTCATCGAATGATACACATGTTATACTAGTTTATATCACTAGCGAATCATATTTAGACCACGTTGAGTCAAGATAGAGTAACATGTACAGTGAAACCTGTCTAAACCGGACACCCTGTGAGGTTCCCAGGGTGTCCGGTTTAGAGATGTTCCACTGTAAATCAGGCATATGACCATTCTGGGACATTCTTATGTCTTTTGCAATCATGAACATGCATTATTATCTGAGATGTGTTATCAAGAAACCTCTGAAAAAGAGATGAAACATATTATATTGGTGCCCGGTTTAGAGAGGTTCCACTGTAAAATACGGGAAGCAATCAATGTCGTCTGATTTGTTTTCTCTTTTTTTCCCGTCTTTTCACATGAGTTGGTAACACGTTATAACCAGTTTCAATAGTCTCGTGGGTCTAAAGTACTGATAAACAATATTTGTTTCGTTAACAATGGAAACTCAAAACTAACCAGCACACGACAATATCTAATTCACCAGTATGATGGTTAATAAGGACTGTTGATGTAACGAAGTACACACATACCTCTGGCAATTACAGCCTGCTGATAACATAAGTTCAAAATAACTATATAAAGTTTATACTTTATCATTGACCAAACATACATAATGTGCTTGTACACACTGCACATTGTATGTTAGGTATAACTAGTTCAAGAATGACAAATACGTGTTCATCGAATGCTGAGAGACTAAAAAAACTTCAGAAGATGAAAGTAGTCGTCGCTGTTATGTTTATGCCCTGTAGCCTATTTCACCAACATTGCAAAGTATACTTTTCTAGCAAATTATACTTTGAGGGAGTAATCATTTATTTTTCCCGAAATTTATTATTTCATATAACTAACGACTGCATTTATTTGATGATTAAAAGTATGCAGAATTATTATACTGAATGTATTACATTATCACAGCCAAAATGGCTGTGATACAATGTAATGTAATACATTCAGTATAATAACAAATAATAAATTTATCCTAAAATTGAAAAGTTCTCCCTCAAAGTATATACTTCGCAATGTTGATGAAATATGCTACAGGTCTCGATAGAGCCGGGATGTGTATATTGCTTTGTCTGTATGTCCGTCAGTTTTTCTGTCCGTGAGACCAGTTAAGAAGTTTGCGGGAGTTTCTCCAATCTGCCACCGGGAGCTGTGTGTGCCGACAGGTCACATTTTCGTGTTAGATGCTGAAATGTCACAGGTCAATGCTGGTCTAAACTTCGCACGACTAAATGTTCGTAAGTGCACAACTATGATAGTCTGTAAATTTCACATTAACATCGTTTTCTTGTAAACAATTATTGGATCTGTATGTATTGAGCATAGTCTGCATATGTTAAATAAATGTAAATCTATAAATTTCCAGACGATTCTAAATTTGCTTTTACGAGTATTTTAGTCGTACGAAGTTTAGTGAAATGCACCCCTGATGTTCAATGCTCATATACACAAGTTATTGAAGAACGGTTCAAAGTTCGGTGTTTTATGGGTTATTTCGATATATCTGGTGGTTTGTGTGCATTGTTACCAATATACAATTTACCTCACCTCCCGCGAGTTACACGTATGTATACGTACGGTAATTTCCTTTGACAGTATGCGAATGTTCGGAACGGTGAATGTGTACATAATTGACGATTTCCGTCGGGTGTAATAATTGAGCATTAGTAGTTATCTAAATTACCCAAAACGAACGAAATCCACTCAAATCTGCCCAAAATCCACCAAAATAGTGAAAATACCCATACACCAACACACTGACCATCTGTTCAAACACCTGTGCTCATATATGGTTACGAATAAGTGGAAATGTGTTCGTTGACACATGTTTGAGGCTTATTGATAATCCTACGAGTGGGATGAAACCGGGGCACCCGTAGAAAACCCTCTTGTCTGATCTGGCGATCAACATAGATGCACCACATCACGTGCATACACTTTTTGGGCATGTTTTCCAAATTCGTAATCATCCTCGGCCAATCAAACTCTCCTGATTTCGCGCATGAGAATTGACTACATACTCATGACGTTCGGCTGAACCATTTGGACGCGAAAACCAGATATAGCGTAGTTTGCAAACAGTGCAGATCGTAACGAGCCGGCCTCATCAGGATCTGCACTTTTTTCAATTTATGTTATATTGTTTAGAGCAAAAACACCCCCTTTTCATAAATGGACTAATCTGAAAATCATTTTGTGACGATTGGATTGGTAGGACAATTATCATAACAAAGTCCATTTCAGTTACTTAGGGTTGAAAGGGTTAAACACTATCGGTATGTATTTCGTTAGTTACAAATATCAATATTTATATATTTAAATCCAAAGAAGATGGCGTTCGAAAACAAACCATGTACATGTATGCGAATTCGTCTCCAATGGCACGAACACTGGGCCTTATTTTCTAATTGCTATAAAACAACACAGGCGGCAAACCTGGAAGATTTTATGAAGATATGCCAGAGCTACGTACACGAGCACAGTCCGAGATGGTTCTACTACTGGGTACTGTGCCTGTACCCCGTGCCCACGTTCACTCACCCGGAACCGCTCAAAAAACTTCTCCAGGCCTCGGATATTCCGAAGAATCACGGGACCGGCGGACCTTACCGAATGATTCTTCCGTGGATAGGTAATAGAGAGCTTCTTGTCCGGAAGTATTTCATTCCATGTAACTACAGTGAAAACTTTGTAAACCGGACACCCTGGGAGGTCCCCAGGGTGTCCGGCTTAGAGAGATTTCACTATAATTGCTGCACAAAAATATTTACACAATTCCCTAACATTTGATTGGCCCGTAACAAGTCTCTGTCCAAAATTTATATCCCAGTAAACTCCCACGCCGAACTACTTTCCGTTACCGTGAGGCGCAGCTAAAATCATTCTTAAGAAACACATTTTCTTGATGAATTTATTTCAAATGCTGGAATTATAAGGAATGAATGGCCTTTTTGTTGAATTTATCGGGGATATAAACTTGGAAAAGTCGCGGGAATACTGGACGAAGGCCTTCCGGCCTTCGTCCAGTATTCCCGCGACTTTTCCAAGTTTATACCCCGATAAATTCCACAAAAAAGGCCATTCATTCCTATAGTAAATCAGGTGATCATATAAAATTTGTTGTCTTGGTGTCCGGTTTAGAGATTTTCCATTGTATTTTTGCAACAGAAAAGTGTCTGCTCTATATATCCACTCATACGTCATTTCCGGTGAGAGTGTTCGTTGCGAGCCGTATAAACAGGATTTACACGGTTATATTTCGTTTGACCCCGCAAACTCAAATTGTTTTCACTCCATTCACCCATACACTAGCGACAACACGATTACACACTTATTGTATTGCCACAGCAATTAACTTATGTAACATTTTCATCATTTTTAATTGTGATGTCCGCCGTTTGTAGACTGACAAAAATGGGCATCTAACAGGTGAGAGAATACTAAATGGTGAGAAATCGCCGAGGGGTTATGCACAAATAGTCCGGTATAAAAAGATGTAAACAGAGTTTCCGTGTCCAAAAATGTAAAAAATATTGGAGGACATGACGAGTTCGGATATTTCTTTCTTAGGAGTAAGTGAACCTATTGTTTAATTCATGCAGAATCAGTACAGACCGGCGGCAGGTCATGTACGAGTAGGTCTCACAGCATCCATACGAATAGTGAATGTAGGAGAGACTGGCCTTATTGGATGGCATTCTGTTAAATTATATAGTAAAACTATTTGGTGTGTTCTAACCTAACAAATGCAATAACTCCGCCTTTGCAATTTAGTATGAATGTGTTTCTGGTAGTCGTGCTTGGCGATTATTATGCCATGTCATTTGATTATTAAGCCTTTGTATGCGTAATCCTGTCATATCGCATAATTTAGGCCGTACACAGTTCTTTCTCTGTTAAGCAAGGATGGGGGTAGGGGTAGAACACATGACTTCCAATCTGGAGGTTACTGGTTCAAACCTTACCTAGGGCATCAAAACTACTTTCATAGTATTTCCATTCCACTGGTCTGTCGGAAAACTGTGGTCCCGTCTCTATATGACCTTAGCTGTTGGTGGGACGTTAAATGTATGCTAAAACTTCCTCAACCCTTTGCAGACTGCAAAGGGTTAACGATAGTTTTAACATTCATTTACATTTGCAAGACCTTGTTTGTGTTTACCGGATACGTTGGTAGGTTTTTGCCATCCGGGTGGACGCTTAACAGATAAAAATAATGGCATGGCCTTATAACATACTGTTATTACGGTTCATGCATATGCCATTAAAACGACAGGGTTTACACATTTGTCTTCCTTTACTCCTTGCCTAGGCGATGGTTTGTTGGTAAGCAACGGCCGGAAATGGGAGCGGAACCGTCGTCTGCTGACTCCCGCCTTCCACTTTGACATCCTCAAGCCGTACGTGCCCATATTTCACGACGTGGCGGATATATTCACGGTACATAAATCCTCCCTACATTGTTCGCCTATACCCTAACAATACTATTTTCCAGTTACACCCATATCTGTTCAAATCGGTTTGGATACTGGATACACATATCAAAACTTAAATTTCATTTTTTTGCTACGCCAATCCGAAACCAAGTGCCTAAAACGTCACATTTTTCATATTGTGCCCTAGTACTAATTGTTTAGCTGTCAAGCGTGTCTAATACAGGACAAGATAGCGGATTTATGTAAGGGTGGGAGGAGTGTGGACATCTACCCCCATGTGAGCAAGGCCACATTGGACACGATGCTGCGGTGTGCACTGTCATATAAGGACAGAGGCGTGCAGGAAGGGTAAGTTTGTTCTACATATGAGACAGACCATGTGATGTAGCTAATATGATGTGCGATTTGTAATGAAAACATTTACAGAAACTTTGTTATTTTCTGTAAATGACGTCAACAGTTTACGACATTTTCAGTGCAAATGCGGAATTCTATTCCACATTTGCTCTGAAAATACCGTCAACTGATGGCGTTATTTACGGAAAAGATCGTAAAGTTTGTGAACATTGTTCAGGAGGTATTGCGTATCTTCTTCGGTACAACATCACATGGTTTGTCTTAATTACCATTGCGTGTAAAAAAAGACTTTCGTGCTTGCTAGAGTTCTTTAATATCAGGCTTATCAGGCAAGGCTAGGATGCGCGTACGTACCGTTTCGTACCGGATTTCATATCATGTCCGAGCTGAGCTTGATAAACATAATATCAGGAGACAATAGCCTGGCATGCAATGTATCGACACTATCCCCATTCAGTTGTATGTCAGGCATCCGCCATTTAATTTAAACAAAGTAAAAACACCGACGGTCTAATTCTCACCTATCTGAATTCAATTTTCGAAGATGGGAGATTCGTTGTCCCTAAGAGCCGGCATAACCAGAGAGGAAATAAATAACGAGGCAAACCTAGTGAACTGCCCAACACCTGGGAAGAACTCCATACATCAGCCTCAGAATGCTTTATTGCGACATTTGTCTATGCTCCCAGGAAAACAATAGATGGCGGCATATGCCCCAGAGCTAATCAATGTCACTACGATCATGTGGCCCGTTTCACAAAACTTCGCAAAACCAAGAAGTTCATAAGTGAACCATCAAAATTGACACCAACATTGGCATTACTAGCCGACTTTTTGAAAGTTTTGGTGAAATTCTTCAGACTTGATGGACTCTATATGTAGTTGGAAAAATGAAGCATTAATGTATCACATTACTTTATGAAGTACATTTATAGATATCCTCGTACGAACATGTTTATCGTACGAAGTTTAATGAAACGGGCCATATGCCCATTTTATTAAACTTGGTAAGACTAAGAAGTTCGTAAGTGCAACTTTATTTTAGAAGAACATGTACACCGCTGTTGGAAGATCGTTAGTGGATGTGTTTACATTTAAAGGTACATTACCACTCAGTAGGCACAACATGTTCTTTATAGGAATTAAGTAAGTGTATAACTGTGTCACTATTCCACCCGTTCTAAAAGTTACAAGTGCCTGCTATACAGATATAATCATTTAGTAACATTTATTTTACTGATAGAGACGCGCGGTGTTATCGGCTATTTTCATATGCAAATAAGGCATGATATTTTTATGCCACCGGGTTTCGAAGAAACGTGTGGCATATAGTGTTTGGACCGTACGTCTGTCCGTCTGTCCGTCCGTCCGTCACACTTTTCGGTTAACCACTTTGTCACAGTTTCTCAAATATGCTGCAGGTGGCATCCGCGTTCGACAGACGCATTTCTTGTTTAATTATTTATTAAATGAAACGCCTGAAAATTAATGTTTTGTACAGATTATAAAGTACATGTATGTTCATTGCACATAACACAATAAATACAGAGAACAAACATTAATGTCCGTTAACATTTTAAGGAAACGCGGTTATCGTCCCTGGTATCAGTGTGGAAATTTACGTCTGATTTAAAATGTATAATAATACCAATCAGTACGTGGGGTAATGGTGAATTAATATGTGTTTTGCCAGAAAATGTCTGAGATAGTGTCTCTGATATAAAGAACAGTTCGTGCCTACTGAGTGGGAATGTACCTTTAACCATGTGTGTATATCGATGCAAAATGGTAGCGTTAGTTAACCATGGTAATGTGGGAAATAAATTGGAACAAATATTCATACAAACATTGTCGAATCGGGCCACGGGGTATATATGTTGGTTACATTGTTCTCGTGAATTCGTGTACAAACAGAGCTGGGTAGAATTTGGTTTGTTGTATTTCAGTGACCAGCATCCATACGTCCGTGCGACACAGCAGCTGACGCGACTGGTTGTTAAACGGTTAATGTAAGTCTAAGCACAGGAGATATGGGGCTTATGGCTTTTGCGACAAATGTAGATCTAGATTATCATGTGCATCCGCACAGTCTGATCAGGATCTGTATTGTTCGCCATTCTATCAACAAAACAACTACCATGCTTAGAACAAGCAATATAGATCATTATCAGGCTATGGTAGTGTGTTATTTGATCAGATACTACACTGGTCACAAATGTCAAAAGCTCCGTTTATCCAGCTACAGCCATATATACGAGCCATATATGGCGGCTGGTATATAGCATGTTCCGACATTAAATTTGTAAAATGCGTACAATTTAACTCTTTCAACAATACTACAGACTCATCATGTGAGAACAGTGTATATCCATTGTAGAGACGAGCCGTCTCATCGGCATCTGCAGCATTCGTCAGTCTTATTGAGTTCTAATCGAAATCAACACTTTCTGATTATGGAATTCTCAAAAGAATTGCAAGGCAAAATCAATGTTGGATATTTAGCATGCTTTATGGTGAAAGGATTAAAGCTAGAGTCTCACATACCAGGTTATAATATAGGGCTTCATCTTTCTTCGTCCATTTTTTAGATATAACATTGTTCGGGCAAAATACAGTAATTCATTCACCATACCCGGCGTATTAATTGGCATTATTATGCTTTTTATATCAAACGTGTTTCTTTAAACTGTTAACGGAAATTACTATTTCTTGTCTGCATTGTTGTAACAATGGGGCGTATATATATTCTCCTTGTACGGGCGGGCGGGAATAGCCTTCCCACGCAATAACTAGAGTTCTACCTGACGGATCGTAACCAAATTCGGTATACATGTACATGTGTATTACGGCAAGACGAAGAAGTCTATTGATTTTCAAATATTTCCGATGACTTATCTCCCCTTGGCGGCTATATTTAATTATCGCCCTCTGTATCCTTGTCCACGCAATAACTCAAGTGCTACTTCACCGATCGTAACCAAATTCGGTATACATCTTTAAAACGGCAAGGCGAAGAAGCCTATATATTTTGAAAATGTTCAGAATGGGCGGCCATTTCTTATTTTTGGACTTTGTATCTTTTCCCACGCAATAACTCAAGTTATACTTGCCTGATCGTATGCAAATTCAGTATAGTATTACATGTTTATATGTTTATAACGTCAAGATGAAGAACCCTATTCGTTTTCAATGAGTTATAGATGATTTATATCTGTATAGCGGGCACTTGTATTGTTTAAAACTGGTGGAATAGTTACACAATTATACACTTATTTAATTCCTATAAAGAACAGTTATGCCTCCCAGATGGGACCCCAACTTTAAGGCGAAATGGCAATGGATGCAGTGAGTTACGGAGCCCCGCAGAACGTAGAATTCTTTTTTTTATTAATTAGTTCCCACGAAATAACAATTCGTTCCCTCAATTTAACAATTCGTTCCAACGAATTAACAATTCGTCCCACGAATTGACAATTCGTTGGAACGAATTGTTAAATTAAGGGAAACAAATTATTTATTCATGGGAACGAATTGCTATATCGTGGGAACGAATTGTTAATTTGAGGGAACTTATTGTTAAATTGAGGGAACAAATTATTATTTCGTGGGAACGAATTGTTATATCGTGGGAACGAATTGTTAATTCGAGGGAACGAATTGTTAAATTGAGGGAACGAATTGTTAAATTGAGGGAACAAATTATTATTTCGTGGGAACGAATTAATAAAATATATTTCATGTCCCCTGCTGGTCCCCGTAGTGAGTCACCCTATGTATAAGATAGTTGGCATTGGTGAATGATCACGTGACGCATACTTGGAGCCTTTAATAATACATGTCCAAGTTTCTACTTAGACCTGTAGCCAATTTCACCAAAATGGCTAAGCATACTTATTTAACTAAGCATACTTTGAGGGAGTAATCATTTATATGTATTTCCCGAAATGCATTATTTCATATAGAACTAACGCCTGCATATAATTGATGATTAAAAGAATGCAGCATTATTATACTCAATTTATTACATTATCACAGCCAAAATGGCTGTGATAATGTAATAAATTTAGTATAATAAAAAATAATAAATTTATCCTTAGATTGAAAATTTCTCTTATTTAGCAAGATAAGTATACTTAGCAATTTCGGTGAAATAGGCTAATGATACTCAATGACGGGAAATACAAGGTTTTCTATTGCATGTATCTTCAGTGCCTGTATTGAGTGGTACAGTCATGTAATCTAGCACGTAGCTGCTCGTCATCCGCTCCTTCTATCACCATGTAGTACTTGCCAAATAGTTATGGGACGTCAAGCTTCACTGTGTAAAATGAAATAAACCTTGTCACTGCATAATGATAAGGCATAATAATATTGAAACAAAATTCAATCCCAGAATCGGTGTAACTCTGATGCCCCCCCCCCCCCCCCCCCCCCCTCTCTCTCTCTCTATCTCTCTCTCTCTCTCTTTTCTTGTTCGCTCTTTCGATATCTCACCAAAACGCAGGGTTATGTTATGTCACATACAATGTACATGTATTTATGAGAACCGACCTGCAAGTCCACCATACACATAGGTTCGGGTGAGATGAGATATGTGGGTCTTAGATATTAAGAAATATAAACTATGCACATTCAGGTTTCTGACGTATCGATGTCAGCTGTGTACAAATAATTGCACTGTCCATCCCTACCATTTTGTTCTACATTTTGGAGCTACAATGTGCTCAGTTAGCCTACTATTATGCATTGTAGGAATCCACTGCTGTATAACGACTTTATCTACAGTCTAACGCCCGATTATCGCCGCTTCAAGAAGGAATGCGATTTTGCGCATGAATTCTCCAGTAACATCATACAGACACGAAAACGCGAACTGGTATGTACATGTACACACTCACATAGAACTGGTATGTACATGTACACACTCACATAGAACTGGTATGTACATGTACACACTCACATAGAACTGGTATGTACATGTACACACTCACATATAACTGGTATGTACATGTACACACTCACATATAACTGGTATGTACATGTACACACTCACATACACATAGAACTGGTATGTACATGTACACACTCACATAGAACTGGTATGTACATGTACACACTCTGACATATAGAACAGGGGCGCACTTCACTAATCTTCGTACGACTAAAATGTTTGTAAGACTTAATGCAAACTTATGCTGGTATGTACATTTCACATTAACAATGTTTTCTTGTAAACACTTATTAGATATAAATTTATTGAGCATAGGCTGCGATTGCAGCCTATGCTCAATAAATGTAAATCCATTAATTAAAATTTCCAGATGATCCTAAATTTGCACTTACGAATATCTTAGTTGTACGAAACGGGCCCCTCGCTTCGCACAGTGTACGTGGCGTCCCACACACTAATATTTTACATTTTTTATTATTCATGCGGTTTTCCGAAGACAAGTGTTTTCAGAAAGTAAAATGTGTTTACAAGATTCAGAAACAGTCATCAAACAAGTAAAAAATCGAGGTATGCGAATCAAGGTACACTTACTTCACGACTAAGAATTTCGTAAGTGCAAAATTGAAATCCACAATAACATTAATTCTGACAGCCCGTTTTGGAAAATCATTCGTGGATGTGCTGCAAAAATATTAACGTGTAGGTACAAACTGGTAGCATTAGAGAAAGACGTTAATGTGGGAAGCAAAATGGTGGAAGAAATCATACGAACAGTTTTATCGTACAAAGTTTAGTGAAACGGACCCCAGACACACAAACATTGCCCATTCAGACACTAGCATGCACTCTTGTAGTTGTGACTGAATAAATTGGGCTTATTGCTTGCGACTAGTGCAGATCCAGATCAGCACGTGCATCCGCACAGTCTGATCAGAATCTACACTGTTCGCCATTCCATCAATAAAACACTCGTCATGCTTCTAACAAGCAATATATGTCGTTATCAGGCTACATCAGTGTGCTATTTCACCACAGGCTACATTGGTCACAAAAGCCTCATTATACCCCCCGCAACGAGTTGTGAGGGGGGGGGGGGTATACTGGAGTCAGGTTGTCCGTCCGTCCGTCCGTCCGTCCGTCCGCCGGCGTCCGTCCGTCTGGGCACACATTAGGGTACTTATGGGGTAGGGGGCGTGGCCTAAGACAATAGAAGACAAGGGAACTTATTCCGTACCCCGTAAACCTATTGTGTCTTACGGGGACGGGGTATTTCCTTTGATATTTTATATAGCAAGTACCCCCTAAGGTCCGAAATGTAAGTTCGTCCGTCCGTCCGTCCGTCCGTCCGTAAACTTAACATCAGAGAAATATTGTTATAACTTCTATTTCCTTCATCTAAAATGCTTAATATTTCACACATGCATTCCTGTAAGGCTCTACTACCATGCTGTGCCAAATCCACGACCGTCCAACCCCCGCTGATCCCAAGGTCAAGGTCAAATACTTAGTCTCTTTACAAAACTTAACATCAGAGAAATATTGTTATAACTTCTATTTCCTTCATCTAAAATGCTTAATATTTCACTCATGCATTCCTGTAAGGCTCTACTACCATGCTGTGCCAAATCCACGACCGTCCAACCCCCGTGCTCGACGGTACCAGCCTGTCATGTCAATAAATACTTAGTCTCTTTACAGATCTTAAAATCAGAGAAATCGGTTATATGTTCTATTTTCTTGCTCGGATCTGCTTCACATTCACGTTCGTGCCGCCCCCGCTATGCCCAGAGTCAAGGTCACAAGCCCACACACTTGGAAAATTTTACATATTTAGGGGTGCCTGGGCCCACGCGGGGGGATTGTCGATGCTTACTGACCAATCTAGTTTCTCCAGTCACCGCCATAAATAAGTTTACCCAAAAGTTTTGCATTGCGCAGGGCAAAGACTCTCACTGCGCAAACATAAACAATATAATAGAATAATGATGTCTCGGACGAGATTCTACTTTTCATTGGGATTAGTTCATGGGTCTCATTGTGGTACATGTACCTTGTTCTCTATTTTCTCTCAAATGGTTAATGCAATTCTGAAAATGGGCGTCTGTGTAATGTTGTTCTTTAGTTCCTTCTTGCATGGGTTCATATGTCTGCTTTTGGTAGTTATGCCACCTATGCGATAACAATGGGACATATTGCGCTGCTCTTGAGGTTCCGTCCGTACGTGCGTCCGTCCGTATACATTTATGTCTAAAAGTCAAAAAGTTTGTTAGAGTTTCTCCAGTTAGAGTCCGGTATGTCAGTGGGGCAGATCCATGTTTTACAACCATAATGTGTAGTTATACCTCCCGCCCCCCGCAACGAGTTGTGGTGGTATACTGGAGTCAGGTTGTACGTCCGTCCGTCCGTCCGTCCGTCCGTCCGTCCGTCACTAAACTTAACATCAGAGAAATATTGTTATAACTTCTATTTCCTTCATCTAAAATGCTTAATATTTCACTCATGCATTCCTGTAAGGCTCTACTACCATGATGTGCCAAATCCACGACCGTCCAACCCCGGCTAATCCCAAGGTCAAGGTCAAATACTTAGTCTCTATACAAAACTTAACATCAGAGAAATATTGTTATAACTTCTATTTCCTTCATCTAAAATGCTTAATATTTCACACATGCATTCCTGTAAGGCTCTACTACCATGCTGTGCCAAATCCACGACCGTACAACCCCCGCTGATCCCAAGGTCAAGGTCAAATACATGGTCTCTTTACAAAACTTAACATCAGAGAAATATGTTATAACTTCATCTAAAATTCTTAATATTTCATGCATGCATTCCTCTAAGGCTCTACTATCATGCTGTGACATATCCCCACTGATCCCAATGTCAAGATCACATACTTAGTCTCTTTACAAAACTTAAAATCAGAGAAATCGGTTATATGTTCTATTTTCTTACTCGGATCTGCTTCACATTCACGTTCGTGCCGCCCCCGCTAAGCCCAGAGTCAAGGTCACAAGCCCACACACTTGGAAAATTTTACATATTTAGGGGTGCCTGGGCCCACGCGGGGGGTATTCCGTAAGCCTCGCTTACTGACCAATCTAGTTTCTCCAGTCACCGCCATAAATAAGTTTACCCAAAAGTTTTGCATTGCGCAGGGCAAAGACTCTCACTGCGCAAACATAAACAATATAATAGAATAATGATGTCTCGGGCGAGATTCTACTTTTCATTGGGATTAGTTCATGGGTCTCATTGTGGTACATGTACCTTGTTCTCTATTTTCTCTCGAATGGTTAATGCAATTCTGAAAATGGGCGTCTGTGTAATGTTGTTCTTTAGTTCCTTCTTGCATGGGTGCATATGTCTGCTTTTGGTAGTTATGCCACCTATGCGATAACAATGGGACATATTGCGCTGCTCTTGAGGTTCCGTCCGTACGTGCGTCCGTCCGTATACATTTATGTCTAAAAGTCAAAAAGTTTGTTAGAGTTACTCCAGTTAGTGTCCGGTATGTCAGTGGGGCAGATCCATGTTTTACAACCATAATGTGTAGTTATACCCCCCGCCCCCCGCAACGAGTTGTGGGGGGGGGGGTGGGTATACTGGAGTCAGGTTGTACGTCCGTCCGTCCGTCCGTCCGTCCGTCCGTCACTGAACTTAACATCAGAGAAATATTGTTATAACTTCTATTTCCTTCATCTAAAATGCTTAATATTTCACGCATGCATTCCTGTGTAAGGCTCTACTACCATGATGTGCCAAATCCACGACCGTCCAACCACGGCTAATCCCAAGGTCAAGGTCAAATACTTAGTCTCTATACAAAACTTAACATCAGAGAAATATTGTTATAACTTCTATTTCCTTCATCTAAAATGCTTAATATTTCACGCATGCATTCCTGTAAGGCTCTATTACCAAGATGTGCCAAATCCACGACCGTCCAACCCCGGCTAATCCCAAGGTCAAGGTCAAATACTTAGTATCTATACAAAACTTAACATCAGAGAAATATTGTTATAACTTCTATTTCCTTCATCTAAAATGCTTAATATTTCACACATGCATTCCTGTAAGGCTCTACTACCATGTTGTGCCAAATCCACAACCGTCCAACCATCGCTGATCCCAAGGTCAAGGTCAAATACTTAGTCTCTTTACAAAACTTACATCAGAGAAATATTGTTATAACTTCTGTTTCCTTCATCTAAAATGCTTAATATGTCACACATGCATTCCTGTAAGGCTCTACTACCATGTTGTGCCAAATCCACGACCGTTCAACCCCTGCTGATCCCAAGGTCAAGGTCAAATACTTAGTCTCTTTACAAAACTTAACATCAGAGAAATATGTTATAACTTCTATTTCCTTCATCTCAAATGCTTAATATTTCACACAGGCATTCCTGTAAGGCTCTACTACCATGCTGTGCCAAATCCACGACCGTCCAACCCCGCTGATCCCATGGTCAAGGTCTCTTTACAAAACTTAACATCAGAGAAATAAGTTATAACTGTTATTTCCTTCGTTGAAAATTCTTAATATTTCACTTGTGCATTCCTCTAAGGTTATACTGTTATGCTGTGACAAACCTACGACCCGCTGATTCTAAGGTCAAGGTGACATACAAGGTGCAAAACTTAACATCAGAGAAATATGTTATAACTTCTATTTCTTTCATCGAAAATTCTTAATATTTCATGCATGCATTCCTCTAAGGCTCTACTACATGTATCATGCTGTGACAAATCCCTGCTGATCTCGAGGTCAAGGTCACATAGTTAGTCTCTTTACAAAACTTATCATCAGAGAAATTGGTTATAACTTCTATTTCCTTGCTCGGATCTGCTTCACATTTCACACACGCATTCCTCCAATGGACCTCTACCACCGTGTGACAAATTCACGTTCGTGCCCAGAGTCAAGGTCACAAGCCCACACACTTTGATTTTTTTTCTTCATATTTAGGAGTACCGGGGCCCACGCGGGGGGGGGGCATTCCGTAAGCCTCGCTTACTGACCAATCTAGTTTAAAATGGCCGAAATGACTGCATGTGATCCTGGAATTGAACGTTTCTGTAATGTTGTCCAGACCGCGGACCCGGCCCAGCTACAGAAGCGACACCTGGATTTCCTGGACATACTCATTACGGCCAAGGACGAAGCGGGTAACGGACTGACGGATCTGGAAATCCGCAACGAGGTGGACACGTTCATGTTTGAAGGTAACCCGAATTTTCTGCCTGTAACGCCGGCGAATTTAACCCGATTGTTCTGTCTGTAATGCATGGCGACATTTAAAGTCGCCCGCGTTACAGCTAGAAAATTCGTGTTAGCTTGAAGGTACTTATTTATTTATTCACACATGTATATTATTTACGCAGGTTTACACAGTTGGCCACGGTCAGTCTACACTGAGGCCCTCACTGTTCAATTATATTAACAAAATGTGCACATACAATATACAAACACATGTAAAGTATTCGGAAATTAAGTAAATAATAACTACGAATTAACCCTTACAAAGCTGAATTAAATTTTGTCGTCTTCTGTTAATGTTTTATTTGCCATTTTTATCAACGAACACATAGTTTGGCAGCACTCTACAATCATTTCCAATGGAAATGATTCTAAAGTGATTTCAAACTATGTTTTTATTGAGAAAGAAGACAATATATACACCAACCGAAGATGACAATTTGCGTTTCCCGCATTCCAAGGGTTAACTAAACTGTATTGAGACAATCCATGTGATTTTGCACACAAGAAGATTTGCTATTTGTCATGAAAAATAATTATACAATTTACTATGTTTTCCGTAAGCAGGGCCTATCAGTTAATATTCGACCCAGTCGTAAATGACGTCGCTAGACAAAATGTTCAGAGCAGAAGCAGAATAGAATACCGCATTTGCTGTGGAAGTTTCGTCAGCGTAACACGTCATTTACATAAATTATCACAGTTTCTGTAAATATTTTGCACGATAGTTCGCACATCTTCTTGATATATAAAAGCACATGCCTTGTCCCAAATAACTGTCGGTGTTGCTGTGCTATGCGACTATGTTTAACCCACAGTTTCTGAGTGACACGCAGAGCGACATAAGTGTTACGTGGGACCAATAATTTAAAACTGCTTGTTCTATGGTACTAACTATTATACTATTATAAAACCGACATATTTTCTTTCGAAGTCCAATCATAAATGTCAGATCCGAAACAGACAACATAAATTAATTGGGTCTTATGAGAATTTGCTGCCAGTGTAGATCCATATCAGTCTATACATCCGTACAGTCTGATCAGGATCTGCACAGTTCTCCATTCCTCCAATGAAACGCTCGGCATGCGTCTAACACACACAATATAGCTCGTTGTCATACTACACGAGTGTGATATATGATCAGGAGCTACACTGGTCACATGTCCCATAAGCCCCATTTCTCCAGTCACAGCCACATTTACAGGTCACGACACGACGGCTTCCGCCATCAGCTGGATGTTATACTCCCTGGCAAAGTATCCCGAAATGCAGCAGAAAATGCGACAGGAAGTGGAGGCCATATTGGATGGAGGAACCCGTATTATGGCGTAAGGATTTCATTGTCCGCTGCTGGTTTAAAGATACTGTGTCTCAGAAATGTGCAGAACATGACGACGGAGTCACGTTTCGTCGCGTCCAATGTTTCTTTTATGGACCAATTACTTGTTTTATTATTTGGACAGTGAGCATTCGGAACACCCTCATGTCGCCATTAGCTTGACCGTTTTAGCCTTCACATTTTGCGGCAACACCTAGCCATTTATTTGCGTCAAAAGTGTGTACAAGTTCCTTCATCATGGTATATCATGGTATATAACTTTAATATTACGTGACGGATTGCTTCAATATTTGTACACTTGCTACAAGCCAGCATTTGGTACACAATCATGCCCCCATTAACCCTTTCAACACCAAGTAACTTAATAGGATGTTCCATGCCAATGTTTCACGCTATTTCATTAATTTTGTTCATTCAAATTAGCCCATTCTTCTAAAAGGGTAATCTGTACGACGTTTAAAATTATTAACAAACAGTGGAGATCCTGATGAGACGGCTCGTTACGAGCCGGCTCATCTGGATCCTCACTGTTTGCAAACATTGTCTCTATAGAGGTCTGTGGTGTTGAAAGGGTTAACATAACCTTGATATTTTGTACCTTCACATGGTTGTGGTAACACTTAGCCATTAAGTCCAACAGTTTATCCAACCGTGACCATTTCCGTTTTTTTAAGCATGCACTTCTCTGACGGTTTTTGTGATACTTTATATTAGCACATGCCCATGATCATGTTACGGTCAAATACCTCAGCAGGCGCGACACCGCTTCCGTGGAGGAATTCTTGTTTTACACTATATTCGGTAAGAAATGTGCATTGGCATTGCAACCTACCTCAGCTTAACCGGCGCGCAGTACCGGAAGTACTGATATTTCACCGATATTGAGACCCCGTCTGTACATGACCTTATCTATTGCTGGGACGGTAAACCCATTCACTTCTTTTTCACGGTCACATTGCTGTTTTCACAAGCAGGTGCGCATGAATGTATGTACCGGAACTACTGCGTTAATGTTTTTAAATACCTTATATCTCTTCATATGCTTATTAGTCATCCCATATATTCATGCTGTATCCCACTCATGCGGCCCCTGTACCCCAAGGTCAAGGTCAAGGTCAAAGGACTTAGAAGTTTGTGTCAAATTTTTGTAATTTGCGTTAAAGTTTTCAGATACCTACTATCTCTCTAACCGTAAGTCAGATTTGCTTGAAACTTCATAAGCTTATTGGTCATCATCCATATATTCATTCTGTATCCCAGTCATGCGGCCCCTATGCCCCAAGGTCAATGTCAAATGACTTAGAAGTTTGCATATTATATAATCTGCGTTAAAGTGTGTACATACATTATATCTCCACAAGTGTTATTCCAATTTAGTTCAAACTTCCAATACTTCCTTTTCATCATCCATATTTTCATTCTATAGCCTGCCCATGTGGTCCACATGCCCAAGTCAAGGTCAAATTACTTTGAAATTTGTGTTAAAGTTTTTACATACCTTATATCTCCACAACACCTACTCTGATTTACTTCAAATAATTATTTACTATCATCCATATTTTCATTCTAAGCTTTGCATACCTTATATCTCCACTGCCCTTAATTCAAACATCGAATAAATACACTCTGATACCATCAAATGCCTCAGCGGGCTCGACATACGGGCCGCGGCCATCTGCTATTTACATCGTATAGCTATGTATTTCATGGGTAGGTGCAGAATAAAACTATATATTTCAGTGACGATTTACCCAAGTTGGACTACACGGCCTGCTTCATCAAGGAAACGCTGAGGATGTATTCGCCAGTACCCGGCTTCACCCGGAAATTAAAGGAACCACTCACGGTGGACCGGGTCACATTCCCGGCGGGAACAGTTATCGACGTGTACCCATTCTCGTTACATCATAATCCCGCTGTGTGGGAGAATCATGCAGTAAGAGATGATTGTATTTCTATAACATGTTTCACTCGATGTAGTCAACATGTGCCGACAATGAACTATATAACGTTTTGTAACAATCCAAGTGGGAACACCTACATGTGTGTGTTATGTAAATATGCAGTTCTGATTTTGGGAGTCACACAAATTAGTGCCGGTGAAATACAGGATTCAACTCGGCCTAAAATTACCTTAGCACTGGATAGGCCGCTAAACACCTCTAAATGAAAAATATGTGCAAATTATTTTCAGGAATTCCGTCCAGAAAGATTCACCCCAGAGAATATGAAAGACAAAGATCCGTTTGCCTTTCTGCCATTTTCCGCTGGTCAACGGTAATGTTATTTGAGACAAGCCATGTGATTGTGTATCCAAGAACATGTGCGATATATCATGGACAAAATATTTACAAAATAAACGATATTTTCAGTAATTGACATCAAAAGTCGATTAACTGTTCAGAGCCATTTACAGAACATATCGCAGTTTCTGTAAATACTCGACTTGAAAAAATCGCACATCTTCTCAGTTACACACTCACATAGCTTGTCTCATTTGATTATTTCTACCACTAACTTATTTAGCTCTAATCGAAAGGTTCCATCAACACGTTGCAATGTACTGGACGAACAGCGTCCAACGTGTACTTCGAATGCGCACTGTATAGCCTAGCATCCACAGTCTCATTATGGCCTACTTTTGTCGCCACTCAATGAATACATGTACTGTTACTATACATATTGAATAACGTTTTTCTTGTCCATTAGTCCCATCCATCCATTGAGAGCATGATCTTTATAATTCACACGTCTTAAAGGCTTGTGCCAAACACGCCCCTGCATGGATACGCGCATGCTATACATATGCATGTCGCATCTTGAATGGTAGCATATGTATCAATGAATCAGTATGGAAATTAAACGGAAAAGACACAAGGTCAATATCACATTGATACTAAGACGTGTAACGAGGGAATTTGCTTCGAATTCGTATCCATATCGTATATTTTTTTTTGTCGAGCCCGCTTGCGGAAAGCGAGACATAGTGATCACAATGACGTCCGGGTATCCGTCCATGCGTCTGTCCGTGCGTGTGTCCGTCCGAAATCTGCGTTAAATTTTTTAAAAATACCATCAAATGCCTCGGCGGGCTCGACATGCGGGCCGCGGCCATCTGGTAATAAAGCTGTAGTAACAAATCTGTCTTTTATTAAATAAAACGAGAGAAAGTGAGCAGAGGCTCACGGATACCCCCGGCCGCCGCTTGGACCGACTAATAAAAGCTTTAACGCAAATTCTTTAAAAACTTTAACGTAAATTTCAAAGTAAATTGGCTTTGATCTTGGCATGGGGGCCTTACGGGTGGGGCGGGCGGGGAATGAAACGATATTGGTCAGTAAACGAGGCTTACGGAATACCCCCCGCGTGGGCCCAGGTACCCCTAAATATGTAAAAAAATCCAAGTGTGTGGGCTTGTGACATTGATTCTGGGCTTAGCGGGGGCGGCACGAACGTGAATTTGTCACAGGGTGAGCAATGCGTGTGTGGAGCAATGCGTGTGTGAAATGTGAAGCAGATCCGAGCAAGGAAATAGAAGGTATAACTGATTTCTCTGATGTTAAGTTTTGTAAAGAAACTAAGTATGTGACCTTGACCTCGAGATCAGCGGGGATTTGTCGCAGCATGATAGTAGACCGTTAGAGGAATGCATGTATGAAATATTAAGAATTTTCGATGAAAGAAATAGAAGTTATAACATATTTCTCTGATGTTAAGTTTTGTAAAAAGACTTAGTATGTCACCTTGACCTTGGGATCAGCTGGGGTTGGACGGTCGTAGATTTGTCACGGCAGGATAGTACAACCTCAAAACGATGCACGAGTGAACTAGATATTAAGAATTTTCAATGGGTGTTATAACTTATTTCTTATTTCTTAAGTTATAACTTATTTCTCTGATGTTAAGTTTTGTAAAGAGACTAAGTATTTGACCTTGACCTTGGGATCAGCGGGGGTTGAACGGTCGTGTATTTGGCACAGCATGGTCGTAGAGCCTTACATGAATGCATGTGTGAAATATTAAGCATTTTAGATGAAGGAAATAGAAGTTATAACAATATTTCTCTGATGTTAAGTTTAGTGACGGACGGACGCACGGACGGACGCAGCACGCACGGACACATGGGCAGACGGACGGACGGACGGACGGACAATCTTACTCCAGTATAACCCCACAACTTCTTGCGGGGGGGGGGTATAAATAGGGATGATGATAAACATGTATGTGAATTTCAAATATGTGGATGAAATGGGTAGGAAACTATGGAGCATTGAAGACGTAAACGCAAATATGGACGGACGGACGGAAGGAAAGACGTACGGAATTACGAAAAATATATATATAAAAATATAGATGGAAATAAATTATCCAGAGTCTCATCACAAAGAACTACCATGTAATGATGTGATATTTTGTTACTGTCTGTTTCACGAAACACGCCCATATTTTACGGCTATATAAATCATGCAAAAACACTATTTTTAACGATAATATTAAATTTTATAAAATAATTAAGAATTAGCCTTCTTTTTATTTCGTGTAATTTAGACAAATATTGATTTTATTACGACAAATGAATTCTCTATTTAACATGGGAAAAAAGAGGTGGAGAACCTGGAGGAAGAGTCAAAAACGAAAAAAAATGGAAATTTATTCTGAAATGTACATGTAAATATGATCTAACAAAAAAACAAAAGTAATTTTTTGAAAATCGGTTCACTATTTCTGAAATTAGAACAATTCCCCCATTTCAAATCCCCATAGACATCGTCTATGGGGATTTAACATGTAGACATTGTTTTTTCGCAATGAAATCAATATCGGACCAAATTTTACGAAATAAAAAGTAGGCTCATTCTTAAATATTGCTATAATTATATATTATTTAAAAATATATTGTTTTTGCATTATTTATATAGCCGTAAAATTGGGCAGGTTTCGTGAAACAGACAGTAGATACATGCATTCTAATTACATCTAAGTATTTTGTTTTCTGTCAGGAACTGCATTGGGCAACATTTTGCAATGAATGAAATGAAGGTTATCATCACCAGAGCAGTTAGCAGGTATTGTAACCCCACCTTCTTTGACTTTTGTTCAAATTAATATCAAAATACGAGTACATATAATACAGCTGGAAAACATAATCATGGATGTACACGTTGTTATTATATACCGACCCATGAAATAAATAACTATACGACGTAAATATGTTCTCATCAATTACATATTAAACAACTTCCGGTGAAATATCAGTATTTTGGGTATCCATTAGACCATATGGACATTTCACACAATTCGATGAACACATGTCATATTCGTTGAACAACAGACGACAAAAAGTGCTGACACGAAATGGTGCTCATGTTGCAGGTTCAACATCAGCCTGGACCCGGCTCGTGAGGCGGTGCCATTCCCGGAGGTCGTGATGCGGGCTAGGGACGGTATTTACCTACACTTCGCAAACCGATAGTCTTGGTTGTTACTTGAAGTTAGAGAGTCCTTGCTAGACGATACAATAGATGCCGCCGGCTACTGATACACTTCACAAACCGATAGTTGTTGCTAGACGTTACAATGTCGTTGCTAGACGTTACAATAGATTTTAGGGATGCCACTGATCTACATTTCACAAACCGATAGCCACCAGTCGTTACTAGGCGTTACAATGTCATCCCTATTGAAAGGGCAGCCAGTTCTCACCTATGATCACGATCATGAGACGCTCTACCTACGGGGCGCCATGCAGGACAGGTTAAATATGTGTACAAAATTGAGTTTTGTAACACTAAAAATCACAAAATTCAATTCTGTGTCACAAAATTCAATTCTGTGTCACAAAATTCAATTCTGTCAATTCTGTGTCACAAAATTCAATTCTGTGTCACAAAATTCAATTCTGCATACGTTTCGTATACAAAATTCATTTTTGTTATAAAGGATTCAATTTTGTAAGACAGAATTGAGTTTTGTGAAGAAAATTCAGTTTTGTGGGACAGAATTCATTTTTTGTCCACAAAAATTAGTTTGCGTAGGATAGTCTATGTCATCTCTACGTTGATTGGTTGAGATCGGTCTTAGTCCATTTTACTAGATGGTGGAGTACACTTGCAGGTTTAAATATTTCAATGCGAAAATATAACCCAATATATCAATATTATACTTCTTTATGGACAGTTATTTTGGTTATATTATGATTACAAATGAGTGGTCACACCATATAAGCATATATACCTTGAAGGAGAAATAAGAAAAATATTCAGAATTTTCCCTCAATTATTAGTAAACAGGGTCAAACATAAAGTAGCCGGGACATAGCTAGACCTGAGAGCATGCCCATATATAGAGAATACCAGGCTAGTGTATTTTGATATCAAGTTTATCAGGCAAGGCTAGGAAACGCGTAGGAATTCCGAGGCTTGCCGAGAATTCCTACCGTTTCCGAGCCGAGCCGAGCCTGATAAACTTGATATTAAAATACACTAGCCTGGTATTCTATTTATCAGGTAACGTTTTATGCTCGAAAATGACATTAGATGACGTCGTATTCTAACTGTAGATCTAACCTTGTGAAACAAATGGTATTGGATCTGCGAAGTTACGTGTTCGCAACTATGTGTCTACATGCATTATTTACAGTATACACCATCTTATTATCCATGGTATCTACACAAATACTACAAATGGTTTCCTCAAATGGCCCAATACACACATTCTGTTTATAAGCACAGACAGCAGTCAGAACACAGGCCACAGCGCGTGTATTATTGATTTAACTGGGGCAGATGTACCTAGCGATACACACAATACATGACGTCAGTACTCGCGGGAGATCTACATGTACATGAATTATGTGTACAATTATAACGCAAATGAGTTTAAATACGAATGGGTTTGTCAACGTTTGACTGTTTGGAGATAGTTGAAGCAAAATGGCATAATGAGAAATGAATCATCGGCAGAATGAAAAATGAATCATCGACATTGAATGTGTAGATCGGCGACCGCGACCCATTTCTCCAGTGCAGTTTCTGACCAATGGTAGTCCTTCTTACATGCGTGTGCAGAATTTACAGAATTGAATTTTGTGACACAGAATTGAATTTTGTGGCACAAAAGTGAATTTTGTGACACAGAATTGAATTTTGTGACACAGAATTGAATTCTGTGGCACAGAATTGAATTTTGTTACACAGAATTGAATTTTGTGGCACAAAAGTGAATTTTGTTGACAAAATTGAGCCATGTCCCACTTGGCGCCCCGTACTACCCTTCGAACATTATTGCAATGAAACCTCTCGAAACCAGACACCATGGGAGGTCCCCAGGGTGTCCGGCTTAGAGATGTTTCATTGTAAATAAGACTTTTGACCATTGTAAGACATACGTGTTTGCTATGCAATTACGAATAGGAATTTATTTATGGTCTACACGTAAACTCATTGTATACAAGAAACGTATTAAAGGTACATGCCCACTCAGTAGGCACAAACTGTTCTTTATAGGAATTAAATAAGTGTATAATTGTGTCACTATTCCACTAGTTCTAAAAATTACCAGCGCCCGCTATACAGATATAATCATTTAGTAATATTTATTTTACTGATAGTGACCCGCGGTGGTACAATGTATCAGGCTATTTTCATATGCAAACGAGGCATGATATTTTTTAATTGTTTATACTAATTAAATGCGTCACCTGAAAAAATAATATTTTCAACAGATAATAAAGTATTATCGTTGCGCATCAAAAAATAAATACAGAGTATAAATAGTAATGTCCGTTAACATTTTCAGGAAACACGGTTATCGCCCCTGATATCAGTGTGGAAATTTACGTCTGATATAAAATGTATAATAAAGCCAATCAATACGTGGGATAATGGTGAATGAATGTTTATTTTGTTAAAAAATGCCCCAGATGATGTCTCCGATATAAAGAACATTGTGTGCCTACTTAGTGGGCATGTACCTTTAACAATTGCTGTGTGCAAGACACAATCATATTCAAAGTCAATGTGTACGAGTGTGTGAGTATGTAAATGTTTATCTGTGTTTAAACTTGAGGTGGATGCCGTCCTTTGATCTCATGATAAGCTCGGGATATGGTTTGGACTCTCGCTCCGGATCAAGCATAACCTCAAACCTGCAATAAAGGAGCACGGTCGTTATTATCATGATCCACTACCTGTGCTAATATTTCCAGTAGTTATCACTTTGTATATATCAAACACTATTGTGTTTGAAATCAAGCAGCTTGATAGACATTGACTGAAACTGAGCTGTGCCAACATATGTTCGGACACGTCGATAATCTGGGCAATGTTAAGCAGATTGATATACACTGACGGAGCCTGAGCTATGCCAATAGATGCTCGGACATGTTGATGATCTGGGCAATATTAACGTAGACGGTTGTGCAGCTGATTACATCATCTGTGTTAAAGATTATTTGTGTTTTCCAATGGTACACTTTATAAATTATTAAAACCATAGTGTATAATTAAATCCATACCTTGTAACCAATCTTGATAGTATAACCTTTATTTCGTTGAGCGCAAAGTTCTGCCCTATGCAGTTTCTGTAAATAAGATACATATATAACATGTATTACAATGGCTTATGGGTGGGATAATTACATAGAGCGCGGTTGTCCGCCTGTACGATCGATAATCCACTCACTGAAGCTCGCGGATTATCTCCTCGTACATGCTTACGTTTTGTTGTCCCCGTGTTATTAGGAAAGCCAGACATGGTACGGGTATGGGGTGGATAAATAGTTTACAGGACGGTTGTCCACGTGTTATTAGGAAAGCCAGACATGGTACGGTATGGGTGGATAAATAGTTTACAGGACGGTTGTCCACTTTTATTAGGAGACATGTAGGGTATGTTAGTTTTTTACAGACGGTTGTCCACGTTTATAGGGCCAGCATGGTACGGGTAGGGGATAAATATTTACAGGACGGTTGTCCACGTGTTATTAGGAAAGCCACATGGTAGGTATGGGGTGGATAAATAGTTTACAGGACGGTTGTCCACGTGTTATTAGGAAAGCCAGACATGGTACGGGTATGGGGTGGATAAATAGTTTACAGGACGGTTGTCCACGTGTTATTAGGAAAGCCAGACATGGTACGGGTATGGGGTGGATAAATAGTTTATAGGACGGTTGTCCACTTGTAGAGGAGATACATGTAAGTTCTTCCCATTCAGTTTCTTTAAAATAAGGTTAAGCGCGCGGGTTAAGGGCGCGGTCATGGCATAGCATATCAGGCTGGGAATGATCGATATTTGGTTATGCAAAGTATGATGTAATATGTTTTCGGGCCCAGCTACTGTCGTTTCGCGGCTTATCGTTATATACGATTTGCTATTATTCGAGTTCAGGTGCGGCGTTTATCTGTTACTATTTGGTTATATAACAATGTGTTTCACATATTCTGAAGACGAAAGAAAAAGAGAAGATAATACACGGCGGTATAGCAATTGCCCATATATTAGTGAGTGGCCCATACCATACCGCCGGTCATGGTCCAAAATGTTAAATTTGATTTCAGACGATGCATATTACAGTCAATAATGTTTAATAAGAGTAATGCGGGCGGCCAATTCCGGTCTATTCTGAATTACTCCGTGAGATGAATGGTGGGGAAACCGGAGTACCCGGGGGGGGGGGGGTGTGGACCACCTCCTCCGGCAAGTAATGACAACTTCACATACGTCGGTGTAGAGGTGAAGAGCTGTGATCGAACAGCTACCGGGGACCAAATGTACAATATCCATGTATTCCGCTTTAAATACCATGGGTGGCTCGTTTACGCTACACTGCAGCTAACGGTATCGATTTGCGGAATAAGGTTTCACTTTCGGACACTAGCAATTAGCTACATGTATAGTCCGCTTGGCGTTCACGTTCATCCTTCGCTATATTCGTATTGACAGTAAACGCAAACTATAAATTGAGGTCTGTCGACGCACTTATTCCCCTTATAGGTGATTTGAGATTTTTTTAAATATTATCATAACTCTCATGTAATGAAATGTAATGTAATGGAATAGAGTTACATGTATGTACTCAGAACAAACCTTTGGCCAGCGGAGAACGGCAGGAAAGCAAACGCATCTTTGTCTTTGATGTTCTCCGGGAAAAACCTTTCTGGCCGGAACTCCTGGAAATAAGTCGACAAATTGTCCGACAGGTGAACATGAAACTAAAAGAGATCGGGTTTAAAGAGGCATATCAGGATTGTTTTGAGAAAAAAATACTGTAAAAAATACAAACGTGTGTTCATCATGGCCCTGTGTAAAGTGGTTTAATTGAAAACATATGACGATACTAGTACCGCTGATTTTTTTATCAGGATTTTTGTGAAAAAAATAATATAATAAATAAAAATGTGTTTTCATAATGGCCCTGTGTAAAGTCGTTTAAAGTGGCTGGGTTGTTTCAATTTTCACCTATATCTGTACATAAGTATCAGCTTTTCTATCTTGTTGAACGCAGCAAGATTGGAAATCCGATATGTATGTACATGTACCTATATGGGTGAAATTAGAAACAACCCAGCGGTCCTAGTATCGTCATATATATTCAATTAAACCACTTCACACAGACATGAGCCATGATGAAAACATTATTTTTATAGTATTTTTTTACAAAATTCCTGATATGCCCCTTTAACGTCCCCGCAACAGCTAATGTCATATAGAGACAGGTCGTCTGTTTCATGTCTCATCCGACAGACTAATGGCATGGAAACACTATGAAAGTATTGTTTGTCATGCGGGGATTGAATACACTACCTCGGGTATTGAAGTCCAGATCCGTCGGCAGATGAAAGGAACCTTAAACTGTATGTGGCCACTCTAGATCCTGATCATAATATATGTTTTATAATCACATATTGAATCAAACCTGTTATTCTCAGGCATAAACAATGCTCGTTTGACATAATACGACCAGTGTAAGCCCTGATCAGTCTGCGCAGATGCGCAGGCTGATCTGGGCTTACACAGGTGGCACTGTAAGGTCCATTTTCCGTCAGCCGGGAGCTCACTTATCACTCACTTACCCAGTTATCTTTCCACACATTTTCATTATGATGCATTGGATAAAACTGGACGTCGAAAGCTGTTCCCGTCGGAAATGTGACACCTTCAATGGTCACCGGCTTATTCGACTTGCGCATGACGCCGGGTACCGGAGGGTACATGCGCAGTGACTCCTTGATAAAACACGTCGTGTATGTTAGCTTCTTCATGTCATCCCTGGAATAAACAGATTCTATAATTAACCAATATCCACCGGAAGGGAATTAAAATGTGTACAGGTGCCTTAAGCTAGTATCTCACTGGGCTGCGGTGGGTGGAAGGTGGGTGCAAGCGATGGGTAATTTAACGATCGGGGTTCATCCTTACCGGAATTTCGACTGGAGACCTGGTTTGGCCCTCACATACGTCTTTGGCATTTTGTATGTGACCGTTGAATCTGGTTATACCCCTTATGTGAGTATTACGATTATTCGTAATCCTATTTTGGGGGAAGGGGCAAAGTGACTTTGGTGTGGTATGGACCTGCCACCAGGTCAGGTTATTCTAATTTCAGGGCTGAATATATTGTTTCTCGATGTAAATATTCAGTTCTGATTTTGGAATTTTCCCCCCAATGCAGCAGGTTAAAATGGGATCGAACCCGTTTGCCCGGCCTTACATGACCTTAGCTGTTGATAGGCCGTTAAACACCAATAAACAAACAAACTCACTGGGCTGCGACTGTTGGTGACAAATTACGAACGGCATTCGCGAGGGAGTTTCCAAAATATCTCTAAACGTTCGCAGGGGTTCTCAATTTCCTCGTGTGAGTCGCAGGGCCTCGCTCTCGTGTCGCTGGAATTCTGGAATGTCGCTAAAGGCTCGCGACTAGTTGTAGACACAACATTGCGAGAAAATACGCGACAATTTTCACTTGGAATCACACTGAATTGGTACTTATTACACGTTCGCATATGTCGCACGAATGTCGCACGAACTCCCAGTGAAATTTAGGCCAAAATTCGCGTGGAGTTCGCATACATGTCGCGGGAATGTCGCACGACATTCGCGCAACAAAATTGCGATTTGTTTTTGAACTTGACTGTCGCGTGACATTCGTGCGACAGTCACGCGACAGTTATGCGTGACACTTGAAAAATCGCAATTTATTCGCAATTTATTCGCAATTTATTCGCAATTTTGTTGCGCTCCCATGGGTCCCAGGGCAGTTCGCGCCTCTCTCGCGCCCGGAATATCCGATTTTCATTTTTGTCTCCAATTAATCACAATTTAGTTTCGTAAGTCGCCAACCTCTCACAAAGTTGTCTCACATTTCTCGTACTTTCTGACTCACGGAAACTAAATTGAGACGGGCTTCGAGACACTGGCGACGACTCTGTGACTATTTTGAGAGAAAATTTGTCGCGCGAATTTTTTGAACATGTTCAAAATTCAAGCGACACGAGAGCGAGACCCTGCGACCCACGCGAGGAAATTGAGAACCCCTGCGAACGTTTCGAGACATTTTGGAAACTCCCTCGCGAATGCCGTTCGCAATGTGTCGCCAACAGTCGCAGCCCAGTGAGATACTAGCTTAATTGAAATTGTCGCTAATTCGCGTATTTTCTCGCAAGTTTGTGTCTCCAACTAGTCGCTAGCTATCGCAGCCCAGTGAGATACTACCTTTATACATGCTTAAAGTTGATATACGATTGTGCTGATGCTTGCTACGTAGACACAGGTCTGGATGAGGTATGAGACATAGAGAATAGTATGTTAGTGCCGTGATTGGGAAAACATATCTGGCAAGGCTTAGGAAAATGGATGGGCGAGGCTCTGCCGAGCACATCCCGTTTCCGTGCCGCGCCAGATATTTTTTTCCCATTCACGGCATTACCTACTATTCTATTTATCCCGCTAACACCTACAAATGGCTTTAAATGCAAAAACAAATAACCCCAGCCACAGCACATATTCATACGCATTGATTAGGACGTATTGATAGGATATCAAAAATGTTTCACGGCACCGTGTTTCACGGCACATACGCACTGTGTTGACGGGATAAAATACATTAGCCAACAAAATAAATACACATAGCTTATATGTATATATGAATTTTCCCCCGGACTAAAGTAGATCCCATACTTACGCCTCCAACATCTTTCTGCCATCCAATAACTCTTCAACCTCCGCGCGAACCTGCTGTTGCATTTCGGGATACTTCGCCAGGTGGTAAATCGCCCAGCTCACACCGGAAGCTGTCGTGTCGTGACCTAATATTGAAACATGTAGTGATTAGAGTACGGTCTATAATATGCTCGCTGCAACTGAGTTATTAATTATGTATCCCAGGGCAATTAAAACAAGGGCATCATTGTTGCTAAGCTAATCCCCTCGCTGGTAGCCCTTGTTAATAAAATAAACAATTTGTTAACGCATTTGTCTTACAAGCACAGTGAACATACATTCTCAGTGACATTGACCTTGAGTGGTCGGACGTGGGTCGTATGCAAAACAAAGCACCATCTGTAGACACACATTGTGGCCATTTATTATCAAAATCGCTGAATCGGTTCATAAGTTAATGAAAAATGAAAGGTGTTACTAACAACGTATATACGCAAGAGAACAAAATCAACAATTTGAGAGATATTTCGTCATTTCAACTTGCCCAGTTAGGCAACTTGGCTTGAATATTCAATGGTTCATTTTGTCCCTGGCAACCGAACAATGTACAGTCGAACCTCCCAGAACGGCCACCTCTCTACAACAACACCCTCTCTATAACAGCCGCTATATTGTATCCCAAATGGATGATTTCCTCTGTATCTAACCCTTAGACTGCTAAGCACGAATATTATTGTCTGATGTTGCTTTTGCCTTCTTTCTCAATAAAAACATGTTTTGACAGCATTTTAGAATCATTTCCAATGGATTCTAGAATGTTGCCAAAGCATGTTTTTTTATGAGAAATATTGAAGAAAATAAATAAACAGCAGACGACACCATTTAATTCAGCACTAACCTCCCTGCAACAGCCACCTCTCTACAACAAACAGCCAGTTTTGAGTCTTCCCATGGGTGGCTGTTGTAGAGAGGTTGCACTGTAGTTGGTCGTCCCTACCATTGGGTGGTACCGTTCTGTCTATATGGTCGTCCCTACCATTGGGTGGTACCGTTCTGTCTAGATTGGGGCTGTGACTGGAGAAATGACATGAGATTTATGACCAATGTAACTCCTGATCAAATAGTACACTCGTGTAGGCTGATCCATACTGCTTTTTAGAACCATAACGGATGTTTCATAGATGGAACGGCGAACGGTGTAGATCCTGTAGATCTAGATCTACACTGGTCGCATAACCCATACTCTCCATTTCTCCAGTCACAGTCACATATAATACCTGCGAACATGAATGTGTCCACTTCGTCCCTGATTTCGCTGTCCGTCAGTCCAGTCCCGGACTCGTCCTTGGCCGTCAAAAGTATGTCCAGGAAATCCAGGTGGCGCTTTTCAATCTGTGTTGGGTTCAAAGCCTGTAGATTGGAAATTTCAAATTAGTCCAGACGATATTTGGCCATTTTGGTCCGAACCCGGCATTGGCGTATATGCAATGGGATTTTGGTGATCCTACTTCAACATCAATATCTCATTGAGTTTCATTCAAATGTTTTCTCATGTAAACAAAACTAATATGAATTATCGGCATCCTCAGTATAGTTTGTGAAATTACTGTGTTAAACGTATGCAATACATTTAATGTAACATTTCTAAATTTACTAAACCGGTGCCGTTTCACTAAACTTCGTACGACTAAAATGTTCGTGTAAGTGCAAATTTAGGATCGTCTGGAAATTTCAATTGATGGATTTACATTTATCGATCAATACAATTGTAAATCCAATAATTGAATACAAGAAAACATTGTCCAAGTTCCTGTGAAATTAACAGACTATCATAATGTTGCATTTACGAACATTTTAGTCGTATGAAGTTTAGTGAAACGGCCGCCTATAATCCCGTGGGTGGGGGTGGGGAGGGGGGGCGTCCTAAAATCAGAACTAAATTAAATCATCACAAGATCCTATATATATATACCATGTAATCACTGGTATAAATTAAATGCAATGACATACCAGAGACATTTTCCTCTGTTTGATAATATTACTGGAGAAGTCGTGAACAAAATGGCAGAGTTTCCGGAACTCCCTGCCTTCCGACATCAGAGAGTAGACACACTGAATATGCTTCATCGGACTCCTGCAATTAAAGCCAATAGCCATGGCTGCATATATGTGGCTGTGATTGGAGAAATGGGGTCAGTCTAGCTCCTGCTCAAACAACGCTCTCCTGTAGCCTGAGAGCGAGCTATATCGCTGGTCGGACGCATGACGGACGATTCACTGATTGGTTAGTGAGCAGTGCAGATCCTGATCAGACTGTGCGGATGCACAGGCTGATCTGGATCTACACTTGTCACCAAACCCATAAGCCCCCTATCTCCAGTCGCAGCCACATATGAGACGAGCCGTGTTATTGTGTACACAGAAGATGAGAGACATCTCATGTAAAATATTTACAAAATTTACGAGATTTTCCGTAAATGACGTCGAAAGTTGACGAAATGTTCGGAGCAAATGTGGAATAGAATCCCACATTTGCTATGAAACTTCCGTCAACATTCGATGTCAAATACGGAAAATATCACAGTTTCTGTAAGTACTTTTTATAACAAGTACAACACTATTTATTCACTCTGTCCATACAAAATGGCATCATGAGGTGCACGTTAATATAAATTGTTACACGAGGCAAACAAGTATACTACAACGTTCATGTCTACTGTCTTTTCCACGTTTTTCTGCCGATGAACTTTTGGCTATTAAACACATTGAATCTAAAAAATATTAAATGTAAGTACTTTTTCACCAATAACAAAAAAGTCACCCACCCCAAATAGTTTTGTTTGATGAAATTCCATCAAATATTGATTTTATAGCGAAAAAACATGGGAATTTAACATGGTGGAAAAAGAGGTGGAAGCAGTGGGAGAGGAGTCAAAAAACGAAAACATTTGGAAATTGACTCCGAAACTGCACTAGATAGCTCGGAAATGACGTAAATAAGAAAACAAGTTATATTTTGAAAATCGGTCCACAAATAAAAAAAATATTTAAAAAAAATCTATTTTTAGTCCCCATGTTAAATTCCCATAGGAAAATCAGTTTTTCGCAATAAAATCCATATTTGATGAAATTTCAACAAATATTTTTTTTGGGGAGGGTGACTTTTTTGTTATTGATGGAAAACTACTGAAATTTAAATATCTTTTATATTTAATGTGTTTAATAGCCAAAAGTTCGTCGGCACAAAAACGTGGAACAAACACTAGATATTACAGTATACAAGGTACTGAGGTGTTAAACAATAACATCAGATGTGTAAATTTACCCTTTCATCCCTAAATATTAGACATTGATACTTTTGTAATATTTTTGTAATCAGATATTTCATTAGGTATAAAATAACATGGCGTCTCTCATATGATACTGTGCCTCAATAAATTGACCGTATGGCAATTATGACCAGTCTAGCGCTCTACCAGATATCACCCTCATACAGTCAGATACAAGGTGCATGATCACGTGGTTACAACAACAACAACAAATACTGAAGTGTTGAAATCTTGCCCACTCCAACATAAGTATTATTTGATATGCAACGGGTTTAGATTAAATATAGCGCAGCAAACGCGTTTTCATGAGCTGCATTAGTCACCCCGAGAGTTCGGCCCATACTTATGTCGTTTTTGCGAAGAATCGATTTCCGTGTCGGAGACACCAAGTACAGAGACCACCAAATGCAGCTTAACAAGACGGTTTTGATGTGCCAGATTTCATCAAAAATCCGTTACATAATAAGGACAAAATAATAGAATATTCTTTGAATCGGAGGGCTTCTGGAATTTTCAGTACTTATTGCTGCTGTTGTTGTACATGTAATCGTGATAATACACATTAAGATAAGGGGTTATTTAAAAGGACAGCGCATGTTAATTACGGCGTAGCAGTGATGGTAAATCATCGTTAAAATGTGCATAATTACATTAATTTGTATCACTAGAAACAACCGGAAAGTCAAGAGAATAAAACATGATATGAAAGTGCTCTGAAAACCCAAAAGGGGCATTTTTAGAGGAATGTCACTACTGTCTGTTTCACGAAACCTGCCCACATTGTACGGCTATATAAACAAAGTAAACACAATTTAGTGTTTTCAATAATATTAAATTTAATATTATCTAAAGAAATATTGTTTTTGAATTGTTTATATAGCCGTAACATGTGGGCAGGTTTCGTGACACGGACGGTAGTGACTTATTTCTCATTATAGGTCCAATTGTCCAGCAACTCCGCTTGCGCTCCGGTCGGACTGAAGTCTACCGAACTGCAATGTAACCGTTTTCCAGTATTCGCTGGTGATGCACTCCGCGCTAGCGGAAAATGATTCGCGTCGATATATGGTCCGGATTCCTGACGAATTCCCATTCAGTTACTGTGACATGTAGAAGATACTGCATAAACACATGTCCGTGAACCGTTTAATAGCTACTGTCTGTTCCACGTTTGGCTGCCGACGAACTGTTGGCTATTAAACACATTAAATCTAAAACATATTTAAATGTAAGTACTTTTTCATCAATAATAAAAAAGTCACCCTCCCCAAAAATATTTATTTCATGAAATTCCATCAAATATTAATTTTATTGCGAAAAAACGATTTTGCTATGGGAATTTAACATGGGGCAAAAAAGAGGAGGACCAGGAGGATCAAAAAGCGAAATGATGGAAATAAGAAAACAAGTTAGATTTTGAAAATCGGTCCACAAATAAACAAGAGTTGTCAGAAGACAACGAAGCTCGCCTGTTGGCAACCTTCACTCAAAATTGGCACAGTTGTATAAAAAACATGAATATTATATAACTTAACCTTGGTGTAAGGAGTGTGCGGTGTACCTTGACATTGAGGTCATTGGTGGAAGGTGGGTCGTGGATTTGCTATAGCATGATATAGCATATTAAGATGAATGCATGTATGAAATATCAATGCGCTCCCTGAAAACAGAAGTAAAACAAAATTTAACCCAACGTTAAGTTTATGAACGCACTAAGTTGGTGATTTGCTACATAATAATAGCTATTCACATGAGGAATGAATGTATGAATGTGCGAAGTTAATTGACATTGACCTTGGGGAAAGGGGTGGGGGGGTGTCATGGATTTGCTGTAGCACAATAGAGGATTATCAGATGTATGAAGTATCAAGAAGACAATTACTCTGAGGAATGCATGTATGAAATATCAAAGCGTTCCCTATAAAGAAACAGAATTTACACAACATTTACCCCAACGTAAAGTGTATGAACATGCTTAAGAATGTGAGCTTGACCTTGGGGTAAGGGTTGGATGGTGGGTTGTGGATTTGCTACAGCATGATAGAGGATCATCTGAGGAATGCATGTATGAAATATCAAGGTGTTCCCTGTAAAGAAACAGAGGTTATAAAAAGACATTTACTCCAACGTTAAGTTTATGAATGTGCTAAGTTTGTGACATTGACCTTGACCTTGCGGTAAGGGATGGGTGGTGGGTCACGGATTTGCTTAGCACGATAGAGTATCATTAGATGAATGCATGTATGAAATAACAAGGCGTTCCATGAAAGGAAACAGATGTTATAAGACATTTACCCCAACGTTAAGTTTATGAATGTGCTAAGTTTGTAACCTTGACCTTGGGGAAAGGGGTGGGGGTGGGTCATGGATTTGCTATAGCACGATATAGTATCATCAGATGAATGCATGTATGAAATATCAAGGCATTCTCTGTAAAGAAACAGAGGTTATAAAAAGACATTTACTCCAAAGTTAAGTTTATGATGTTGATCTTGGGTAAAGGGGTAGGGGTGGGTCGTGGATTTGTTGTAGCACAATAGAGGATCATCAGATGAATGCATGTATGAAATATCAAAGCGTTCCCTGTAAAGAAACAGAAGTTACACAACATTTACCCCAACGTTAAGTTTATAAACATGCTAAGTTTGTAACCTTGACGTTGGGGTAAGGGTTTGGTGGTGGGTTGTGGATTTGCTACAGCATGCTAGAGGGTCATTTGAGGAATGCATGTATGAAATATCAAGGCGTTCCATGAAAGGAAACAGATGTTATAAGACATTTACCCCAACGTTAAGTTTATGAATGTGCTAAGTTTGTGACCTTGACCTTGGGGTGGGCGGTGGGTCATAGATTTGCGATAGCACGATAAGGTATCATCAGATGAATGCATATGTATGAAATGTCAAGGCGTTCCATGAAAGGAAACAGATGTTACAAGACATTTACCCCAACGTTAAGTTTATGAATGTGCTACGTTTGTGACATTGACCTTCGGGAAAGGGGTGGGGTGGGTCATGCATTTGCTATAGCACGATAAAGTATCATCAGATGAATGCATGCATGAAATATGAAGGCATTCCCTGTAAATAAACAGAAGTTACACAACATTTACCCCAACGTTAAGTTCATGTATGTGCTAGGTTTGTGACCTTGGGGTAAGGGTTGGGTGGTGAGTCGTGGATTTGCTACAGCATGATAGAGGGTTATCTGAGGAATGCATGTATGAAATAACAAGGTGTTCCATGAAAGAAAACAGAAGTTATAAGAGATTTACCCAGCGATAAGTTTGTGGCCGACGCCGACGCCGACGCCGACGCCGACGCCGACGCCGACGCCGACGCCGACTCTGCACTTCGTGCAGGCGAGCTAAAAATGTTTCAAAAAATAATCTGTTTAGCCCCCGTGTTAAATTCCCATAGGAAAATCGTTTTTTCGCAATTAAATAAATATTTTTTTTAGCGAGGGTGACTTTTTAGTTATTGATGAAAAAGTACTTACAATTAAATAATTTTTAGATTTAATGTGTGTAATGGCCAAAACTATTAAAACGCTGAAACCTACACGATAATTCTAAGTATGGCTGAGTAACATCCCCTTAGGAAATCGATGCAGTTTTCGAGATGAAACATGTTACGCCGGCGCGGAGTGCAGCACCAGTGATGTTGATAAGATGATCGTATGCAGGTCTGCAACAGTTATGAATTCACTTACATATAATGTTGATCTTGGGTAAAGGGGTAGGGGTGGGTCGTGGATTTGTTGTAGCACAATAGAGGATCATCAGATGAATGCATGTATGAAATATCAAAGCGTTCCCTGTAAAGAAACAGAAGTTACACAACATTTACCCCAACTTTAAGTTTATAAACATGCTAAGTTTGTAACCTTGACGTTGGGGTAAGGGTTTGGTGGTGGGTTGTGGATTTGCTACAGCATGCTAGAGGGTCATTTGAGGAATGCATGTATGAAATATCAAGGCGTTCCATGAAAGGAAACAGATGTTACAAGACATTTACCCCAACGTTAAGTTTATGAATGTGCTACGTTTGTGACATTGACCTTCGGGAAAGGGGTGGGGTGGGTCATGCATTTGCTATAGCACGATAAAGTATCATCAGATGAATGCATGCATGAAATATGAAGGCATTCCCTGTAAATAAACAGAAGTTACACAACATTTACCCCAACGTTAAGTTCATGCATGTGCTATGTTTGTGACCTTGGGGTAAGGGTTGGGTGGTGAGTCGTGGATTTGCTACAGCATGATAGAGGGTTATCTGAGGAATGCATGTATGAAATATCAAGGCGTTCCTTGAAAGAAAACAGATGTTATAAGACATTTACCCCAACGTTAAGTTTATGAATGCGCTAAGTTTGTAACCTTGACCTTTGTGTAAGGGGTGGGCGGTGGGTCATGGATTTGCTACAGCATGATAGAGGGTCATCTGAGGAATGCATGTATGAAATAACAAGGTGTTCCGTGAAAGGAAACCGAGGTTATAAGACATTTACCCCAACGTTAAGTTTATGAATGTGCTAAGTCTGTGACCTTGACTTTGGGGTAAGGGTTGGGTGGTGGGTCATGGATTTGCTACAGCATGATAGAGGGTTATCTGAGAATGCATGTATGAAATAACAAGGTGTTCTGTGAAAGGAAACAGATGTTATAAGACATTTACTCCAACGTTAAGTTTATAAATGTGCTAAGTTTGTGACCTTGACCCCGGGGTAAGGGGTGGGCGGTGGGTCATGGATTTGCTATAGCACGATAGAGTATCATCAGATGAATGCATGTATGAAATATCAAGGCGTTCCATGAAAGGAAACATATGTTATAAGACATTTACCCCAACGTTAAGTTTATGAATGCGCTAAGTTTGTGACCTTGACCTTTGGGTAAGACGTGGGCGATGGGTCATGGATTTGCTACAGCATGATAGAGGATCATCTGAGGAATGCATGTATGAAATAACAAGGTGTTCCGTGAAAGGAAACAGAAGTTATAAGACATTTACCCCAACGTTAAGTTTATGAATGTGCTAAGTTTGTGACCTTGACCTTGGGGTAAGGGTTGGGTGGTGGGTCATGTATTTGCTACAGCATGATATAGGGTCATCTGAGGAATGCATGTATGAAATAACAAGGTGTTCCATGAAAGGAAACAGATGTTATAAGAGATTTACCCAACGTTAAGTTTGTGGACGACACCGACGACGCCTGGGGTATGCCATAAGCTCTTCTGCACTTCGTGCAGGCGAGCTAAAAATGTTTCAAAAAATAATCTATGTTTAGCCCCCTTGTTAAATTCCCATAGGAAAATCTTTTTTTCGCAATTAAATAAATATTTTTTTTAGCGAGGGTGACTTTTTAGTTATTGATGAAAAAGTACTTACAATTAAATAATTTTTAGATTTAATGTGTGTAATGGCCAAAACTAGTAAAACGCTGAAACCTACACGATAATTCTAAGTATGGCTGAGTAACATCCCCTTAGGAAACCGATGCAGTTTTCGACATGAAACATGTTACGCCGGCGCGGAGTGCAGCACCAGTGATGTTGATAAGATGATCGTATGCAGGTCTGCAACAGTTATGAATTCACTTACATATACCGCCGTATAACGAGACACGCCATACGTTGGACCGCTTTAACGTACGGATGGTGATCACTGAAACGGAAGAAATAGACGATCCGAAGTACAGGTGGAAGACACAGCCCTGTGACATAAACAAATATCCATTCCAAAAACTCCAATTATCCCACACACGTGGTGTCATATTGTCCACTACGTTTCTTAGACAGTACGACAGCAGGTGGGTGGGGTAATGGGATTTTTTCAATGGGTATTTTTAAGTCACAGGTCCGAGTCTACCACCTGTGATTCGAAGCAATAACTAACTAGGTTCCACACGCAAAATGTGCAACGGTTTCGAAATGTAGGCCCCTTTTCAGATCTGGCACCCGTACTACTGTCTGTTCCACGTTTTGCTGCCGACGAACGATTGGCTATTACACACATCAAATATAAAAAGTCACCCTCCCCAATCTTTGTTAATTTGATGAAATTAAATCAAATAATGATTCTATTGCGAAAAAAACTATTTTCCTATGGGAATTTAACGTGGGGCTAAAACTAATTGTGGACCGATTTTCAAAATCTAACTTTTGTTTTCTTAGTTACCATTTCCAATTTTTCTCGCCAAGTTTCGGATTCAATTTCCATTAATTTTTTCGCTTTTTGACCTTTTTATTATTGATGTTTAATAGTCAAAAGTTCGTCGGCAGCAAAACGTGGAACAGACAGTAGTAGCGTACTCGTAGGCTGGAGAAATTATATTTCAATATTTGATAGAATTTCATCAAATACATTTTTTTGGGGATGGTGACTTTTTTGTTATTGATAAAAAAAAATGTTTCAGGAAATTCCATCAAATATTGATTTTATTGCGAAAAAAACGATTTTCCTATGGGAATTCAACATGGGGTGTCAATTTCCAAAACTTTTGGAAATTGACTCCGAAACTTGGCGAGATAGCTTGAAAATGATGTAACTAAGAAAACAAAAGTTAGATTTTGAAAACCGGTCCACAAATGAAAAAAATATTTAAAAAAAAATCTGTTTTTAGCCCCCATGTTAAATTCCCATATGAAATCGTTTTTTCGCAATAAAATCAATATTTGATAGAATTTCATCAAATACATTTTTTTGGGGATGGTGACTTTTTTGTTATTGATAAAAAAGTACTTACTTTTAAATATTTTTTAGGTTTACTGTGTTCAATAAGCCAAAAGTTCGTCGGCAGCAAAACGTGGAACAGACAGTAGTGTAGATCCATGTCCACAGGTGCATCCATGCTTTCTGATCAGGATCTACACTGGCCAGACAACTCATAAGCCTCATTTCTCCAGGCACAGCCATATATAGTATTTACCCTTCTTGGACGCTTCTATCCTTGTAGGAGAGGGCACACCTCAGAACCGTGTCCAGTGTGGCTTTGCTCACGTGTGGGTAGATGTTCACACTCCGGCCGTTCTCGCCCAACTTGGCCATCTGGTCCTGAGGAATACAATACATGTATAATAGAGTGCGGTACGGTGCGGTGCGGTGCGGTGCCGGGCGGGGCGGTGCGGGGCGGTGCGGTGCGGTGCGGTACAATACAATACATTTCAATGCAATGCAATGCAATGCAATACAATGCAACGCAGTACAGTGCTTTGCAGTGCAGTGCAGTGCAGTGCAGTGCAGTGCAGTGCAGTGCAATACAATACCATTCAATACAATACAATAATTGTATGTTAATTGATTTGTATGTGGATATATGTACGAGAGTTCCACGCTGCGATATTACGCGACGGAAGGAGTATATATGGCACTTCATGACGTGTTTGTGTGTTTTACAATGACGAACATCAGTGAAACCTCTCTATGTGCACATGCTGGGGGCTGCCATGTTGTGTCCGATTAAGAGAGGTATGTCTGGCTGTGACTGCAAAATCAGGTTGATGGGATTTATGACCATTGTAGCTCCTGATCAAATAGCAAACTGAGGTAACCGGATAACGATCTATATGCGAAGTATGTCGAGTGTTGTTTCATTGATGGAATCATGGCGAATAGACCAGATCCTGATCAGACTGTGCGGATGGACTACTCTACTCCAAAATAATGTGATACAAGGTACGTTACCAGGAATATATCGGCGACGTCGTGAACAACGCCGATGTAAGGTTTGAGGATGTCGAAATGGAAGGCGGGAGTCAGCAGGTGACGGTTCCGCTCCCACTTCCGGCCGTTGCTAGACAACACCCCATCACCTAGGCAACGATAAGTATCCATCGTTTAATGTTTTAATGGCGTTTAATGGTCTGTCAAGAGCTAGTGTCATTTTAGGCCAAGTCAGCTGATCGAATCACCTATACAACAATTCAGCAAAATCCAGGAACTCACTTTTTCGACGTTTCAGCATAAGGCCTTTATCAAAGAATTAGTTTCTACTGAACGCTAAGTGGCATCCATTTTAGATTTCACAATGTTTATGTTTATTAAACAAGAGGGTTGCTCAGCTGACAAGCGACATGTTAGAAACCCTGCAGACCCTGATTAGATTGCGCGGGAGCGCATGCTGATCTGGGCCGATAATGTCTCCTAATTAGGACTTAGTATCTCCTACGTATGAGATAATAAATCATAATTAAGATATATTAAGTCCTAATTAGGAGATAATTATCTCCTAATTAGGATATAATAAGTCATAATTAGGGTATATTAAGTCCTAATTAGCAGATACTAACTCATAATTAGCGGTTACTATCTCCTAATTAGGAGATAGTATATCCTAATTAGGAGTTAGTATCTCAGCGAGCTCCGCGAGCTCCGCGAGCGCGAAAGCGAAATCGTAAAGTAGAGGGGGGGGGGTCTGGGGGTCCTCCCCCCTGAAATCTTTAGATGCCAGATCGCCGCAGATGCGATTTCCTGACACCTCGGCCACGAAAAAAGTAATCCAACTATTCGAGTATTGCAGATTTTCGTCTTCTTTTTGTTTTTGCCGGGAGCTGGGGGGGGGGGGGGGGGGGGGGGATGTCCGGTACCCCGGACCCCCCCCCCCCGCCCCCTGTATCCGTGCCTGATATGGCAAGCTGTCAAAAACATATAAGAACATGAAACATAGCGCAAAACAACCAGAGACTGCGGATGAAAAATATTGAGGGTACATTGTACCTACACATTCCTAAATTTGAGCAACGTTGAATTAATTATGTTGCAATAAAGCGCATATAGTACGGAGGCCCGCAGGGGACGTAGCATTATTGTTTTTATTGATTCGTTCCCACGAGATAACAATTCGGACCCCCTGGACCCCCCCCCCCCCCCCCGCCCCCTGTATCCGTGCCTGATATGGCAAGCTGTCAAAAACATATAAGAACATGAAACATAGCGCAAAACAAAGAGACTGACTGCGATGTAAAATATTGAGGGTACATTGTACCTACACATTCCTAAATTTGAGCAACTGTTGAATTAATTATGTTGCAATAAAGCGCATATAGTACGGAGGCCCGCAGGGGACGTAGCAATTATTGTTTTTATTGATTCGTTCCCACGAGATAACAATTCGTTCCCTCAATTTAACAATTCGTTCCCACGTATTATCAATTCGTTCCCACGAATTAACAATTCGTTCCCGTGGGAACGAATTGTGTTATTTCGTGGGAACGATTGTTAAATTGAGGGAACGTATTGTTAATTCGTGGGAACGAATTGAGGGAACGAATTCTTATTTCGTGGGAACGAATTAATAATAAAATAAATAATTATACGTCCCCTGCGGGGCTCCGTACATTACAACAAGACTGACGGTGATGTGAAATTCGGAGGGTACATGCAACCTACACATTCCTAAATTCATATATTTCAGCAACTCTTTACTTCATTATGTTGCAATAACGTGCATACATGTATAATCCAGGGAAGGTGTAAGCATGAGCATCCGCGGAAGACGTCGTCTCATCACGCTCATAGCAAAATGTAAGCTTTCTCGAAATAAGTAACTCAGTAACAGCTACAGCTACTAGTATGGCGTAATAATTTTGGACTTACGAACATTTTAGTCGTACGAAGTTTAGTGTAACGGCCCCCAGAACCTTATTGCGTCAAATTCGCTTCAGAAATAGCTAAGATATCTAGCAAAATGCATGTCCAAGCGGGACAAGATACCAAGGTCGAGCGGGGTGTACTCATTTTAACTATTCATAATTAAAACATCTCATAGACTAAGTGCGCGCGGACTACATATAACCGATTATATATATTATATAGTATATCCATTATATATATTATATATTATATCCATTATATATATATTATATAGTATATCCATTATATATATATTATATCCAAGGTTGGAACATCTGGTACACTTACTTTAAATGTAATAATAAGATATTCATCAACATTTCGGTCAAAACGGAACAAAATACGGGGTCGTGCAGGGTGTTTATACCTATCCAAGGTTGGAACATCTGGTACACCCCGTCCCGGTCCCGGTTCTTGGGTACATCGATGGCGGAGAGCAGCGCCTTGAGAGAGGTCGGGTGTGGGAGGCCAATGATAGGGTACATCACCGTAAACCAGTGGTAGGCGATGTGCAATGGTCTTGTAGCGGAGTACATGTTGTGTATTATAGTCTTGTAGAAGGTATCGCTATCAGTTGCCTAGAATGGGAAAAACTGCTTGTAAGAAAGCGACTAGATGGCCACGGCCCGCATGTCGCGCCCGCCGAGGCATTTGATAGTACTAAAACAAAGTTTAAAACAGCTTTAAGCCGTGCACATACTATCGATTATTTAAAAAAAAATCAAAAAGCTTTAAAGTAAAGGTCAAATAATTTGACCTTGACAGTGGGAACAGGGGCTGTACGGGATGGGCATACAATGACAATATAGATGATGATAAACACACATGTGAAGTTTCGAGTGAATTGGCGTAGCTGGTTTCAGAGATATACTGTTCTTAAAAACATTAACCTAAATCCCAAACAACTTTAAGGTAAATTTAAAAGTAATTTGACCTTGACATTGGGCTCAGGGGCGCACGGTTTGGGCGTAGATCGATAAACACCTATGTGAAGTTTAAAGATAATCGATGAAGATTTCGGATATAGTATACATGTAGTTAAAAACATTAACGCAAAGTCGGACGCACGTACGTGTAGTACGTCAATGTGCCGACTGTTATTTCGTGGGAACGAATTGTTAAATTGAGGGAACGAATTGTTATTTCGTGGGAACAAATTGTTATTTTGTGGGAACGAATCAATAAAAAAAGGAATTATACGTCCCGGCTACATGATTGTGCTATATCACCAGGGGCTACACTGGCCACGAATCCCATAAGCCCCATTTCTCCAGTCACAGCCACATATAAGTTTGGGACGGCTGCTTACCACGTGTAGTATACCCCAGAACCAGTGACGTGGCTGCACCTCGGGAATGTTGGACAACACTGTAGCCCAGCCCCGGTAATATTGTACGAGGCGGAGTACCAGCCAACACAAAATCGCCGCTAACAGGCTTGCAGCAAGGGTCACGGCAAACATGACTGGTTGGTGCTCTGAAACTAAAAGTAGGAAATAAGTGAAATAGCCAGCAGGTGTGAGTTAATAATTATGTATCAGGTAACGAGTTTTGTAATTATCGAATACGTACTAACTGATAACATATTTCTGTATCAGGCATTGACCTGATGCGAATAGCCGGGTTACAACAAAAAGAAAACTAACGTTTCATGGTCGAACTGCGTCACATGACGTTACCGAATGGTGTCAGTGGAATAAGGTCACGGAAACAAGTTCGTGTTCTTTTCAACGAAAACAACGACATGATTGCTCATTATGTATCCTAAAACGTTACCTGATAAATAAAATTAATGTTTGTGTATTTTAATATGAAGTTTATTAGGCTCGGCTCAGAAACGGTAGGAATTCCTCGGCAAGCCTAGGAATTCCTACTCGTTTCCTAACCTTGCCTGATAAACTTGATCTCAACTTGATACTAGAATAAGTGATACGTCTGTATCATCATCCATTGTTTCATATATGACGTTTGAAGTCAATGCGACTTACGGTTGCTGAAATAATGGGTACCCGAAAACTTAATGACGCAAATCGTACGGACAGACGAATTGTATACCTCTATACATACTGTGTATGCCCGGGGTATACTACATATGTCCGCGAATAAATCAGCTGTGAATGAAGATATGTCCTTATATTGGTGTTTAGACCAGAGTAGCTCCCGATCAAATAGCACTCCTGTAGCCTGATAGCGATTTATAGTGCGTTTTAGAAGCAAGACGGTGTTTCATTGGCCGAATGGCGAACAGTGCATATCCTGATTAGACTGAATCTACACTGGTCACAAAACCAATAAGCTCCATTTCTCCAGTTACAGACACAAATAAGCTTGCAAGTAATGCGTATGTCACAGTTATATACGACCCGCCACACACATACCATTGACCTAAAAATGGTAAATGTCAAGTGGATGTCACTGATATCTCGCAATTTCCTTCTAATACCATAACACGGGTGTATTTGTACATTAATGGCCGTGACTGGAGATTTATGGGTTTTGCTACCAGTGTAGATCCATACTAGCCTGTGCATCCACACAGTCCGATCAGGATCTGCCCTGTTCGCCATTAAATTAATGAAACACCCGGCATGCTCCTAGCAAGCAAAATAGATCACTAATCAGGCTACATGAGTGTGCTATTGATCAAGAGCTACACTGGTCACAAACAATCTCATAAGCCCCATTTCTCCACTCACAGCCACATTTGTCAGCCATATATTTCCCATTGTCATCCGTTCTTCCATCTCTGCAATCGTTACTGGGTGTTAACGTTTTTTGTTTATTTGGTAATTTACGGCCAATCAATTGCTAAGCTCATTTAAGGTGGGTGGGTGTTAATGCATACGGTAAAGAAATTATCTTGACATCCTATTTGTGCTCAGGGGCAATTGAGACCACTATATCATCACTTTACACATCGAATCTATTGTTTGTCAGACGTTGGTAAGCAATTTGAACACCTCTGTAGACAAAATAAAAGTTTGCATCTACATGTATATGCAAACCTGGGCACGAAAAAGTCGTTGTGTCTATGGTCAATGTGTGAATTGATAGCTTGACACAAGGAACACCGGCTAAGAAAAGCGGTCTCACGATGGCTAGCGTAGTAGCCCGGATCAGTCTGCGCATCCGCGCAGTTTGATCATTGCATGTGTTGTATGGTGAATGGTGAATGATGATAAAGGTACATATACTGAAAGGATAAAGAAACGCAGGGTAACAATATACGCAATAATTATTTAAATGCTTGACCTAAAATTATGAAAACCGGTCAGGCGACTATCTTGGTCACTGTGCACCCAAACCGGTGCCTAAAGTTACTCAACCGTGTAATGGACCGTACCACATAGAGAAAGTGATAAAAAGCAAAAAACACGTGCAGCATGATGATGATACGTTCGTCAAAACATTTTGTCATACCACTTAATACGCTTGAGGTATGCACATCGTTTTCCACTATTTACACTGAATGTATAGCTCTCACAATCATGGTACGTCTGTCGGAAGTTCAGAGGGGTCAGGCTATTGCATTGCAATGCAAGGTCAAACGCAACAGCAGGTTGCTATGCAGTTCGGTGTGAATGTTTCCACCATATAACGTCTTGTCCGTCGTCTGAGAGAGACCGGAAGGGTTGCCGACCGACCGAGATCGGGACGTCCGCGCGTAACATCGCGTCGTCAAGACAGTGCTATTCGTCTCGCCCACCTACGTAATCGCCACGTTACTGCCACTGAAACCGCTATTAACACGGTAGGCAATCGTAATCGCCACATTCACCCCAAAACTGTAAGAAATCGATTGCGCGAGGTTGGTCTGCGAGCACTTCGACCCTTCGTTGGTCTGCCTCTCACTCGTGCACGTCGCGCGCGTCCTATGGCTTGGTTGGCGGCATATGCTCCCAGACGATTTCCAATGAGGCAATGGAGACAAGTATTTTTCACAGATGAGTCCCGGTTCATTCTTTTTCGTCCGGACGGTCGACGTCGTGTATACAGACGTCGTGGGGAACGCTTCGCCGACGCTTGCGTTCTTGAGAGGGATAGGTTTGGGGGTGGCTCGGTTATGGTCTTGGGAGGGATATCTCACGGGGTAAATTCACCGTTGATTGTGGTAGCCGGAAATTTAACCGCCGTAAGATATAGCGATGATATCCTCCGCCCGGCTGTTGTTCCATTTGTGCAACAGCGTCAACTAATTTTCCAGCATGATAATGACCGGCCCCATGTAGCCAGAGTTTGTCAAGACTTTCTCGCTGACCATAACATTAACCCACTCGACTGGCCAGCGTACAGTCCCGACTTGTCCCCAATCGAACATCTGTGGGACGAACTTGACAGGAGGATAAGGGGATGTCTGAATACCCCTTCTAATCTCGACCAACTAAGGACTGCATTGTTGGAAGAGTGGAACAATATCCCAATAAGAAGGATAAATGCACTGATGAATTCCATGCACAAGAGAATCAGGGCTGTGACAGATGCGCGAGGGGGGCATATGAGATACTGACAAAACAGTGGATTTCACTGTGCGATATTGGGGGTTACCGTCAATTGTGATTCAATTACTAATGAATTATCGGTCAAACCCTAATGCAATTTTGGTAATGTGTTGACTAAAGATGTCTTTTTAATACTCATATAAAATATTGTATATAACAGCAAACACATCACTTTAAATCGCCTCAAATGTTTACCCTGCGTTTCTTTATCCTTTCAGTATATATTCGCCTTACAACAACAAGGTATCAACAACAGTGCTATATATAGAGAGAGGATCTTACTTGCGTGATGATTTACTATGATCTTTATTAACGAGTTTACTGATGTCATAAGAGGCTATGCTGAGTTTCTTTATAAATCAGTCAAGGAGCTTTAATAAATATAATATTACATCAACACAAATGTTAGATTTGTTTTATTGCAGGAGTACATCATCATACTAAGCATATACTGGTTACCTAATGTGTTTTATTGTACCCGTCTGATTTGCACATTTATTACACTAGTGTATAATGATATTGAATATAAACTAGTGCCGACCTTTTAGAACATACGAGTCGAACTTAAGCTATGCTTATTGATAACTTGTGATCAGTGCATATTTAAGATACCATAAAATAGCTATAACGATTTTTTTGGATCGAGAACTTGTTCACTTGATCCCAGTTATACAAAAATAGGACATAATATGTTTTACACTACCTACGAAAGTCAAATGTATGCATTATAATAATAAAATGCATGTACACGTGGACTGGCATACAACTATGATATATTCTGCATTTTGACTGAGATCACAATGACGTCCGGGTGTCCGTGCGTCCGTCCGTGCGTCCGTCCGTCCGAAATCTGCGTTAACGTTTTTAAAAATACCATCAAATGCCTCGGCGGGCTCGACATGCGGGCCGCGATCATCTGGTTTTTGTTTGAAATCAAAATACTGTTCCACACATATATGTTGCTATTTATAGACACATGTGAAATTAATTCAACTAAATAAAAATAGTACCACGTGTCTTTAAATTTGATTGTTGTTTTAATTATGCTAAAAGTTTTCATTCAATGTCATTTCATTTTATTGGGATCATGTATGTGTTGTGAAACTAATTATTGAACACCCCTCGTAAATTACTTTTATAACTGACCACCCAATAATATATATATGCATTAATATGCTGCACGTGCAGGTACAGTTGTATGCACTGCACCAGGCGATGATAGGCCCTTCAATTACAAATATATTCTATATCATGGCCGGATGCTTATCACTTCCTCGATGTTTTGACAGAGAACTGCTGAACGTAAACGTGGTGGGCTATGTATTTACGTCTAAACCGGACACCATGGGGACCCCATTGCGTTTCATTTATATGGCATTGATTGTAGTTTGTTCATGGTTGAAAATGAGAACAAATCTGCATGGACTGAAAATTATCCCCTTGCCGATAGACAAGAGGGGATATAGCGTTTAACTTAGTCCATGTACTGCGTACGTACGTATGTACATGCATACGTACGTTAGTAACACCTTCCATTTTTCAAAAACTCATGAACCGCTTCACCGATTTGTTAATATTTGGCCACAATGTGATCGTGCTTTGCTATGCATGCTACCCACATCCGACCGCCCAAGGTCAAGGTCACTGAGGACTTATGTTCACCTTGTTTGTAATAAGACAAATTTGTAAGGCAATACAGTTAAAGTCCTTATTTCATTATCAAGGCTGCGAGTACGACAGCCCAAGGACAACTACAGGTCACCGAGGACTTGTGTTTTTTATTATTATCAAGGCATACAGCTTCGTTTAACGCTGCCATTGTTACAGTGGTACCTATCTAAGCTGGACACCCTGCGGACCTCCCGGTGTGACGGTTTTCGACATGTTCCACTGTACTATTTACTTATTTGTTATCGGGAAACGAGCTTTGTATTGATCCAATCCGTACTGACTGATAACATACTACCGTATAAGGAATCGACCTGATACGAATATCCGGGTTACAACTAATTGAAAAGTGGCGTTATTTTCGATTCGATTCGGCTCATATTTAAGGGTGGGAATTGGCTCGAACACCTTCCATACTCGGTAACAAGTCCGCGTTCTTTTCACCGAAAACTGTTTTAAATTTGATCAGTGGCTAGCATAAAACGTTACCTGATAAAAAATCTAGTCATGTGTCTTTCGATATCAAGACAAGAATTCCGCGGAATCAAATGTCTCGCCTTGTCCCGCCGCCTTGACCTCGAGCCTGGGCCAAAAAGCAATTTTCACTGGCCCGAACATATTATACAATTATTGACTAGTGAGCCATAGAATATCAGATTATATTCTATGGCTCAGTAGTATATAGGGAGTCAGTTCGTTACCGCGAAGTGTGGGGGAAGAATTGAAAGCAGTGGGTAGCCCCATAGGTACCAAAAATAGTAAAATTTCGTGTTAATTCAAAGCGAAATAAATACAACCCACAGTAAAACAAAATGATACCACCAAAGTTTGTAAAATGTGTCCCCGATTTTCAGCGTTTCAGCTACCCAACGAAATAGTAAGTCGATTTGCAAGGGTTTCGGCTACCCAACGAAATAGTAAGTCGATATACGCGGGAGGTCTCCCATATAGGAATGGCCTCTCTGTAGAATTTTTCTAGTCCATATCGAAAACGGAGCGAGATGGCTTTAGGTAGCGTACGAACTGTGCCCTATTTTATACTGTGGGAATGTTTTAATACACCCTATTGAACACGAGAAAACTAGCAGAAAGCCCCCTAGCCCCGACAAAATATGTGTCTTCTATACTGTAGTATGAGGTGTTATAATTAATTTATTGTCAAACATGAAAAAACACCCTATTGAACATAAGCCATACAGGTATTTATATAAATCAATACATTTCCACGATTAGAAAAATGACAGATATACGTAAAAAAGTTACGAGAGCGCCTCGCCCTAAGTTAACTCGCACAAGGATTAGCGATAAAAGGGGTGTAAATCCATCTAAAAGTTCTTCCCCTAGGATTCGGGAATTAAGGTCAGAATTAATAAGAATGGGTACACCTTTTTCAAACAGGTTAAGGGATAGGGGGTTAACTACACTAATAAATAAGGAAAAAAATGATGAATTTATGAAAAAGAATGGCTCGTGCAATGTCTCGGGGGGTGGGGGGTATTTAAGGGGGTGGAAAATATGAATATAGAAAAGATAGCAGCAGAATATGCTGATGAGGCTTCCCTCAGTCCTTAGAAGCAGGAACAATCGGCAAACCTCAAAAACGAGTGCAGAAAGCGCGTTTATTACAACAGTTAATAGAGGAAGGAAGCGAAATATTAGAAGATTATAAACAAAAAGAAAAAGAAATAGTAAAAGGGAGTGGGATAACTACAATAACCTTGAAAAGAAAACTTCAAATAAATAACAGCAAAAGGATAATGGGCGAGTTAGAGCCTTTGTTAACCGACAGTTTTTACCTAAGATTCTCTTTTTCTTACAAATTAATTCACCAAGAGGAGAGAGACGCGAGAGGAAAGTCGACAACGTTGGTATTTTATAAAAATTTATCCGGAAGTCCGTGGTTTAGGGGTTACGATGAGGTTGAAGAGTGGATTAATAAACAAGAAGAGCATAGATTAAACATAGATAAAATAGATAGACCAAGTACAAAATGGAGGTTTGTAAGATGGATGGGTGTTAGCGTTAAAATAGTATATGGAACAGCTTTAAATAAAATGCCTGAAGGAGATGCCGGAATGAAATCTGGAAAAGTAGCCGGAGGGTCGAATGCCTGAGTGGTTGCGTTATAAGAAAGGGATGAAGCCCCTGGATAGTTTCAATGATGATCTCTTGTTTATTTAGATGCTTGGCCCTCCACACTTCGAAGCTTAGGGTTGATAGGTGTTTTAATATTGACCAAAGAACTCCAGCAACAGTATTTGCAGTTTTGTAAAACCCATAAATTACCGAAACCAGAAGGACCCATATTATTTGGAGATATCAAGAAAATAGAAGAGTGTTTTAAAATAGGTAGGTATTGATGCGTACGAACCTACAGAAGAGGGAACATGGTATTTGAGAAAAGTAGCAGCTCATTGCGATAAGATTGGTAATAAAAAGATGAAAATAGGTATCTATAACGATCACGCCTTCCTTATTACAGATATGAATAAAGCCTCTGAAAATAATTATTGTTGCTTCGACTGCAAACAACGCTTTACAATGTCCAGCAATTTAACCAGGCACGCATTGACTTGTATGAAGGGATTAACCAAAGTATCGTGTAAAGGAGAAAAAATAGATCGCCCACTATCAGCGTTCGAAAAAGCTTTCCACCCAAAACCCGGTTGTAGCAAGAAATCGATCAGTTGGATAAAATCTTTACCAGGGCCCCATATTCACACTGCAGTATGCGGTCACGGCGGAGAAAGAATAATCGCTGGTGCCCCAGTGGATGGGTATTGCCCTATGACTGATACAGTTTATCAATTTCACGGCTGTTATTGGCACGGGTGTCCCAAACATTGTAAAGATTATAAAAATAAGCTTAGAAGATCCAACGAGAGAGACGAAGCAATTGAGGGTAAGTGTAAATTAGTAACTATTTTTGAATGCGAGTATGATGCAATTTGTAAACCTGAGGATGTAAAGGAACTCGAAAAACCTCCTACAGTGATTTACCCATATTATATTGTATACGATTTTGAAGCATATTTAGACGGAAGTAAAGAAAAGCGTAACCCCACTAAAGATCTAGAGATTATACACGAACATGTCCCAATAAGTGTTAGTATAGGGGATACTCTATCCAACAATATAACTCACATATGTGATACTTCTCCAAAACAATTAGTAACCCTATTTATGGTAGATGTAAAGAGGAGGGGAGACAATATCCGAGAGGCCGTGGGGAGCAACAATACATATGGGTACCCTGCAGACATGGAGTATCTTTACACTTCTCAGCAGCGAGAAATTACCCGTTGGATTTCACAAGTCCCAGTAATTGGGTTCAATTCCAGTAATTACGATCTTAATTTAATAAAGAAGCATTTAGTTGACGTTTTAACGGATAAAACCACTAAGGTACTAGTAGGAAAGAAAGCCAATACAACCATTTTTCTATTTACACCAGAATTTAGGTTTTTAGATGTAAAATTATATCTTGCCCCTGGTATCGATTACGATAGATGGGTTAACGCTTATGGATGCGAAGGTGAAAAATCCTTCTTCCCATACGAATGGTTCGATTCTCCCGATAAACTAGCGTATGAGGGTTTACCACCACTTAAAAATTGGACAAATAAATTAACTCCAAATAAAACGATAACCAAACAGCAGTTGGAAGAGTGCAACAACATTTATAACAGATTAAATATGAAGTCTTTCAAAGACTGGTTAAAATATTATAACAACTTGGATGTTGGCCCCTTTTTAGAAGCTATCGGAAAAATGACAAAATGTTATCACACAAAAGGTATAGATATGTTTAAAGATGCAGTTACCCTACCATGAGTTGCTTTACAATACATTCTCAGAGGAACGATAAAAAAACATATAAAACCTTATCAAACCAAAGAGAGTAAGATAGCAGACGCGATATGTCCACCACTGTATGCCCCTGGTGAGGAAATATATGAAATGTTAAAAGGAGCATTAGTTGGGGTCCATCAATTGTGTTTACAAGATACACTGAAGCGGGTGTTACGAGAATCAGGTCAGCCCCTGATGGAAATGGAAAGCTTTGCGAAGCCGTACTTGGTTTTAATGCAAACGCCCTATATTTATCAACATTAAACAAACAAATGCTATGTGGCGAAGGGAAACTACACGAGGAAAGCAACCCTCACGACCCTATTAAAATAAATAAGTTTTCCAAGGCGGTTTTAAATGATAAGTGGTTTGGCTTTGCTGAAGTAGATATAGAGGTTCCCAGTAGTTTAAAAGAGAAGTTTTCGGAAATGTCCCCAATATTTATAAATAGGATTGTAGAGGAGGAGGAAGTTCCAGAGAAGATGTTACAGTATTTACAAGAAACTAACCGCGCAAGAGGAGTTGGCAGAAAACTAGTAGGTGCAATGTCTGCTCAAAAAGTATTACTATTTGCCCCATTATTAAAATGGTATTTGAAGCAGGGTTTAGAAATTACAGGGATTCACAAAGTAATAAATTATACAGCAGGTAAGCCCTTTGAATGGTTTGTTAAAGAAGTTACTTCAGCCAGGAGATCCGGAGATGTTGATAGCTCCAAGTCCCCAATTGCGGATATAATGAAACTATTAGGTAACTCATGTTGCGGGAAAATGATAGAATCCCCCGAAAAACACTTCAACACAACGTATACAAAAGATGAAAAATGTGTGGACAAAGCTTTAAAATCAGCGTATTTCGATGATTTAGAGGAAATAGGATATTCTTACGAAATATCCTCAAGAAAAGTAAATGCCAATATGACTCGTCCATTTCACTGTGGGATTGCTGTATACCAATATGCAAAACTAAG